>VZTJ01006610.1:1176838-1571686 GCA_013397795.1 Orthonyx spaldingii
GGGCGGCGGGCCGGCGGCGGGCGGGCAGCGCGGCCGGGAGAGCTCGGAGCTGCCGCTACCCGCCGGCTGGGAGGAAGCGAGGGACTTCGACGGGCGAGTCTTTTACATCGACCACAACACCCGGCAGACCTCGTGGATCGACCCCCGGGACAGGTACGAGTGAGATACGGGGAAAAGAGGGCCCGAGCCCGGTTCACCCGGGGCCGGGCCCGTCGGCGACATTTTCCTTCCCCGTCCGCGGCCGCCGGGAGGGTGTGGGCGGCGGGGCCGGCGGTGCTGCTGCCGCCGGGGCACTCCGAGGCTCCGGGTCGGCGGCCCAGGGTGGGTGCTGTGTCACACCGGCCCTCCCCGGCCCATCGCGGGGGCAGAGCCCCTACCCCTGCTGCTGATGGGTTTGCCGTCAGTGGTAAATGTTAAATCCGATACCGAAAGAAAGAACTGAGGCTTTCTCCCCCCACTTCCCCGTGGTGGGTGCTCGGACGAAGCGTTGTCTCAGTGCGGGGGGAGATGGGGAGGCAGGAGCGGTGACACCGCCTGTGTTTATACTGCTCGCGTACCGGACCAGCCCCGCTGTAACCGAGCGGCTTGGCCGGCCTGATTTATTAGCCGGGCTGAACTAATTGGCAGCAGCAGGCTGGAGGCATGCTGGAGTAATTTGGTAGATTACCTCCTCATAAAAGATAACGCTGCGTGGAGGTAAGCAAACCGGGAAATTCCTGCACTTAATTTGACAAATACGCAGTCTGCTGGAAATTAGCAGCAAAAATCTGCAGCTGCGTGGTGTCCGGGGCAGCGTCTGCACGGCCCGGCGGTGCGTGGGGAGACCGAGTTAGGCCTTTTCCTCTCATTTAGGGTGAAAAAATACGGGCAGGTCTTGCGGCTTTTAGCAGAAATGCGTTATAGGCAATATTTAAACGTTGTGTTTGAAATCTGGTGGAAGTGTGGGCTCTGTTGCGGGTGCTGCCCAGTAAAAGACGACCTCGCTTCAAAGCGTTCGCCTAAAAATTTCCACGCGGAGTTAGTGAACACAAGTGTCAGTATTTTAGGTGTCTGCGAAATAAGAAACATATGTCTCTGTGTATGCTTTTCTATATTAAACAGTGTTTTTATAGTAAGTGAAAGTTGGACAAGGACAGTTTGAACCTCAGCCAGAGCTACCTTGCCAGAAGTATGCCTGGAATGTTAAGCAGGCTACAGAAACATTTAAGCACAGTCTGGGTTAAAGACTGTAGTAATTTGAGATATTCCTGTCGTCTTGCACGACAATGCATAATTGTTTAAATGGCCTAAATATTTACCTACCGGATCAAGATGTTTTGTCTCATTATTTGGACGTACTTATGCATGTACATATTTTTTTGCTGAGATGTTAATTATCTGTTAATATGCAGTAGATCTCATATTTTTCTACGTTAAAATGCATGTACACGTTGTCAGGTTACTTTTAATACCATGTTGTAAAGATAGCCGATGTCTGTTGCTTCTCTTCATGTCATCCTTTCCATTAAATTTCAGAGAAGATTCGGTTTTGTCTTCTGTAATACCTTCCATACAGACAACAACAGAAAAGATTTAGCCGTTTACTACAGTGTTAAAATTGAGTTACTGTTCAACTTACGTAGTATTGCTAAAATTATGGCTCCATGTTTGGAAGAAATAATTGAAATGCCACACGTTGCTTGAAATTTTGTCTAAATATTTCACTCCAGGGTTTAAACTTAGGTCTGTTTTTCACATTGGGTAAGAACAGCCCGTAGAGCAGAGATTGAGACATTTACATTGGGGCACATAGAAAGAGATGATGTTTTGATGAGCATGTTATCAGTAGTTTGTACAGAATTCAAGTAGCAGGAGCTGGTTCTGTAACTGCAGAGTTAATCTCTGGTGGAGAATAGACTACTGTTGTTATTTCAGTGGGATGTCTGAGTTTTGCATGGTGGAAAGTGACCAGTCTTTTGGGGTTTTATTGCAGCTATTCAGATTCCCGTTGGCAGCAGCAAAGTAGGAAAGGATCAGGGTAGTTGTTTTCTGAGAAAGTTCAGGAAAGAAAGGTAAGAGCAGCAGTGAAGTGGTATTGAAGCTGTATTTTTGCAAAAAACTGTTTAAGTGGAGGGTAGAATAACCTACTTGTGTCACATGTACCTCCACATTATGAGTTAGGCATAGAGTGACAGAGTTCAGTTCAGCCCCCCATTTCTGTGTTTGGGTGGTTTTGTTTCTACCCAGGAGGAATTGGACAAAGCTGTGAGACCTCAGGCCATGCTGCACTTGAACAAGGACTCTGAGAATCAGCACCTCCAAGCTTTCCTATGGGTGGTAGTCTCTAAGCATCCCCACAGGCTCCTCTTTCCCTTTCACTCAGTAGTTTGTTTTTTGTTTTTCTTTTCAGGATTCCCCCTGGGATTTCTGAGCCTTTTGTATAGTTTGGTTAGTGAATTTGATTTGAAGTCATTATTCAATTAAAAATCCTACCACAAAACAAAACAAATTTTCCTCCCCTCCCCCAGTGTTTTTTCCATTGAAGCCAAAAGACAAAGAAATGCTAATTGCAGAAGTGCTCTATAAAGGATTTTGGAGTTTGGGAAAGAGAAGATGCTGAGGGTAAGGGAGGCAAGTCAGAAGACTGAGAAGGGAAAAAGGACTCAGAAGTGGATACCTTATGATTTTCTGTGGTAAGAAAAAAGAGATAGAAGAGTGATAAAACGAGCAGATTTGAGAAGGATGTTATCTTTAGTATCAAGTGGGTGGTTAGGTTCGGGAAGATCCTGTGTTGCTCGGTGTGGATTGTGTGCAGTGAATGGATTGCTGATGGTTGTCTAGCAGAGCCTGTAGATCTCAGAATGGAGCCATTCAGTGCATGTTTTCATCTCGTGGTAGTCGTCTTTTATCTTAATAGATTGTAAATTCTTCAAGGCAGGGAACTGCCTTTTTATCTTGTGTTTGCACAGTACTTGCTGCGTTGAGATTCTGTTAATAATGGGATTGTAAATGAATTTTTAAAAGACAAACTATGTTTGTGGTTGACATTGATGATCCTTGTGGCACCAGAGATCTTATTACTGTTACTGTTTGTTACAAGACTGTTTTCAAGTGATTAGAGCTTAGACAAAACTCTTGGAGTTTGGCAAAAGCTTTCTAAGCTCGTGAGCCTTGCTAGATTTGCTGTATGTGGAAACTTCACCTAAAATACAGTGTTGTTTTTTTGGAATAACTCTAGGGAAGAGGGAGTCTTTCAGCTTCCTAATGTGAATTGTCTTGGTGGTTTAAAGATTTGAATCATGTTGTTTTGGAGTGAGGATTTTAAACTTACAAAGTGTAGGGGTGTTTTTGCATGGAGAAATCATCCATTTGGACCAGTTAGGAAGGAATTAAAAAATCAATATGAGCTTGGTAAAGGCCTAGATTTTAGCAGCTGCATGTGCAGAAACTTCCTGCAACCTGGACTGCTGGTACTGGGGAGTTTTTCTGTCCTGTGTCCTCATTAGCATCTTAGTTCTCAGGCCTAATAGCTGAATAATGTGAGCACAGGAGAAAAACCCTGGCCTTGTAGAAGAGGTGGGTTGGAACAAGGAGTATGGGATCAAATGGGGTTGGCCATGGAATTTGACACAGAAGAGGGGTAAATTTGGTGGATTTTGAAAGCAAAGCAATCAGGAACTGGGTGTAGAGAGAAGGTGGATGGCACCTGAAGTCTGGGAAGGAAAAAGTAGGGGAACTGGACTGAAAACCAGTAGAGCAGGGAAAAACAGGTAAGGAGAAACTGGTCTGGTGAGGGTTCAGGGTGTGAGGGTGTCAGCTCTTTTCTTGGCTATACAGGGAACCCCGAGGGAAAAGAAGGAACACTGGGTTTGGATGAGGAATCTTCAGGGTGAGGAAAATACTACCAGGGGCAGCATGCAAAGTCTAGGTGAAGAAGGCAAGACGATTGGAAGGTGAAATATAAGAATTATGTATGAGATGTGAGTATGGGGGTCAAGAAGTGTAAGATGTGCTGGACAAGGAGATTATTGAAAAGTCAGAATGGTGGAGACTGGAAATAAGCAGGAAAGGCTAATGGGCTTAAAACAAGGAGTCAGCTTGGGAAAGTCGCTAGGGACAGGTATCTGTTAGGAGTGCAGAGTAGAAATGTTTGAGTACTGGGCAGAAAAGTCCAGAAGTGCTGACTGCTTTTTGCTGAACTATTTCAGGACTCCTTATTCTCATAATTTATTTGACTTTAGCAAATACCTGTATTGCCTAATTAGTTGACTTCTCCTGTTGGGTGTGACAAAGTCTGCTACTACTGTTGTTTCTTCTGTTACGCCAAGTGGCACAGTGAGGTGTTCAAACCATGTGCTGGTGTGATGCTGCATAATGTGATTTCTCTTTCCCCAGACTGGCTTTATAAAGGAGTAAGAAATTGTAAGTAAGAAGCCTAGATAAAAAGCATATTCACATCAGATATTCAAATCTAGAAAATTCCAGACTGAAAGTCACTTAACTACTGCTTATTTTGTATTAAAGGAGCATTTTTAGTGACAAATTATTTTCTCATATATTTCCTTGCCTTATTTGATATGTGTAGAGGAGCAACTCTGAGGGCAAATGGGAGAGCTGTGACGTGGTGAGAATTGCTTCTGAAGTTTTTTGCCCAAAGTGGAAGATGGGCCTTTCTCTAGTGAGGCAGAGGATCTTTTGACATGCCACCATATGATAAGGTTGGAAAGTTAGTGGCCTCTTTGTCAAGATAAGAGAATATCTCTTAGAGTATTGGAATTTATCTGTACAGTTGGCAGTATTCAGCAATCCAAAGGCAATCATAAGAAGCATTAAATTTTTTTTCAAAAATAACATTTTTCTGGGTCTGCCTTAAACCCCTACACTGAGAGTTGCAATTCGTTGTTAGAATTCAAATACTTCTATTCCAAAACATCAGAAGGATGAAGGCAACAGTATAGTTAGTACCACTGCCGTTTTTGAACTTTTTCTTCAAGTTTGTATGTTTTCAGATTTTTCTTGTCAACTTCCTGTTTGTTGTATTTTGATGATCAACTCTGTTAACTCCTAGTTTTGTTTTGAGCTAATGCCATTTGTAGAATGGGAAGAAAAGAAGGTGATTGTTGATCATTACTTCAGTCTTCCCTCAGAAATTATTTCAACGACTGGACAAATTTAAATCATATGCTGTATTTGACTACAATGCAGGTTGTTAATATAAAACATAAAATGAAACCTATAAGGTACAGAAATGTATTTCTGGAAGTGATGCTTTGAAAATGTTTAAAGCGGAGCAGAACTGTTGAAATACTAATTTGGTTGTGATTTTATAAATTGGCTTTCTCGGCTGTTATTACCAAGCTCTCAGGAGATGAAGACGCTTGAAGAGGGAAAAAAGAATTGTTGAATGAGTACGGATCTGGAAAATATGCTCTCCCCTGAGAGGAAAAGAGTTGAATTATTCAGTTGAAGAGGTGTTTAAGAAGTGATTTGAGTACTGTTCATAAGAAGAGATGATACCAGAGACTTCAGAACTCTTTTCTTTGGTAGATTTGTGATAGCATCTGATACTCATAAGTTGAAACCAGAAATGTGGTATGTTTTTAATGGTAGTAGACATTAGACGTCAGTGTAGTTTTTCTATCCCTTTACTCCCTAAATGAAATTACCTAATATTTTTGCCCCATTTAAGTCAGCTGTCATTTGAAGTTGCATTGTTTATCACCATCAATTTTTACTGCCTCCATTGCATGATGTATCATTTGACCTGTATATAAAATACATATAGCTAAGTATATCTCATAAGGATTGGCAGAGCAGCTATCCTGTCATTAGAAAGTCGAGAGCTGCTCTATTTGGTTATTTCTCTTGATGGACCCAGGAGGAAATCCTATTTATCCCCATTACTTCAGGCATCTAGGTTACTGCAGTTGCACCATTTGAGTACCATTTGATCACCATTTTATCAAGTTGGCAATACAGTGGACTTGATAGAATTTATATAAAAAGCATTGCATATAAAACAGTACTTGAGATCCAGATGTTTTGAATTTTCTGTGCAAATGTCAAGCCTGGATGCAGCCACAGTGTGGATGGGAAAGCGATGCAGCTGTGTGGCTGCTCTCCTGCATGTGACTGGGAATACATGCTGCTGCATATGGTGTTGAGAAAGGGCTGCAGTGCCCTGAGCCTCTCTGGGCGATCTGCACATATTTGTACTTTAGTTCTTGCTCAGAATAATTCAGTAATATTTTTAAGGTCATGCTGTAGCTGACATTTGTTTTGAAAGCTTCATATATATATGCCATGATAGATCTAGTTCTCTGCCTTTCATGAGGGAGATACATTCATATTTTTCATCCTGTCCTGTAGGTCTTCAGACAGCTATTTAATTTCATATTGTGTGTGAATCCCATGGAAATGTTTATGATTAAAAATGAATGAAGACACAAGTATCCTGGAGTTGATATTACTTGGTATTAGATATGATCTTCAAGCTGAGTCTTTTGTTTGATTGGTAGATTCTGATTAGGTGTGAACATGTTACAATGTTAATCAGCTGATTCATGGTAAATACTTGTAAATTACTACTTTTCCCCCTCTCCCACCTTGATCTCAGTCTCTGATTTAAATGTGTTAAAAAAGCAACTTGATTTCTTTTCAGATTTATATTGCTGGAGGAAAAGCAATGCCTGTATGAAGTGAGCATTCTTGTTTTCTGGCAATTCAGCATTGTAATAAATGAGTGCCACGTCTCCAGTCATTGAGTATTAGAAATGTTTTTTAGTAGTTTTTCAGTGTCTTGAAAAGTAGAGGTGGAAGGCATCCACTGATTCTCTCTAAGATGAAGGGTTTTTCTTGTAGTACAACAATAGTGATTTATGGTTTACTTAATTGGTTTTTACTAGTTAAAATACATATACTTTGAAAATATGGCTTAGGCATCATAAAATTGCAAGACTTAATGCATATGTGCTAAAGCATCAAAACATCCATTGAACCACAGAAACCTCATTAACAGAAAAGCCACTGCTGTTAAGCTTCTTAACATTTTGTTAAAGGTGAAGGGTTTTTGTGTGTGTGTGTAGTTTTTACCTCTTAATGGAAGTATTTTCAGCAATTAGATATGGAATGTAGACACCTGCCTTATTGTATTTGTGTGCATGCTAGAAAGGACTAAATTAGCAGTTGTGACTGGAGTGTGTTACAGCAGTGTGGTGGCACATGTTGTGAGGGCTGTTTCTTGAAGGGTGACACACATTGACTCACATCTGCGTTGGGTCTTGCAGACTGAGAAACCCCAATTGTTGGAACTTGTCTGTGCTTGAAACTGTCAGAGAAGGTACTTTGCTATTTTTATGTATATATAAATTAGTGTGTGTGTATCTGAGTTTGTATAGACATAGTGGTTGTATGTATTGTAATTAAACAGCACCAGGCATTGTTAAAAGAAAATTAGGTGTTTGCATTAGCGTATCTTAGAAAGGGTATGGGGAGGGAAGTCTCTGCATGTGTGAGAATGCAAGATTTGAGATGGCAGAAGGCTAGGGCCAGGATTTAAGTTCTATTATCTGGAGAAAAAATTCCTATTTAGGCTTGGATTCTAGTGATTAGTTTGAGAGATAACAAGTTTGTGTTTTTAGCAAATACAAATATAGTGACAACACTGTGTAAACATAAGAACAAATGACTTGTAGGCAATAAAAAAACCTAGAAACTTATCTATACTAGAGCCCTGTTAACAAGCTTCACAGAGGTGCCTGTTAAATATAATATTGGTTTATAATTTTGTGTTGTTTGCTGGAAGGTAGAGCTTTGTAAAGTTGTGTGTGAGGCCAAACAGAAGTATTTCGTTGATATGTTGTTTAAAAAAGTAAAACTAATGCTTTTCTGCCCACAGTTAAAAATAGAACTTCCTGAATATCTTATCTGCTGCAGATGTGACAGTTCACATTCACCAGCAAAGTCAGCCAGTATTACAGCTTTTAAGTAATCTTCAACTTGTTTCTGGTTGAAAGAAGTAAGCTAAAGAAAACACGCTCTAGGTATTTTTCCTACCTTGTTGCCTGCTGTGGCAGGGCAGGGAGCACGCTCAGCAAGGTTTGGCAATGCAGCACTCTTGAGCTAATAATTTGCTGCTGCCAAAACCAGTAATGTCCTCTCTGCCAAACCACATGGTTTCACCCCTCTCTTGCACTGGTACCCTTGGTTATCTGACCTTGCAGTAAGAAAAATTAGAGAAAACTCCAACCTTATGCAGTATTTCATGTCTCTTTTTTTGGGGAAGGGTAGTGTTCAGCTGGTTTAGTTCCCTAAGCTGACTTAACCTTTGGGGCGGATGGGTATTTAAGTGGTTTATGTCAATTAAGTTTGATTCGATAAGGAATTGGATTAGCAAAAGTGATGAGTCAGTTTAAAACCTTCTTTGAGTAAATCCTCTTTGTGAATGGCAGCCTTGACTACTGATTTTTAAAATACCCCCATAGTAAAACAACACATCTCTAAATAAGCTCCAAGTTATGTTTTAAGAGGAGGGAATCACTTTCCAGACATGAGATGGATGTTTAAAGGCTAACAGAAGAAAAACAGGTGTCAGAGTCAGTTTTGTAATTGAGTAGCAGCACTGAAGTGGCTATTAAGAGGTGAGAGAGCTACAAGCAGCAGAACTGATTTGGGGACAGAGCTTGTGGTATCATCACCAGCTTGGAAACATGAAAGACTTGGTGAAGCCATTGCTGACAGGGAGCAAAGTTGGTGTATGAGGGAGTTGGACCAGATGTGTGTTTGGCAGGTGTGTATGAGGAAAGTGAGTATGAGATCAGGTAGATGTGGGGAGGATCTTCACAGTGCAGCACCTCCAAGGAAGATCTCAGTCGGGTGTAGAAGCGTAGGGTGTGACTGAGGAAGGGATGGAGCATGAAAAGGCATGTTAAGGTAATAACAAAAACCACAGAGCAGCTATTTCGGTGACTTAAAAGGTGGTTTTGTCACCAGTGTTTGAAGTAAGAACTCATCAAAAGATCATTGTAGTGCATCTGGGGAGTTTTTTAAGGGAGGTGAATGTGTACAGGTGGAAGTTGCCGGGTCATAGAGGAGGAGGTTGTAATATTTGGATTAGATGAACAAGATTTTTGCCTCTGCTTAGGGAGAGGAGCAGGGACTCTGATGATGTGGTTTTTTTTCCTTGATAGCAATCTAGCCTATTTCGTGAGAATAAATCCTTCAGTTCTTAACTAGTCATTAATAGCAAGGAATGGGGGTGTAGGCTTTGTTCTGCCATGCCACAACGGTCTTGATCATTTCTTGATTCTGTCCCAGGTAGGAAAAGTGATTTGGACTTAATCCAATGAGAGTGTGCTAAAAGCTTGCCGAGATGTGATTTGTCACTTTTAATAGCCCATTGAATCCTTCGAGTCAGCCATTTAGTACTGCTACCGTCCTGGCCAGGCTTGTTCTTGATACATGTTGCATGATCAAATAAGCTGGAATGTTTGTCAGTTTGTTTCTCTACTTTTCTGTGGGTGTTGGCTAGCGTAGGAAAGGCTTTTGAATCCAGTGATGCGTTTGGTGGTCTCCCCGTGGTTTGCAGGATGGAGGCAGTTCTGTGCTGTACTGTTCACTCTTTGGCTGAAGGAGCTGACTTCCATCAAGGGCTGAGTTAGTAAATATCAAAACCTAAAGCAACTACATTTTTTATTTTTGTTTTCAAAGACTTTTCTATTTCAGTATATTTAATTGGCAGTGGGACAAAAATAAAGTACAGCGATATCAACACCCTTGAACCAGCAACAGAGAATCAAAGGCTATCTTTCATAGTGTTCTGAAAGAGTTATTTTCAAGATGAAATATCTATGGAGAATCTTGTTGAAACTGTTTTGCCTTATATTGTACTTAAGCTGAAACTCTTTCGCATGCGGAATGATTAGCATTCTTTATGGCAAAATGCAAAGTTTGGTACAAAGCTGAAAATGCATAATATTTCAAAATTGATTTACTTAATGTTGGATTGCAGTTTAAACAGCTAAAAGAAAGACTTAAAAAACCTTAATGCACAACATTTTCTTAGAAAGAGTGGCCTATCTATGTTTGGGAAGGCAGCTGAAGTACTGCATAATTATCTAATTCTATAGCATAAACAAATTGTGACCCACTTCTCAAAGGTGGATAGAGTCCAAAGTTACTTGATTTGAACAGAAATTCCATGAGTGCTTAAAAGAGAATTACAGAATAAAAAGTACACTGATTTTTGTTTTGGGGGGGGCAGTGTAGGGAGTGTTAGGAGATGGAGAAAGAAGTGTGTGTGTTTGGAAATAACTGTTTAAACACTTGCATGTTTTTTGCTTCCCCCAGATTTCATCTTTTGGATAAGACCAAGAATCATGATATTAAAGATATGATAAGGCGCATAGGTAAAAATTCTTGAACCCCAAACTTCAGAATAAGTTAACCACAAAACCCAAGAAAAAATTGATTTAATGACCATCATGGCTGTTGGATCAAAGGCCAGTTTTAGTAGCGTCTGAACAGCCTCTAACACTGTAATTGATGATTAACATAAATTAACCTGATGATCATCTGTTATGAGCTAGAGATGACATAACTAACCTCTACTTCATATAGTTAAAAAAAAATTGGAGATGGTTGTAGATGGAATTGCAATAGGTAGTTTGTCAAAATTCACTTAAAAAATGTATATTCATATGGTATATTTGTATATGCTTGTTTTCAACTGTATGCAGTGTACTGATTGACAACATTTGGAAAAAAGTGTACACTACTCTGTGTTGGTTTGAGTTGTCTTATTTTTGCTTTTCTGCCAGCTCATAGTTTATTCAAGGAAAGCCTAGTGGTGCTCTTGTGGTTATGGGTGTACTGAGATTTGTGATAAACAAGCACCATGTGCTCAAGACTCTGCACGGGTGTTTGAATACTACTTCTGTGCTTAATGTAGGTGCTCAGTTGGGACAATTAAACTATAGAATTATTTGTTTAGAAAAATGTTCACTAGTACCAGCTTGCAGGAAGATGGTTAAAAATGCTGTACTTTGAAATTATGTACTTGTTTCTTGCTTTTCTTTGAGATTCGTGTCAAATAATCAAATACAGTCCTTGCCTCAATAGACTTACACCTTTAAGCTTCCAGATTCTTCATTTGATAATGCTTCAGAGGTTGAATTTTTCTATTAGAAGTATTTTGAAATCCATTGTAGCCTATTTCTTAATTGCAATTTGATTTTGATGCTTCTGTCATGTCTGTATGGCAAAAGACATAATTTTACCTAAATCTCCCTATTTCACAAAGGTTTTTAAAAAATCATTTTCCCCAAAAGGAAAGGAAAAGCATTTTAATTAAAAATGGTCAGGTATTTCTGGATTAGCTCTATTATGTCTGGACTGGTTAGCCATCATTTTGTGTTGGCTGTAGGGGAACTTTGGTGGTAACTGTTATGTCATAAAGAGGAATACCTGTTGTGAAAACTTCTTTTTGATTTCACACAGTTGTCAACCCTTGGAAATTGTAGCTTAATGCATGCATGGTCCAGTATTTTAATGTTCTTGTTTATAGCCAGGACTGCAGAAAGAAGCCACTCTCCAATTATGTGCATTACTACAAGGTAGCTACAACATTTTTAGGAGTTCAAGAAATAAGAGATTTCTTAAGCCTTTTGCCCTAGTCAAGGGGAGCATGTAGAGAGACAGAAAAAGAGATCCTAGAGCTTGTCCTTATCCTTTCTTTTGTGTTGTTTGTATTTAATAATTGTTTGCATATTGAGTCTCGTGTACTGATTCAGCTAAACAACTTTTAAAGTGTTTTATTTGATGTTAGTGAATAGCTAGTTTCAGCTATGTTCCTTGGAACTGATCTGCAGTGTGAAGCCATGATTACTGTTCTTGAAGTGCGTCACTTAATGCCTTCTGTTCAGGAAGATGATGATGTTGTTGAGGGAAAAAATTAAGTGCTGAACCCTGCATACTTGTCTGAAGCAGAATTAAAGTAGTAGGTTGGTATTTTTTTGTGTGTTCTGTATGGGTTGGTTGGTTTGTTTTGTTTTGTTTTGTTTTGTTTTTTAATAGGGTATAGCTACAATTTTTTCCCCAAGAAATTGTGAAATAAACCTTTTAATTTTTGGTTTAAACAAAATCTTTCCCTTTAGCCTATTTTTGGAGTAGAGGTTTATGATCATTTTTGTAAAGAGGCTTATGATCAGTCTGACTCTTGGATTCTGATGGTGCAATGAAGATACTGTATTTCCAGTTCCAGGAATTATTTTCTTACTATAAAATAAGCTACTTTGTAAATTCCTGGTTGTCTTCCTTAGTGGTTTTCTGTATGCGGTTACATGAAGTTTTGGTGAAGTGTTATAAATTTCTTCAGTTAGACATGATAGAAGGGTTTTGGAGCAGAGAGTCTTTTTAGTCCATGTGTAAGTATTGAAACACAAATATGTAGGAAGGAGTATGTGAATAGTCTGTACCATGTCACTTTATCATCTGAAATTTCAGGCAACTTACCGTCTACAATATTTGTTTATGGCTATAATCTCAGTGCTTCTGTTAGTAAATATTATTCTTATTTTACATCTGAAAGGTTGGAGTTGAGAAATGTTTGTGGGGAGTGATCTGTGGAAGTTTAGCTGAGCCATGATTAGTTTTGTGGTGTTTTTTTTGTTGGTTTCAGTTTTTAAAGAAAAGTCATACTAGTGTTTCCTGTCATTGACTGTAAATGTCACTCAGAACCTCCTTACTCTTTATGCTGAATCTGTTCTTAGGGATTCAAGGCCTGCTAGGAAATTATCAGCTACCTTAATTTTTAATAAATTTGCAGAAATGGCTTCTGGAAATTTTGGCACAGATTTTGATATCCCAACTTTTTGTCTTCTTGGAGTGTGTCATGTGCTTAGAAGAAAGTCGTACGTTTTCTCAGAAGCAAATATAAAAAATCCATAAACATTTCATAGAGCTTAGATGTAAACTTGTTTTCATGCTAAGTCAGGTTATAGGGTGGTTTTTTCAAAATAGCAGTTGATTCATCTGAATGAAGATACATGTCTATTTTTTTTAAACCAATATTCATAACATTTGTCACGATATTCAGGAAATAGGCTAAATAAAGCTCCCAGTGATTGTGGAAAGTAGTTCATTTGTGCAGACTTCTCCCACTGAAATACCAATACTCATATGTAGAGTGAACTCTCTTGTAGCAGAGTAGGCTGTAATATTGTGTTAGGGAAATTATTTCTTGGAGTAATCTTGGAGATCTGGCCATGCCTGTTCAGGGCTTCTGTTGGGTTACAGCGATGATGTAGCTGATCCTGTTCTCTGGACATCTGCCTGCTGGGAGTGAGACGTGGCCTCTGCTCTGTGTCATCATATCTGCCAAACAGCCCAAAGGCAATAATGCACTTTCATTACTATTGATGGGACTCAATTTGGATCCTTGAGTTAAAAGTTTGCTCTCTTTTTCTGTTTTCTGACATGTATGAAAATTTTTGGCCCTTATCTGTTTCTTTTGGAAATAGTATCTGAAAGGGAATATTTGTAATTTTTTTTCTTCTAACATGTAATGGGTTCAGAATTTTTAAAAAGTTTCATTGTTTTAAAATACAGCTGCCTCATTTTATCATTAAAACATACTGTAATAAATTTCTGGAATATTTCCTTTGGGGTAATTATGTTTGGTATGTGAACATCTGGAGTTTTTGAAGTTTTGCACACATGACTGTTTGCCCACATGGTTCTTAAGATATTTGTTTTATTCTTTCTGAATATTCTTTCTGACTTGATAAAGAAAATCATGTTCATTTTTTACTTGAATCACAACTGTGAGTTTATTTTCTTTACATTTAGAATCTATGAAACATTTATAAAAGACTTTTCTGTTCTCTGTAAAATATGAATTACCCTGTGTCCAAAACTCTGGTTCTATTCGGAACACCCCAAAACTACGGGTAGTGTCTTGACTGTGGAAGTCTTCTCCCCACCCTCCAGTCCCTGAATACTGTTCTTTAAAATGCAAGTCTTTTGAGATCCTGTGTTCGTTTTATCTGTCTTTTGCCTTTTTATGTATGTGCTCAGAAGCTTATTTTTTGAAGTGGATGAAGATTTTAACACTAATACCTGTATTCAGATATTTCTAGGTTTTCTGAAAAGAAAAAAATAGTTTTCTCGAGGTGTTATACAGACTAATAGGCCCTTAATGTAATGTTAGTACATGATGTTAAAAGTGAATTAGTTCCCCTTTACTGTGATTTCTTTCTCAAATTAGGAATACATTTTTTTTTCCTCCCCATTAGCAAAGATGGTCAGTTGTCCAGATTTTTAGACGAATGATTCCAAAATAATTGTGAGAGCACTGTGGTTAAAGAATTTTTGAATGTTTTAAGATACTACACTTGGGGGAATTTAAAATACATGAGTTTTGTTGTGCTTTGGGGGGTTTAAGTGTTTGGGGTTTTGTTTCTGTTAGAAGATGGAAATGTGTGCTATGAATAGAGTGCTAATACAGGAGATTTTTCTTGAGTCCACGTTTTACTCATTTTATATACTCTCTGTATGCTAGGCAGGCACACCTTTAAAATGTTGGGGTTTTTTCTTCATGGCAAAAATAGCTTGCAGCTTATTGAAAAACAAGGCAGACCTGTGCCTCAAAATCCAAATGAAACTGCTGCTTGGATGAGGCTCTAAAGAGGGCATTTATATGTTGTGGAATGAATGGCATGCCTGCGCTAACTCCCGCAGGCCGGATATTTCCAAAGTATCAGACAGAGCTGTATATACTGCACTTTTCCCCCTTTGGATCCAAAGGTTTCTCCCTTGGCAAGGTCTGAAGGACTCCTGGCCCTTGTGGGGAAGATGAGGTGGGGAGTGGGGGCTGGCAGGGGAAAAGTAAAATGGGCAAGGTGATATATGTGGTATGTGTGTGATGATTTTTTAAATTTTCCACCCAGACTGCCCTTCTTGTGCTTTGTGAGCTTGTGTTGTTTTTCTAATCATTGTTCTTTGAACAGTGTAGTTAGGAATTTCCTGTTCACGTTTTACTACAATGGTTTGTTTAAAATGATAGACCGCAGTCTTTCCTGACCTAAAACTAGATTAGCCTTGAATATTGAAAAGATGTCGGACAAATAAAGAGGATAGGCTGTATTTGCTTATGTCATGGAGAGAGGCCTTTTAACCATGGTCTCAGTTGTATCAAATACCACAAGTCATGTTTCTTAAATATTTATTAAGACAAATAAACATAGTTATTGTATGAACTGGCAGATCTCCAAATTTCTGTCTCTTTGATTCTCGTGGGTGGGTTGCTTTTAATCAGGAGAAGTATATTTAGTCAAGACTGGTATCTACGAGGTTACTGAATGCAGCTATAGCCCAGTTCTCCCCTCTTCTCTGCTTTGTTACATTTTTAAAATGCAACAAAATAAACCTCAGCAAAGTTGAAGTTTTAAAATACTATGCAGCAAATTTTGGGAAATACATTGGGTACCTGTAATAAGAAAAGTTTAGTATAGTCTTTGTATGTACTGCCATATGTTTGCTTTCAAAGTTTGGGGGAAAAAATCTCCCGAGGCTGGCAGTGTTAGATATACAATGAATTGCAGCATCCTTGTTATACAATTTATGTTTCTTTAGAGCAGTTGTATAACACTGCTAATCTGTGTGAATAGTGCACACCTATAATAATGGAACAGTACCAGTAATGAGGTTATTGATTATTATCTGGAAAGAGATAAAATTTCAATGTTAAAAGCAATATGTGACCTTGACTTTGGGCTTTTATTTTACAGAAAAAAATACTGTAGCATAAATCATATTATGGTGTGGCACAAAAGTTTTATTCAGTTTTGGTGGAATGGCATATTGACCTGCCTGAGTTGGGTACGGAAGTCATTAGTAGTGACAAGTGTCAAACCCGTTAATATACACTTTATACAATGCCCTTGGCTGTTTCTAATGCAAGATTGTCTGTGACCATGCACATGTGAAATTCTGGTAAACATGCTAAATCCATTTTTCAAGATGGGAGATGTCAGATTTGTATAGTTGTGGAGTCTCTAGCTGATATGACACACAGGCATGTCATTACAAGGGTGTTGCCAGTTAAAATACTCAGCTGTTATGGTATTTCCAGCTTAGCATCTAACTTTGTTCCACCCAGCAAACAGTCACATAAATAGGACTAGCTGTGGATTTTTAAAGGAAATATTTAATGTATTTTAAAAGAAAATAACATTTGGAAGGAAAAATATTTGGGTAGCTTGTCTAGGGTAGGGCAGGGAGATGCCTTGCAGAGTTTGATGTGCTGAAGAAGCTCTCAGTAGATGTTATATGGAAAATGTTACCATTTATAGAAGTCAGGTATTTCCATGAGTACCGGAACTGGTGAAACCTGGTTTCCTGTGGGTTTGAGTTTTACAGCTGATTGACTTTGGTATCTGGGAAGGTGAAAGTTCTGCTGGATGCTTTTTGCCTTGCATTTGGGCTATTTGCATTCACTTGCTCCTGAGCAGATTTTCTGATACCTGATTAGGTGTGAACATATGTTTCTCACTTTCCGCTAGGCCTCCTACTTTGATAAACTTTCATAGGTATTTGAATTGTCTAGGGTGTTTCCCTAAAATTTGAAAACTCATCAATAGGAAAAAAACCAAATAGACTTAAGTCTATTAATTGTGTTATTAATAAAAATCACATAACCATTTTTTTATAGATGGGACTATGAGCCCTTGATTTCTTTTTTTTAATGACTCTGTTGTCTGCTAATTTCTAGTAACCAGTTTTGTTTGAAAAAGGAGCCAATTCCTAAAAACCAAGCAATGCTTTTACCTATTAAGTGGTAGAAATACATTTTGAGATTAGTGTGCCAGATTTTGCAGTACAGACTTGGACCGTTCTGTAGTGTCTGTGCAGTGGATGCACTATTCATGCACAAATGAAGCAAAGCATTAGATTTAAGTTTCCAGTGTATCTGTTAGGCTGAGTTGTCTGTGCTTTTAGGTTTTGTTTCCTATATGCATAAACATGAGTAGAGAGTCAGAGTCCTGCTGAAGGTTTATCACTGAGATTCCTGCTGTTAATGTACCTCCTGGAGCTGTTAGCAGTCGTTTTTTTGTTCGTAAGTATCAGAGATGTATTGTGTGAAATACTGTCGAGGGCAGTGGGTGCCATTGGTTTCACTGTCAGTGAAAATGGTTCGCTTTCATTTTGACCTTTGCTAAGCACAGATTTTTCTACCTGGAAAAGCTCAGTAAGTTAAGGTATGAGTGAACAGGGCCCTCGATCTTCCATATGAATGCTTTTTGTGTAGCAATACGGGTGAGTAGTTTATTCCACTAGATGAAGTAACTGAGGTGAATAAGGTGAGTAAGCAATTTCATTATGAGACGCTGTCAGTTGTGTCTAAATACTATGTTGCAGATTTGGCTCATGCTTTGAGCTGGTTGTGAGCCAGTGGCTGTGGTTAATTCATCACCAAACCTGAGCTAACAAGCCCTGTGTAGGCTAGACTATATTAGATGGAGCTCTGTGCCACACTGAAGTAGCTGGAAACTGTGCTCATGGGAGCCAGGGCAAAGCTGCTTTAAGTCTGCTAGAAACATCCTGTGTAGACAAATGCAGAAGTGTTTGTGTGGGGTCAGTAATTTATAAATATGAATTTACAGTACCTTTACTGTAATGTTACTTTCTTTACAGAAATCAGTTAATGTTCATTTTGTGCAAGCTGTAGGCTCTACTTATTTCTTCTGGGGTTGTATTTATAAATTATGCATAAAATCTGTATTATCATAGGATGTATCACCAGTGTTAAATGGATTGATAATGTTCTTACCTGTTGATTTGCAGTACAGAATCTTGTATATCATAAAATTATCTTAAGCAAAGATCTTTGAAATAAAGCCATGACTTCAGGAATATTTCTGATATGATCCAGTCAGTTGGAAGGCTAAGTTGAATCTTCCCACTCCTATGCACTAAGAGGAGCTGGAGGAACATGTGCTGTGACACAGCACAGTGACACTGCCGTGGTGCTCACAGAGATGCTGCTAGAGCTGGCCATCCTCTTGTGGAATAGGCTGTCTGCAGCTCTGGAGGGCTTAGACTGCTCCCAGTACTGTGAGAAGGCATTTATGTGCTTACGGCAAAGAAAAATGCCAGGAAAGAAAATGGAGACAGTACTAGGAAAGCATTTTTGTCATTGTTTGGATAGCTATATGTTGTGTACAGTCCAAATTCACACTTACAAAAGCTTGCAATTGGCAGCAATGTAAAGGGAACAGCGCAATCTGTGCCATTAATGTGTGTGTGCATGGGAAAGCACATGCCTGATCTAACAGGTGTGTTTGAGAATGCTTTTGTAGTTCTCTTGTTTTGGAAATTGAAGATCAAAGCAATGTAGGTTCAAAACAATGGAACAATGTGCTGGGCTGAATTGTACAAAATACATGAGGATGAACTGTTTACTGAGGGCAAGGCAAGTTCATTTTCATGGTTACTTTTGAGAGAAGCAAGAAATTAATTTTATTTTTATGTTGGATCTCTGAAGACAATGATTTTTTCTTTTCTTCTCAACATTGATGTTTGCCGGATGCTAAAAGTTGCCAGAAAAACTTGTCCATTCTGACAATATATTTAATACCTATTAAATTAAAGCATGTGTTAGAACAAGCTACTATTAAAAATGGCATTTGTGTAATTAGTTTTCCTTTTAAATACCAATTAGAGTCCATAAACTTTTTTTTGGTTTACTTTCATGGTGTTCTTGGATTGCGTAAGTTTTTACATTATGAAATTGTTGTGGCTCAATTGTCAATAAATTGTGTGTTATCTTTTTAAGTATTCTGGATTTGTGTTATGGCAACAGCAGTGTCATTCTGTCCTCTGCATCTGTCAGCACTCATTTTCTAGTGTGAAAAGTGCCCCATTTATGTGTTTGTTGGAATTTTGAGAATTACAGATTATTCAGTCAGTAGAAATATCTGTGTATGCATGGGTGTCTGCTCTCAGCATCACTGTAGTGCCACCTCAGAAAGCAGTGTGGTCCAGAGATGTCCTAGATAGTTCATACGTTGCCTTGCATGGTGCTCTTTTTAGAGTTTGGGCTTTGGTTTTTGGGGAGTGGGCGGAATTGGTATTCTTGCTCAAAACGGCATTCCACTTAAGATTTGACTGGTGTCTTAAATTGGTGTTTTTATTACTGCTGCGTTGTTGAGAGGAGTTAGAGAAAATTAATTGTCTCCATAAAACTAATTTTTGCAGAAATTAGAAGCATTAAGTCACTGTGAGTAAGACGTATTACTCAATATATGGTCAGAGGGTAGGAGGGGGCCTAGACCAGTCATATCTGTAAAATTTAGGCTTCCACTGAAATGTCACAGCAACAGGCTTTAACTGGCTGTGCAGTGAGGTTCCTTGCCTCAGAAAGTTGTTGTGAAGAATGAATAAATATGTCTGGATAGGCTGGAAAGCCATGCTGCTGAATGGTTGTTGGAAACACCTTGTTAATTGAATGGGGGAGGAATAGATTTAATGCAATATGATAATAATTTATTTAACTAGTGGTATCTTCATTGTATTCTAATTAGAATTTGAGGGCGAAATTGTCAGGGAAGTTAACTTGAAGGCATTAAAAGTTTAGTTCTTTCGACTATGATGAAGAGTAGGGAAGGGATGGACCTTAGCTCTTCTGATAGCTTCCGTCTTTAGTAATTCCTTGTTGTGCTGCAGCAGTATGAAATCAGAAAACCAAATCCTGTGAATAAGAATCCTGTGGATTTTTCTGCAGGGAAGAGCAGAGAGTGGCTATGTATGTAAGCATCTGGGTTCACTTACGGGGAAGTAAGACCTGCAGAAGGAAACTAGATGAAGGGTGATGGCACAAGACAGGCTTTCCTGGCAGCAGCAGTCTTGGAAATGGTGAGAAAGTCTCTTCAAATTAATTGTTCAGTTGTGGCATAAGTACAGGATGGAGGAGGAAAGACGGAGTGCTCCTGTTTCTTTTTCCACAGCTGTCTTGGAGAGGCTTTCTTCCTGCTTAATTAATTATCTAATGGTAAAAGGTTTTTAGAAAATGACAGAACATGAAATTGTGTGGAGAAGGGAATGTAAGAGTCATTATCATGTTTTTCTGGGATTTTCCTGTCAGGTTTGTACGCTGTCCTGCATTCCCATGCGCCATAGTTTCCCTTTCAGTTCACTCAGGTTTTCTAATAGGATTTGAGGAGCTGATGGTGTTTTAAGTCTTGCTCTGTTAAACACACTTGAGTCACAAGTTTTTCAGCACACCTCTGGAATAGCAGTCATGGTTCAGTTTGCTTCATGCTCTCCTTTTACTGGATCTCCTGAAGCATTGCTCATCAGCCCAGCTAAGCAAGCAGGCTTACAACACTTCTGAAAACGGTGGATTTCTTTTCTCTTTCAAGCTACTCAAGAGATTGAATCAGTAGAGCTTTCAGTAACTGGGAATAGCTAGTATTGTTGGGAAAAAGTTTGTTACATATCTAAAATTTTGCTGATGAGCCCCTAAGTCTAGGAGACAGTTCTGGCTACCATCCTCACTTCAGAGACTGGGAGGGCCCCATTGATGGTTAGGTCTTGCATATAGTTTTGAAGAAAGTAGGTGTATTGGAGTTAAAGAAACTAAAACTTTATATGGTTCCTCTGCTAGTAACACAAAAGGCTGTGAAACGCAGGGAACAGTTACTCTGACAAGATTTTGGATAATTTCTGTAGGTAATTTTCTATATTTTAAGTAAAGGAAGCATGTTGCTTCTGCTAGAACTTAGAATTCTAATATGTCAGACATAAACCCCATTTCACTTCTGAATGCATCTGTCCAACCTGCTTGTTACTTGGTACCAGACAAGTCTCATGGAAATGGGGATGCTTCTCTTTTCCTAATTCAGTTTTTCCTGCAGTTCATTTAATCTGCATTTCTTATGTCTTTGTGGCTTTTCTTTGGTTGCATGTGAGCAAGTGCTCTTTGTATTAGACTTGATCTTATATGAGGAAAAAAAGAGAAGCTGGGAAGAGATTTAATTGTATTTACTATGGAAAAATAGTTTTTAGTGAGTATATAGTTGAGGATATGACTCAAAACACAGTAGCTTATTTCCTTTCCAGACTTTTCTTTTAATGGTTACTTGGTCAATCAATCATTTTCACGTGTTTTAGTGTTTAATTTCCTTCATGAATATCTAGTTGTCTCCTGCACAGCTCTGGTGTGTGGTTTTGTTTGTTTGTTTTTTAACATTAAGGGATAAATGGATTAATTAGTTGACTCCCAAACACGTTATCCATGTCAATATCCTATGTTGTTTGGTCTTAACCTTTCATGAACACTGAAGGAAGTGTTCCTATTAGGGATTACTCTTCTAGGAGGCTACAGTATCACTGTCTAGCAGTGGATATTCAAAGGTGGTTTTGAGGTTTTAGTTTTTCATTTGCTGTATACTCGAGTTTCTCAGTAACTTTTAAAATAGGCTTTGTTCTTCCTCCAAACTTCAGAAGGCTCTTTAACATATAGGTCCTGGTGCCTCAATGTTCTATTCCTGAGATGCTTT
The DNA here is from genome assembly GCA_013397795.1 of Orthonyx spaldingii. Lineage (NCBI taxonomy): Eukaryota > Metazoa > Chordata > Aves > Passeriformes > Orthonychidae > Orthonyx > Orthonyx spaldingii. The sequence continues at coordinate 1,198,375 of VZTJ01006610.1, forward strand.
TGTGAGGCATGTGTGTGCTTTTTTCACGTGTATTAAAATTGCATAGCAAACATAGACCAAGCATTATAAAATGCCAGAATTCATGTCTGCATCGTCATTGTTGTGAAACTGTCTTTATGTGGCTGTTCTGATTTTGTCTGGGTAGCTTTTTTGGTTCTTCTTCCCCTCCCAGCCCCCCAACCTGAGTGAGGCTTAGTGTACCTATCGTATACTGCAAATTAGGAATAGTTTGTTAGGAACAGTAGATCTTGCTCACCTCATGCCTCTTCTACGTTGCCTCTTTGCATATCTGATATCAAAATAAACTCCATTCAGTACCCATGGAACCCCCCCCACACCCTCCCCAGATTGCAACTTTCCCCTTTCTCCATTACTTTCTTTGAAGTTCTGGTGAGTTGAAGCATACCTACTCTTAGTTTACTGTATGGTCAGATGAGTGTTAGAAGTAGCTGTGCTATGGAGTGATGGGGTTGTGTAGGTTAGGGCAGCAGAGGGGAACACATTGGAAGGCAGCAGGGATCTCTCCAGTTCAATGGTACCAAGCTGTTAATTGAGCTTTCATACAAAACTGCAAGTGGGATTTATGGTACAGTTGGAGTGGAGAGCACAGGGGAGAACAGAGCCATGTTCAGTCTCAGATCTGAGGGATGTAGAGGCTACTTTCTTGGCTGTGGCCTGTTCACACCGCTGCTGGCCAGTTCCTTCCGCTTAAGCTCTGCTGTTAGTCTCTCTCCTTGTGCTTATCCTGCTTCTCTGTCTGTGCTTCCTTGGATCATTCATTGCCTTCTGGCTGCCACCGCCTCTTCTTCCAGCACCTGGTTCCCATGTTTCTCGTTCTTTTGTATCCCTGTGTGCCTGCTTCCTTCTTTTCCTCGGTGGTATTCAGGTGCTAACAGGGTTTGCATTGAGACTGGAAGGAGAAATTGACTTCCTGGTCTCTTTCACTGGAAGGAACAGGGTTGTACTGGAATTGTTTTTCTGGAGCTGCTCCTTGCAGCTGGAGCAATCCTCTCAGATGTCCTGGAACACTGGAGGTGAGTGGCTGTGTAGCCAAGAGAAGTCCTGAGAAGCTGGCATGTGTTCAGTGGAGATTAAATCTGCAAAGACCCGAGCTTCTGTACTTCACAGAGTTATGATGAGCATGTGCAACAATATTCCCCTCTTCAGCTCCCTTGTACTTTCACCACACTTGAATGTTTTTCCTTGGGGATAGTAGGATACCTACAAAATTCAGGTCCCGCAGTTAGCAGTGCTGAGATTATCTAGGAGACTGTTAGAAGAATTGAAGCAGGAGGGTGGGGAGGGACGGAACAGCATTTTTCCTGTGCTTCATTGTTTCACCTAGCAGAGCTGTTTTAATTGACCCTTACAAGAGATGAGGAGGAGGCACACCCTCAGGAGGGAGAACTTCAGCCAAGGCAACTCTACTCTAGCGAAATAAAAAGCAATAAAAAAATTGCCTAATGAGGGAATGCCTGACGAAGCATACCAGACTTCCTGATGAATGGGTGGCACTGCTTTACAGTAATGTGCAGATGATACAACATCATATTGAAGCAAACTTTAGGTACCTGCTACTTTTTGTTTGTTGATACGCAGTGCTTCCAGGTAAAGAATTCAGATGCTTATTCTGCAGTGTACATCTTTTCAGTGTTTACAAACACTGCTCTTGTCACTATAGAAGATGTGCTCTAGGTCACCCATGAGGCTGGGCTAGATGCAAGGATTACCAGCTAAAGTTTTGTGGCTTATATTATGCAGGAGTTGAATTGGATGATGACAGTGACTTTCTGACCTTAAAATATGGACCTGGACAGCTGGGGCCACTCTGTGCTGCCATGGTGGAAGTTTGGGGATTCCTGTGGCTGATTTCCTCAAAGGCTTGGGGCGGGGAGGGAGGGAGCTGAAGCTGTCTTTCTACGGCACTTAAGCTTTCCTTCCTACTGCTGGAACTACTTTTGGATATGGGGAATTGAGGACTGTGCACTGAAAATATCTGCATTTACTAACTGCAAAGGAATGCATAAATATAGAAAAATATGCCAGTACAGCTTATTCCCAAAATATGTTACTATGTGGTGCAAAGGACCTTTGGGTGAGCAATATCCAAAAGGAAATTTTGGAAGAGGTACCTACCACTTCTAGAGAGACTTGTCATTTACAAATGATAATAATAATGCAAACCACAGAAGTCAGTTTCCTGAGTTGCTGTAAATGTATGTTTTTAACACTCCTTTTCTAACAAATGTAGGAAGCTGGCAAAGCAGCTATTTCAGTGCTCTAGAAAAGTTTAAAGCAAAATAATCTAAGGAAACGGAAGCCTCTATTTTTAACCTTCTCTGTCATGGGAGATAGGGAGGAAGAAGAGGAGGCCATCTACTGTTGAAGTCTCTTCAATATCTTCCTATAAATTTCATCTGCTTTCCACTGCTGTTTTAATGAAAAGGTATTCGTTGATGTTCAGTTATGTTCAAATTAAGATTACTGTAAGTTTGATGGCACGGTCTGTCTTCTAGAATTGTGCTTTCTAGAATCTCCTATTGACTGGTTTTTACTTTCAGATTTTCTGGTTTATGTGAAATTTCATACTGTAAAATAACTCCCAACACTGCTTGTGGTGTTTTACTGTTTGATTTATTTTCTTATATCAAAAATTAACTTTTCTGAGAGTTTTAAGTGTTTTTTATATTGGGTTTGAGCACATTCTCTTAAGATTTTTTTTCTCATACTGCATTATTATAATTCATTGGAAGTACATTATTTGACTGGATTTCTCTGGATTTTTTCACGAAGTACTTTTTATTTTTGTATGTATGTAAAAGCATGATAGTGAAGTTATGAGTATTTCCTCATATTACTTATTTGGAACTACTTTATTAGGCTAGCTGGAAACTTAAATATAATATATTGTGCAACTGCTGGCAGCCATGGAAGTAATAGCATCAAACTTCGTAAGTTCAACCTCTTAAAAATTTCAGATGGACATAAATCTGTAAACTGACTTTGGGGTATATTACTAAATTGCTAATATTTATTGGGGAATATACTGCATTAATTTGCAAGGTCAGCGTTAAGGAAGACTTAAGTGTATTTGGGGAATGATAATAATAGTAGGATAATTGCATATTGGGAAAACGGGCTGGGCTAAGTTTTCTTAAAAGCTTGAAAATTGCTGTCTGACAAGGGTGTTAACCTGGAGTGTGGAAGCACTTCTAAGAGTTTAAGTGCATGTTTTAGAGAATCTTCTCCACAACACCTCTATTAACATTATATGTATGTAGATGACATGAATTTCTGTTTGTGACTGGTAGATTGAGAATGTTGACAATCAAAAGTTTAGAAGTTATATAAATTTACATGTTATAAAGTGTAAATAATTTGACAGCTATATCTGTAATTTTAAAGGCAAAGAGTGAGCTGTGGAGAAGGAAATGTGGCAGGGTTGCAAATCATTGGAGAGTCATTGCTTTTTTCCTTTGGCAGTTATTTGGCTTAAAGAAATTATTTTTCTTTGCAGGGAGATTGTTGCTCCATTGGTATAAAAGTAGCAAAGATTCTAGGGAGACAAGATTTCTTTTGTTAGCTCCCCTGATATGTTTGGAAAAGAAGATGCATTTTAAGCACAGTTTTCTTTAATGGATGTATTTTAGACCACTTTTAATACATTAGAGGTAATAATTAACTGTTTTTGTAATATCACTTAAAATATGGAGCTTTGCAATAAATGGGTAGGTTGAGGATGCTAATGTATACAATAGTCACTAATGACTTGTCCATCACCACTTCTAGGCAGCTGAAACATGCATCCATTTATGCTTGACTAAGGGTCTGTTACTCCTGGAAGAGTGGAAAAACCTTAAATAATGAGGTGACTGCTGTAGATCAGTGCTTGCAAGAAATGGACTTTGAAACCAAAAGCATCAAAGATCCTGTCAACATATTTCCACTTCAGTTGCTTAGTGCTAAGTGAAGCTTAGTAACTCTTCAGGCAAGTGATTGAAATGGTGCCCTTGGATGCAGTGTGCATGTCACATTAGTTGCACTCTTTCACCCTCACATGAATTATTGCTTTATTAATGTAGTTCAGAAGCTTAAAAAGAGGAGCAGTCTGGAAAGACTTCCTTGCAGATCTGCAGTGCAGTTTGGGCAGGGGGCTGCTGGAGTGCAGTGTAATGTCCTCTCTGGTTGCAGGTTTCCCTCCATGCCCAAGGACACACACTCTGCTGAAGGGGTTTGGAGACAGAGCTGTGGCCTCTTACAAAGCAAAATTTCTCTGCTTTACAGGCGAAGTCAGTGCGTGACAGCTCAGTAGCAGTGTTAGAAGACATTACATAGAAATGGTACAAAAGAGTCCATAAAATTTCCAGGAATGTGATAATTGAACATGTTTGAGAAATGCCATATGTTGTACTTTTAGGAAAAGTACAGGATAAGTACAACACATTTTCAAGTGGGTTGGAAGAGGAGGAGGAGAAAAGCTGTTTTGAAAGATTAAATGAGAAGCTCTTCTCTTGAATATCTAATATTAGCTGGCATTGTAGACTTTTCTGGGTGTGAGGCCTTTGTTTACTGTTTTACCTCACAATTTGTTTTGAATAGGATGTATGTGAAGTCATGGTATGCATATTCTTTTGGCACTTATCTACACATCACTTTGTTCCAAGACTTGAAAAGAATGGTCTCTTGTATATATATTTTTTTCCAACCTTTTTTTTTTTTTATACTCAGTCCAGTGGCATTTACTTTTTCCTCCCATTGTTCGTCAGTTTCTGCTTAATTTCTCTGGAAATGGTTTCTGTTAACTTTTAACATGTGTTTTTTCTTTTATTAATATAATTGAATAATACTTACTGGTGAAAATAGTTTCATGAAAACAATTTCAGTAAAATTTAATTGAATATGCTCCAAGTATAATAAGTTTTTGGAGGATTGGAGCTTAAAATACTTTAAAACATCAGATTAACTAAATTTTCACTGGTAGTGGTGCTAGGCTTGTTTGTGCATGTAGGCATGACAGATGTCTGTTTCTAGTGTCATTAAACTTCAATTTACCAGTAGGGGAACATTAGCTATAGCCTCTTTTAAACATTGTTTCTCTAAGACTACAGAAATAAAAAATCCCTTTAGCTGATGTTTGTTGGCGTGTTTTCTAGAATGATGGCCCTTCTTAGTGTATGAGAGAGATTTTCACAGAATCACAGAATATGCTGAGTTGGAAGGGACCCCACAAGAATCATAGAGTCCAGCTCTCAGCCCTGCACAGGACCATCTCCAAGAGTCACACGATGTGCCTGAGAGCATTGTCCAAATGCTTCTTGAACTTTGTCAGGCGGATCTGTGACCACATCCCTGGGGAGCCTGTTCTGGTGCCCAACTACCCTCTGGGTGAAGAACCTTACTCTTAATATCCAACGTAAACCACCCCTGGCAAAACATCAGACCATTCCCTTTGGTCCTGTCATAGCTCACCACAGAGGAAAGATCACTGCCTACCCCTCCTCTTCCTCTCATGATGAAGCTGTAGACTGCGATGAGGCCTCCCCTCAGTCTCCTCCAGGCTGAACAGACCAAGTGCTCTCAGCTGCTACTCTTACAGCTTCTTGTCAAGGCCCTTCACCATCTTTGTTGCCCTCTTTTAGTTGCTCGCTAATGTCTTTTTTATATTGCAGTGTCCAGAACTGCCCTCAGCACTCGAGGTGAGGCCGCCCCAGTGCAGAGCAGAGTGGGACAATCCCCTCCCTTGCCCGGCTGGCGATGCTGTGCCTGATGGCCCCCAGGACAGGGTTTGCCCTCCTGGCTGCCAGGACACTGCTGGCTCATGTTCACCTTGCCGTCGACCAGGATCCGCAGCTCCCTTTCTGCAGCACCACTCTCCAGCCTCTCATTCCCCAGTCTGTCTGTACATCCAGGGTTGCTCCATCTCAGGTGCAGAATCAGACACTTTCCCTTGTTGAACTTCATACAGTTGATGATTGCCCATCTCTCCTAGTTTGTCAAGGTCTCTCTGCAGGGCCTCCCTGTCTTCGAGGGAGTCAAGAGTTCCACCCAGTTTTGTATTGTCTGCCAACTTGCTTGTATCCCTTCCAGTCCTGTATCCATTGGGCTGTAATTGCATATATACTTCACGATGCTAATGTTAACAACCTCTGTGCATCTTCAATTACTTGTCTTCTAGTCAGCCCAAAGACTACCAGTTAATGTAAGATTCTCTGTTTTTATGAGACTAGTCTAAAGTGCTTTAAAGTGTTCACAAAAGTGCTTTCTTTATTGAAGAATGTGTAAATTAAGCTTCAGTCATTTGACACTTAAATGGTATTTAGACAAGTCAATAAATTGTGTGGACAAATCACGTGCTTGTGTGTATGTGTGTACATATATGTATGTGCACACACATGTATATATTTAGTTATTTCCAATCTGGATAATTGGTAAGAAGAATGATAAATTTAAGGGAGGGGAACACCTTGAGTGGTGCAGAGATAACCATTACAAATGTAGAGAAACTTGAATTACTATTGGCTGTTAGAAAGTCGTAGAAAAAATTCTGCTATAATGTTGGGGCCAATCATATAGACTTAAAAATTTTGAAGAAAAGTTCAGTCTAGCAAGGTCTGACTTAAGGGCAACAAGGTAATTAATGCTGGCGTAATATTTCTGGATACTGAGGTTAGCAAGAGAACGTAGTAGATGGGCAGACAGTTTTGAAGAACTTGATGCTTTTCTCTATTTCTGTAGTGAGCAGTGATAGGCAGCACATTTTAATAAACTGGAAGTGAAAGAGGCAATGTAATAGTGAGGATGTTTTAATATTTTTTGATATAAACTTCAAATGATCCTCTAGGAGTCCTCAGAAAGTATTCCACTGCATGATAGTGTCTTGCTGCCTTTAAGACCATTTTACTTCTTACTGATATGTAAAGCTTCTTTTAGTGCCTCCTTTTGTTCTAACACATGGAACTTCATGGACTTGAATTTGGACTTTTATGTCCCATTTTTGTTCCTCCTTGGCTGCTGGGGACCCTTTTCCTGTCTGGTACATTTTCTTTCTGCTTTGAACTCCTCCCATTATTCCTGTTCGTTTGCAAAATGCTTTTTACTAAGAACTTGCTGGTAAGATCTTGCCAGATGCACTTTTTCTCTCTTGCTTGGGTGACTTCCATTAGGAAAGCGCAGGTGTTTCCTCCTCATCTGATAGTTGCGTACAGAAGTTGTGACCAGCAATCAAAAGTGAATAATTTTCTATGGATAGGCATATACTCCTCTGTGTAAGGATGAAGCACTTACTGCTTCTTCCACTGACTCTTGTACAATGGTTTACTTAATTGTGATCAAATAAGCTACCTGGAAATTTATTTTGTCAGACCAGAGGAGTCTTTGCAAAACTAAGGTTACAACTGTCAAGCAGTTTGTTAGACAGAAATGAATATAGATACGGGTTTTAGTATATTCTGAGGATATGGAAATCTGACAGCTGAATGACTTGGTTGTCTCCAGCAGAAGGTTGCAGAGTTGTGGTTTGCAGGATGGAAGAAATAAATGGATAACTACGTGCCTGGCTTTTACTAATTAGGACCTTGATTATCAACCAGATGTAGTTGGAAAATGCTGCTATGCACAGATGTTGGTTAAAAAGTTACAAATGTTGATTCAGCATCAGTGGAACTAGAGCACTGCTCACTTGCTCACTCTAAAGCTGTGCTGTGTCTGGACATGTGTAGTGTCATGTTCGGCTTCTTACACAAATGGAAGAATTCAGCTTCTCAGATTTTGAAATTCTCTGTTAAATTTTCTTTATTGTTTAGTTTAGGCTTTTGGTTCTTATTCATTTGGTTTTAGGGTCTCTTTTTGGAGTCTCACACATTATGGAAGTCCTCAAGATGGTCTTGTAAATATTTAGAGATTTTTGAGTAGCACTGGCAAAAGAAAAGTTGTAAATATTTTGCATGTTACTCTTTCTAGCAAAGAGCATATTCAGTATGAAGGTGCAATTTGAAATCAGAAACTGTAGTCTTCTAATTTCCCCTCCTTAACTGTCTTACCTGCCACATATCCCTGCTGCTTTCCTCTTATGGTTTATTCCCAGCTGCCATATATAATTTTGTCTATTTTCTGCTCTAGATGTCAAGTCATCTGCTGTCCAGTCTGCTTTTCTTCAGCCAGTCCCTCCAGCAATTGTCTTTGCCCTACTGCTAATCTTAGGTTTTGGCTGGTGGCTTTGTACAGTTGCTGGTCACTTTGGGCTGTCTATCCATACACAACTTAATAAGTTTTAAAGCACTCATGGACAGTCCTACTTAACCCCTCTGCCTATTTTTTTACTGTTTATCCTCTGTAGAAAAACCACAATAAATTGCAGAAACAAAAATCGTTTTCTTAGAAGCACTGACTTTTAACCTGGCTATGATTTTTGAGAAAGGCATTTTTGTCGTGTACATGAAATGTGGATATATTTTCAGCAAGAATTTCCCATAATATTTGTGTTCTGAATTTGGATATAGATCATAGCTGCTGTTAAGAAATGGATAGCTGCCGGAAGACTTGGCTGCTTGTGTGGAACTGTTTCAGCAGTTCCTGAGCAGCCAGACAAGTTATGCGAGAGTTGCAGTTGGACATAGCATTTTATGTTTCAACATACTAAGCCAGTATTTTTCAGCTGTTTTGGTTTTGGGGATTATGATAAAGGGTAAAAACAAAAGTATATTATTTGTCTGTTGTTGCTTGTTAGTTAATGTTTATTGTTTCTAGAATAGTGGAAGGTAAGAGGGTGTTCTTGGAGAATTTATAGACAATGTAGTCTGCTATTACTTCTTGTAAGTCAACAATTTGTATAGGTTCTCTCTTAGCCGTGTAGCTTTACATACATTTTGCATCACAAAATATAATTGTTTAGAGTTTAAATTTAAAAAAATGGTCTGATAGTGATCACACATGTTCCTCACACTTCAAGATGTTGATTTATTACTGCACAAATGGCTGGCTAATGCTGTCCTGTGCCTTCTGTTTGCACATTGGTGTATGCTGTGTTAGCCTGTGTTACTGTAAATTGAAGCAAATACACTGATTGAACAGTATTAGCACTCTATCATCAGCTTATTTGCTGTAGAGAAAAAAGAGAAAATAATGAAATAGAACAACAATAACAACATAAATAGATGCAAAATAGAGCACGGCCTTAAAAAGACTGACTTTCAAGTGACCTTTAGAAGAGTTGGTGCTGTTATTTCCTTGCTGTACGGTGCCATTTTTTTTTCCAAGGGAAACATATCCCGGCAGTGACTCTGAGCACAAGTTACCTTCTTTCAATCTTTGTCGTGAGCACAGAATTTTGTGTGAGTTTCAGTCTGGCCATCTGTATTGTGGATTTATTTTAATGGCGGATTGAGCAGATGTTCAGTAAGTTGTTTTATTCAGAGTCTGAGGTTAAATCATGTAAATGAAGATACATAATTTGGATTAAGAAAAAGTGTCTTGAAAAGATACATGTAGCTTGGTGAACTTTGTTGTACTTTTGACGAAGCAGTTGGTATGTAATTTGCCAAACTTTATTTCAAAATCCGGTTCATTTTTATGACTCGGCTGCTTGCAGAGAGCTGAGTGGATGGAGGACAGATGAAGAGGAAAACCATGGTGTACTGCAGAGTGCAGTAACAGGGGATCTGGAGTTCCTGGTGGCATTTACTGCGAGCAGCCCGTGCCCGACTGGGTGTGCTGCCCCGGCTGAGGCTGCGCGGCTCTGACCGGTGCCTGTTTGTGCCCTGTGGAGGAAGCTCCGTGCTTCAGCAGCCGGGCAGTGTGTGCCTGCCGGGTCCCTGCCCTGCTCGGGGGTAGTGTCTGCTGGGGGGGCAGCCTGCTCCGAGCCATGGCTCGGCTGGGTGGCTGCACACCCTCTCTGTGTCTCATAGGGACAGTCTTGCTGGCCAGGCCAGAGCTATGGTGGTGGAGGATGTCAAAGAAGTGCCTCCAGGACTGCAGTGTCACTTTTAAAAACAATGTAATAACAATACTCCCATTCTCCCCCTCAGTGTAAGCAGGTCTTCTTACCAGTGTCTGTGAAACAACCAAAAAACCAACTTCCATTCCTGGTCAATTTCTTGATTTGATTTGATTTGTTTGGGGTTTTTTTGTTGTTGTTGGTTTTTTTTTCCCTCTGTGCTGTTGAAGGGAATAAGAGCCATGATACAAGACAAGAGGGTTAGTTAAACTTTATATTGTCTCTAACTTAAATTTATGTTTGAAAGGAGGTAAGAAAAAAACATTGACTGAAAGCTTTAAAGTGTGTGCATGATTTCTCATTTTGCTTTTTCCCTTTCTTGCCTTGTGACACTTCAGTAATAGACTTGGCATAATACTTTCCTTGGATAAACTATTGCTAGATTTATCAGATTGCTAATTCTTTTCTAGTTATTCTATTATTGATTTTTAAATTGCATGGTGTTCTTCAGATCTCTAATGTTAATTAATATAGTTTCCTAGTAAACTAGTAATACAGTTTCTGCAATCCACATTTGTCAGGCAAAACCATCTGTCCCATTAGATGACAATTCACACTGAGATCAGGTTTAAGGAAATTTTTCTCCTAGTTGTCTGTGGAGATGTATCAAATTTTATTAGATTTTTTTTTGCTACCATTGGACCTGACCAAAATCAGGAACAAAAATAAAAACACTGTTGGCAACTGCTATCCTTGCATCCTGCCCTCTGTCTCCTACAGACGGTGACTTTTGTTCAGAACTTGGTGGTTCTTTTTCATAATTAGCCCTCATGGTTAGTGCTTTCCTCTTAATCCAGGCCCACTTTGAAAGATGGGGTGACCCTGCATGTAATTTAGGTGTTCAGGCATTGTTTAAAACACAGCAACTAGTTTACAACAGTGTTTCTACTTTGGAACACCTTTTTGATTTCCTGTTCAGGATCTTGGAAAAACAGACTCTGTTTGTCTTAATTTAGTTCCTCCCAGGGGAAGTTTTACTCAATTAGACCTAGGGATTTCAAGCAGCCAGGGCCCTCTAATGTGGCATTGGGGCCATGGGAAGACTGAGGATCTTATCTAATATTTTCCAAAGCGTTCTGTTTTTAATGCTCTGACTCTGGTTTTGAAGGTCTATGACAATGAAGTTGCCCTACTCTATCCATCAAACTGTGCTTTGGAGTTGTGAAGTATGCCTGTTCTTTGCACCCAGAAGCATTTCTTTATTAAAGGTTGAGGTTTTCTCTGGGTTTTTTTTTTGGGGGGGAAAGGGGGTTGAAATTAGATGCTGTTAACAATGTATCTGAAGCTGAAAGCACTTTCGAAGTAATTTATCTGAAATGGTATTTAGCTATTGTCTTTTAATGGCTCTTTTTCTTCCCATCCAGTCCCTGCCATGAACTGATACATTCAAGAACTACTTGTTTTGCTGCTGCATATTCAGAAAGCTGTAATGTGTTCTGGAATCCTTCTTTGTATTGTAGTGGATAAAGATATGAAATAAGTATGCAAGGAAGAGAAAAAGCTTAGTTTAGTCGCTTGTTTGGTTTTATTTTGCAGTTTAATTTCTGCATTCTAACTGTTTAGCTTGGTAATTGATGCAGAGAAAATGTGACTAAAACTTGGGTTTTCAGATGGGTTTGTTGGATTGCATGCAAATACCAGGCTTTTATTTCTTCTTAATTGGGCAGCGTTAGAAGTGACAGATCCGAGGTGCATGACATTGCTCAGAGAATTTTCTCTTGGCTTCATATGCGAGATTTGGATTATGGAAGCTTTCTTATGTGATTCTCTGTTTGCTTCTGAAGGGTTTCAGAGCCACAAAAGACTGGGTGCCTAAGGACTGAGGAGCATCATTACTTGGGAAAGCATAAAGTCACTTAATCTGAAGCTAAGTTTGATTTTTTGATCTGTGCAGAATTTTGAAAGGCCCCCATGGAGAACTGTCACTTGTACCTGGCCTGTAGGTCCAGTGGCCACAAACAGTTAATGTTGTAAACTGGTCCCAGAGGATTTTCATCTTCAGCTGAAAGTTCAGAACCTTCTTGGTAGTGTTTGCCAGTTGTTGTGAGGGAAACAGGAATTGATCATGAGTGAATGTGTTAGTTATTGTTTACTACCATGATCACAGATAAATGCCTTAGTTTTTCTTTACTGTGAATAGCACAGTTTGGGACAGCCCTGTTTTTCGTTTAATCAAAAATGGCAGCATTTTTGTTGTGTCTTTGTCTTAATAATGCTTTGAAAATTTTTTTGTCTTTATTTCAATACTTTGAAATGTTTTAACAGATGTACCTTGTACAGTTCTTTATAAACAAGTAGAAAAGATCTGTTCTATTTTATAGAACTTAAGCTAATTAAAAACAAACCCAGAGGGTAAAGCAGTATTTCCAGAAGATACTTAATTTCAGCAGTTGACTGCTGTAATTTGTGGCTGACCTCCAATGTAGATATCTGCATCTGTTCCATTTTGTCTTTGTTATTCTGAAAAACCTTAGTTTCCCTAACTGGCAAAAAACTAATCTTGTCCTCAGTTGTGCTAGTTAAACCAGAGAGGTGTTTTTTCAGTTCACTTAGTCAAAGCAGTGCAAAACAGGCAGAAACCTCCAATTCTTAGTTTCATGTCTTTGGCTGAAGGTCCAACTATGTAGGTATAAATGTGACTGAATTGAGAGTCAATGTGACATTGTGCTTTGTCTGAAGGGAATCCAATTTGGAGCAGCTTTAATTACAGTTTAAAATGAGCAACACCAACTTAGTAATTGTCTGAATATCTGGGAGACAGCTTTTTATGTGTTGGGGTTTTTTACCTACAAGTTTTTCTTCAAAACCATTAATTAAGCTGTTCTCATGTGCTTTTATAACACTGTAATGAAAACTGGTTAGACTAGATGTATTATTTTTCTTCAGTCTCCCTTTTGCAAAAGGTGAACGTTGTCCTTGTCTTGGAAGTCTGAGTTGTGTCAGGATCACAGAGATCTTAAATTAAAGTTTTTGTAGTGTGAAAGGTTAGAGTATCATGTGCAGGTTTTATTTATGAATAAAGGGTGAGGGTATGTTTGTATAAAAGGCAAGCAAGTCTCATAACTCATTCCAAAGAAAATCTTGTCTATAGTGCGGTAATTTAGGAGCTGATGTCTAGACTACTTTGAGAAATTGTAAACATGATGTCCTCAGAACAAGACCATGGGAGTTTAAGAAAAAATGCCACACACTGTATGTTTAATATTTGACTGAATTTCAGGGAGATCAGGAGTATTTTGGCAACATGTGGTCTGCCTGCCTGCTAGATGAATTGCTGAGAATGCATTTGTCAGTTCCCACCAGCATTTTCTTTCTTGAATACAGCATCTTTGGATTTGCATGATTACATGATGTAAACTACATACTTGTTAGTGAAAGATTTTTACTTAAATTGTGGCACACAAGTTTATGTACATCTTCGTCTTGTTAAACTGTTTATAAATGTTGAAGAACCCACCAAATAGGATCAAGCTATTATTTGACCTGAACAGCGTGATTTTTCTGCCGCTGTTCAGAGCTGTTCAAACAACACATTGAAACTAGTAAGGATTTTTTTTTTTATTCTACTATAGTTAATTTTGAACACTGTAATCTCAAGAATACTAAAATAGTTTTAGGAGGCAGGTAAATGTAGTTTAACTGTTTGCTGTGCAAAGTTTTGTGCTCTTGGTTAGTGGTTGAATGGTATGCTTACCTGCACCATTGGACTAGCTAGAATGTAGCTGTTAGTATTTCCATCATTTGAACTCTTTACTACTGGATTCTTCTGGCTGGTTTTATTTTGGGGTGGGAAAGGACTTCCAAGTTCAAAGACAGACATGCTTTAGTTCAGACAAAGTTACTGTTTTATACAGGTGTTATCAGATGAAGTACAATTATGAGTCCTAATGATCTCTCCATTCTGGAGTGTATTTGTAAGCATAGTCCAAATCTGGTGTCAGAAAACCTTAATTGGGTATTGCAACATACAAACGGAATTATAACAAACAGTATTATGCTACAGATTATGCTCAACTTAAATCAGTCCCTAAATTAATGCATGTGTTTAATGTTTGCAAAGTTGTTATAGTTCTAGGTATTAGAAATGCCTCAACAAGTATGTGAGGAAGGTGTTGTATCTATATCCCATGTATAATTGAAATTACTTTATTAGTAGCTTTTCAGTAAATTAGTTTTGCTTTTAGAGGAAAATATTATCCTAGGGGTTAAGTAAAGATTAAAACAAATAGTTGGGTAATGGACATGATTAGACTGAGTGTTGGCTTTTCTAGTTGTATCCTTTATTCTTCCTAGTTTTTTATATACCTTGATGTTCTAGAGCAGTGTTGATTTAGAGTCTTTCTGTATAATATGGAACCCAGTATTTTCAGTGTTCCTGAAATGCTGAAATTGATATGAAACTGAAACATCAGTTTCAACACTGACGCTGTTTTCTATTACCCACTGATCTATCAAGACTTTGCCTAGCAAGGGCTGTGATATTTTAAGCTGCTAGATAGTAACGCTGTTTCTTATTATTACTGTTTCTGCTCTAATTGCTTCAGAATTTTTCAGAGACATTTGTTTGTCTCTCTTCTTTTTGAGGGAGAGAAAGTAATTCGGGTGTGTCTGGACCAAGAGAATATCATTAATAGTTGGAAATGCATAATTGAAAAGAGGAAGTCTGTTATATAGTGCTGTCTTGAATTTTAAGGGTTTTTTTTAAGGACAAGCAAATATGCTACGTTGTCACCCTAAAGAAGTTAAAACCTATAAAGCTTCTGGTAGTTTTAGCAGTGGTGGACTCCAGCTTCACATTTGTGTTCTTTGCAGTATGGGAGAAGAACTGGCAGGACTGCATGCCATTATAATTAAATTGTTATACATAGAAACTAGAGGGGAGAAGCTTGTCTTACCTGTTTGGGGAGTATCTGTCAGCATATTTAAATGAAAATTTATTTTGAAACTGTATGTTTGTAATTATCAGCACATTCCTAAGTAGCATAACTAGTTTTTGATCAACTAGTGAAGGTATCTTCAAAACATGTAATAACATTCATTGCATTGTATGCTCTGCACCTTTTTTATTTATTTGTGTTATTTTTATTTTTACAGGATTACAAAGCCATTGACGTTTGCTGACTGTGTTGGTGATGAGCTTCCTTTAGGTTGGGAAACTGTTTACGATCAACAGATTGGAGTTTATTATATGGACCACATAAATCGTGAGTAGATGTGTGATTGTTTTGAGGAATACTGGCAAGCTGATGTTAACTCTTAGTACTAACTTTGCTTCCAATACCATTTACACATCTCATGCTACAGTGAGAAAATGTGTATGCAAGTAATTTCTTGCAGAATGTGTTTCCTTATCTTTCATATGTTGTAAATTGTAAAGAATCCATTTGTAAAGAATTTTACAACCTATGATTGAGTTATAGTGTATAAAAATATTTTGTTTTGCTTGGTCATACTGTGAAGTATTAGTAACTTTGTTGTTGCTTTTTGTCATATGTCAGAAAGATTTTTGTGTTATACTCTTGTATTTCCTGTTTTTCCAGTCATCCATAGTTCACTCTTCTGTATTGAAAACCAAAATACGTTCTGAGAGAACTGTGCTGATTTTTAAACAGAAGCACTATGAAATTCAGTAATCTCATCCTTACTTAAAGAATGCTTGTTTTATGCTTTAGTACAGTACAAAATGCTATCAAAAAGCCAACAGATGTCGCTTTTGGAAACTAATTTTGAATGTTTTTCCTTTTGGACTATTGCTGAGCTTTGTGTCATCACTGTGACACATTTGCCAGTTCTACTTTTAAAAAAATGTCTTATCTTTATAGCTTTGTACTGCTGCTGCTGTTACTGTTGTGCTATCATTAAGCTTCTTATTGCCATTGAGTGCTTTCAGTATTGTGGGAATTGGCAGTTGGTGGGAACTAAGAAAAGAAGAAAGTAGTTATATGGGCTATCACAGCAATGGTAAATAGTATAATCTGAAAAACCGACCTCAGTACTATCTACTTGAAATCTAGTCAGTTAAAAATGGAAGTGTAGAAATAATTTTGGGCTTCCAGCCATCTTTGGAATGACTTGTGTATTGTGGTTTCACAATTACTTGCTTTAAAAAACCCGAACAGCAGAATAATAAATGTTCCCATGGTATTGTTTGACCTACACAGGTACTTATTTGTTGTGAAATTTAAAAAGGATCATTAACTAAATGATTAAACTTTAAATTAAACAGCTGGTAATACATTAATCACAAGGATAGATAGACAAGAAAATTCAAAAGCAATAAATACAGACTATTAGGTAATTCTTACAATAACTCTGTTAAAAAAAGGTGTTAGTTTAAGGATTGCTGTCATGGTAACTTTAGTTATTTAGTTATTTAGTTTAGTTATTTAGTTTAGAGGGTATTGCCAACTTTTTTTTTTTATTCTTTAAATTTGCAGATGGTTTTAGAGTCCCTACAGAAAATGAGTAGAACTTGCACTCCTATTGCAATGCTGTGACTTAAAAAAGCTATGGATAGGCCTCTGTGATAGGAATAACAATCATCATCACATGCAGAAAAAAATGGCTCCCTTTTGCTTTTTTGAATTTTGTTATTAGCAGCTTTAGCACAGGCTTCAAGTTTGAACTTACAGGAAGGATATTAATCATGGTAGGCATGTCAGATCTGGCTTGCATTTTTTTCTGTGCAGTTGAGAGCAAAAATTGTAGAAGGGAGTCTTTGCAGAGAGCAGTTGAGTTCCCGAATGATCAGTTGGTAGACACAGAAAGAAAATATTAATGGGTATGGAAAAGTAAAGCTAATAATATTAGATATGAAATAAAATTCATGTATGAACAGCGGTATAGAAACTTCGTGGGGACAGTGCTGAACTGAGTAAAAGGAATCATTCAACAATTAACAAGGTTGCAAAATTAGTCTCTTTCATGATAACTAATTACTTGCAGCCCACAGATATTATCCTAAATGGTAATTCAGCCATCACAGTAAAATGGATTTGTCACCCTTAGGCTAATACAGTGCTTTCATATACCAACAAGATTTATAATAAGAGGGAAGACAGAGTTGATATTATAGCTGTATAATCATTATTCAAAAATTAGTAGGATACTTGATCTAATTTTTAAACTGTGGACAACAGAGGTGCCAATCAAGACCGCATTAACTTTCTTTGTAGAAGTGAGAACTAATGAGTAGACAATCATGTGCATCATGGAATGGTGTCAGGCAAGTGGCAGAGATGGTGTAGGAGCCGAAGAAATGAGTGTGTCTAAACCACTTGGAATGGCAGCTTCAGCAGAAAACATTTGGACTGCCTTTTGTGGCTGACTGGGTTAAATGCTTCATGCAGCACTGGAATTCTGTGTTAATTGACAAAACAGTTGGAAGTGCTTTGGTGTCAAGAAATACTGTGAGAAAATGCAAGGGATAATTCAAATAGAGTCTTTCTACACTTATGCTTACCAGGGACCTCTCATGCTTTGTGTACTCTCTCAAGGTTTTTGCCCTTGCACCTTCTAAAAGAAAACAGCAATACATCTGATTTTTTTTTTTTTAAGTCTCTTGCTATGTTTGTTTACCCAGGAAGCAAGAAAAAAGATTTCTAGGCAATAACTTTCCATTTATATTGAAAAAAAAACAGGAACAGAAGAATCTTCTGTAAATCTCAATGGTGCTTCCAACCCTGATCTCCATCTTGTTCTGTAAATTCAGTACTTTGTTGACACCCTTACTAAGCTGCTCTTGGCTGTTGTCCAACCATTGCTTAAAAACCTTGGCGGTTGCCAGCCACAGAATTCCTTTCCCTCCTCCTCAGAGTCTTGGGAGCCTTTGAAGTCTCCTCCAAGCAGTTGGGCATTCCCCAGTGGGGGAATAATATATTCTCTGCATTTGTCTGGGACTATTCTTGAGTTACTATAGTGTTTCTTTTTTTTAAATTAGTTGTAGAGAAATGAAGGAAGTTAATTTTATCATACAACGTAGCTTTAGTCTTCTTATCTGGCAAACTTGTTTAGAAATCCAGGGCAAAGTTTCCTAAACCAGAAAAAAAATGTCACTTGTGCACTGAAGAGGTTTTCTACTGCTACATTCTACCTCAGATGAACACTGCTAGCTTTTCAGAAGGCTTCTGAAGTAATTCTGTGAGAGATGCAGTGCCCTGAAGTATAGGACCTCAGAAGCTTAATGTGTAATAGAACATATTATCTTAGCCTGGGCTGTTTATTGAGATTAGGACTAATAATTTCCCATTCAAAGTGAGAAACTGAATCCTAGTAAGCCTATCTGTTTTATAAACATTAACTAATTTCTCATCATTTCCATGGGAGATTAGCAGTTTTAGGAATATTAAAATTTGCACAGATTTCAGGAGTGGTACTTACGGACAGATGAGATAGCAGTGGAAATTGAAATGCCCTCAGTGAAGGATGGGCAGCAGTCAGAACTCTGTTTTCTTCTGCTTGTCCTCCATGTAGAGAAGGATTTACAGCAATTCAATAAGCCAAAGTACATCCTGTCCTTGGCTGAGAAGATAGTTTGGGGTCATTGGAAACAGAAGGGAATCAACGGGGTCCCTGGGAAGTGGGGAGAAATTGCAGAACTACAGGCACTATCTTTATACTGCTTACAAGTGAGGAGTTGCAGGGAGAGAAAAGCTGTTAAGAGAAAAGGTTATTTAGGAACCTAGTCTGCAAATATGTTGGAAGCACTGCTCTTTGATGAGCTTTCTGTTTTTGTTTATATACTTTTCAGGTAGCTCTCAAATGGTAGAGCTGCTAGCATGACCTTGACACCATTAGAGTTCTTAATCTATTGGGCTCAATCTTCTACAGTTTTTTATGTCATCACTGGCACCAATATACTGAATTACGTACTCAGAATTAATGCAAAACATAACTAGCTTTCATCTCTTGTAAGAAACCAGATCTGGAAAAATTGCTAGGTGCCTACTTGCTGACTGTGCTGCAGGTTTTGCCACTACTTTGAACACTGACATTGTGTCTGCAGCAACTTCTTACTGGTAGAGCTTCAATCATCAGAAATTAACATTACACTTAAACGCAAGGCTTTACATGGACATCCTCATGTAAAACATATTTGTTGACTCACAAAGATCCCCCAAATGAAGCAATAATATTTTGGGATTTTAATGTGTGTCATCCTCAAATGTCATTCAAACTGCAAAGAGATTGTTTTGCCTTAATAACTTTGAAAATCAGTAGATATGGGAAGGATTTTTTTGTGTGGAAACTTGGTTTTGGTTTGTGTTTGAATGAAAACTGTTCTAAACCCTGGCAAGGGAAAACATCAGACTGCTTTTTCTTAAGACAAAAAAAGAGAAGTGATTTAAATGCTTTATAGATTTGAGACTAAGATGCTGTCTTCTCTGTTGAATTACCTTATTCTTCTTAACTGTGCAGGGGTAGTCTCTGACCTTTTAAGATGTTATACTTGCAAAGTTACATGTAGTATCTTAAGATAGTTCCAGCTATTTATAGACTTATGGGTTAAGCATTGAGATACCTTTCACTTTGCCTTGTGGTTCTGGGTTTTTAGGTAGTTCTTGGAATAGTTGGCTATGAGGGAAGGTTAGAGCCTTCCTACTGTTTTCTTTGGATTTGCACTGGTTTGTAAAGAAAAGAATAACATTTAAATGCCTTTTATATTTGAAAAGGCTTTTCCTGTTCTTTCACTCTGTGTCCTTGCTTCTCATCCTGGCTGGACTGGTTTTGTGCTCTGTAGTGTCAGGTGTGCTGGTTGAGAATGGACATTAACAAAAATAATTTGGACTTGGTAGCACAAAGTGTCATACAATTTTATTTTAATGCTTTTATTTTTTTCTCCTTAGAGCTCACACAAATTGAGGACCCAAGGGAACAATGGAGAAGGGAGCAAGAACGCATGCTAAAGGAATATTTAATAGTTGCCCAGGAGGCACTCAATGCCAAGAAAGAGATTTACCAAATAAAACAGCAGCGTTTTGAACTAGCCCAAGAAGAATATCAGCAATTGCACAAAATGTGTGAGGATGACAGCCGTTCCTATGCCAGCTGTGAGTTTAAAATCTTTTCTTGATTTTACCCACCTTACAAGATGTGGTGTAAGAAATAATGTGAAGTATTTCCATCACGTGATTCTTCTCTGAGTGAAGGTCCTGACTACAGCAGTGAGGTGCTGCTTTGATTCTGCAATTCAATGTCTTTCATTTCCTGTTAGGTTTATTACAACAGAGAAATAACATTTAATGGGGATAAATGTTATCATTAAAAAGGGATGTAACATTAAACAGGCATATATCCCAGCCATCTTTGAGCCAGCTGTAGGGATGCTTCCTGCAAGGCAACAAAGACAGGGCTGAATGTTGCTGGACCAGCTACCTACCTGCACTCTTAAACTCAAACATTATTTTCCACTTAACATGGGGTAGAGCCATCACCTTAGGGCAAACCTTCTGTGAATCCATAGTCTCTTTAGCAAACTTAGGAGGAGTTAGGGACAAGCTGTTGTGTTCAAGAGTACCTCTGACCACAAACTAGGAAACAATATTTCATTAGTGCACCTCATTCTTGAGTGCCAGCCTGTGATCCTGATGCTGGTGATGCAGGTTGTAGAGCTTTGATTTCCTACCCTTTTCATTCTTCAGATGTCTCTGGTAGCTTGGAGTAGATGGTACACTTTTTCTGAATTCTGAAGATGTTGCACTACTGTCATGACTGTTGGTTGGTGCAATAAGAGAAGGTGACCTTGTCGAAGAGCCAGCTGGTCTAGTTCATAGTAGTTTATCAAGTGGATACCCGACAGTCATGTGGAAATGTAGTGGAGTTTTACTGTGCTGGTGGCTTTTCAATGGCTGTACAGCTGTGGTTTTAACTGCAGGTTTGCTCTTAATTGCCAAGGATTTAATAAGAATGGGAAGCTCTCCTTTAGCCTTTTCTGAAAATGTTCAAGCAACCTGACTGTGGAAGGGACTTAGAGCAGGTGTCTGGATAGAAGTGTTTGGCTACTGATTCAGTGGTATTTATTAATCCAAGGTAATTCATACATATGCCAAAATCCTGAATAAAAGACGTTTCTAGAGCTGAGGTGTCCCAGATGGTTTGGATCAAGTACTCTGTCACTGTTGAATTGGGATTCTCATCTTTTTGTTTAGTTTATAGATATGTGTTCTGTGATTCAGTTTGTGGCATAACTGCATAGTTGTGACTAGTCTTATTTCCCCCAGTTATGTTCAAGTTTCTGAAGAAGTAGCAAGATATTTTCCTATTAAGAAAGAATTTTTAGAAAAGAAACTATTGTTTAAAGTGTGTTTAACAACTATTTAAAGACTTGCAATAGAGTAAAAGATAGTTTCATCAGTATTTTTTGAGATTATAAAATCTAAGTCAACATTTATTACAAAACCTTTCTAGGAGCTTGGGATTTTTGTTTTTTAGACTTTGCAATAGTTCTGTGGGATATTTTGTTGAATTACTTCAGGTGAATATACAGAAAGAAGCTTTTGTTGAAGATGAAAGTATACTAGAAAAATATAATCTTTTTCATATTTTTGGAGCTCTTAGGAAAAAAAGTCTGAAACAGCAACAAAATATGACTGAAAATTACAAAATTGGGGGTTATCTGTAATGAAAGCAAATGTTATGTCAATTTACTTACATTTCTCAATCTTCTGATAGTTTGGGTTTTGTAGGTATGTCTGGAGTTGAAAATGAGGATCTGTAAGAGCATTAAAATCATTTGCTTGTTTTGAGGTGGAAAAATATTTTAATTTTCTGCAGATGTGTTAATATATTTTATGTTGTTTTAAGGTCATATGCATCTGTTTTGAGAAAATAGGATGGGCTGATTAGTCAGAATGATTTTTTTTTTTTTTTTTNAAGTAGACGAATAAGTGTAACTTTTTCTTTTTTTTTTTTTTTTTTTTCTTTTTTTGTTTAAAATATCCCTTTGGGGATTAATCATGCTGTCAACTCAAGATTCCCAAAAGCTTCTTCCCCACTTATTTTTCAGAATTCGACTCCACTGCACTGTGGGATACTTGCTTCTGCTTTTATTGTACAGAAATATTAGGCTTCTAATTCAAGTGTAATTATATGACCAAAGCTGGATGCTGGTATTGCGAATGTCTTTGCCTCTACCACTATCACTTGTTTCAAGTTGTTGCATTAAAAGAACTAAAATTTCACAAAGTGTTTTCCTCCACTTTGCTTGTTGGTGCTGCCATTGACTCAGTGTCGTATGCTTCTGAGTGGGAGGTGGTGTGAGCTCAGCGGTTGTGGGTTGGCAGGGAGGTGCCCATGCAGCAGTTTTGTGACTCAGTTGTGATCAGCACTGTTTAAAAAAAAAAAAAAAAAAAAAAAAATCCATAGAAAATCCTGGATTTAGAGAATTAGTCCAGGCATGACTACTCATTTTGGCAAGTTCCTGCACGCTCGACATGACCTTGGCATTGCAGTATTCTTTCGAGAGTCGAAAGGCTCAGTGCAGCCCCAGACACGGGTATGGATTTCAGCACAGCAGCCTTCAGCTTTGCAAAAGGATGGAAGGTCTGACAGCACAACCCCATCCATTCACATACCAGGCATTTTTCAGTGGACCAGTGCTGCCTTGAGTGGCTCACTCCATAAATCATGGTTGCTCTTGCCCAGCCTATCCTCTGCGATATTTACTTCATCTGTGTAGGCTTTAGCTTGCAATGCCACAGCTTGAAATCGTTGCCTGACTGTAGATACCCTGTGTTAAGAGCTCACTTGCAAGGGTTGATTTGTATGTCAGTTCCCTACACTGTTGCTTTAGGAGGCAACTTCTCTCCCTAGCTGATATAATTTTGTTCTGACAATACTTTTTTTTTAACTTTAGTCCCTATCATACTGTTAATTCAGTGTACCTAGGAAGCAATTAGCAATTGTTAGTATTACACAAATTGCTTGCATCAGTAGATGCCACCATCCTATCATAGAAGCTAGTTGCTTTTAGGAAATATGCAGTGCTGCTATATTTTTGTTGTTGTTCAGGATGAAAAAAAAAGTTTCAGGTGGGCCAAATGGAAATTTTCAGTTGTACTTCAGCACAGAGGATTTTTATAGAACCTAGTGACTTGTAAGAAAAAGAATTAGTGCAATTGTTTATTAAGTAGTGCCACATCGTAACAATTGTATTAAAGAAGGGGAAAAAAAAGTAAAATACTGTTTTCCATCTGTTTAGCATTCTCTGGATTTTCCACTAATACCAAGTATGACCCTTATCAGATTAAAGCAGAAATAGCCAGCCGTCGTGACAGAGTGAGTAATCTGTTTTCATTTTGTAAAAATATGAATTAGGCGTGGGGAAGGGAGGGAGGGTCTGTTTTTCTTTTACTTTAGCATTTACACTGAATGTTGCATGCATTTATAGAAATACAGTATTAGTAAGTGCTTTCTTATTCTAACCTGTTGTTCTATTAAAACAGCTCTATATTAACTGCATTTCGGTGCCTTGCAAAGTAATGCTTTTTCCATGTCACAAGTGCAAACATTTTTGTCACCGATGTCAGAGGCAAGCTCAGCCAGGCTTTCAGAAATTGCTTTCTCTATATGAACTGCCACAAGCAATAAAAGCTCTGAGCCAGATTCTTTCAGTTCAGACCCAGTGTCTTCATACCATTTACCCATTTTCAGCGAGGTTCCACTGAACTGTAGATTTAGCCACTTATTTAGAAATCTCCTCACAATTCAGTAGACCTGTTGGCCAAACAGAATTTTTCAGCTGATTGGCCAGAGCTCCTTTAGGAGGAGCGGGAAGTCAAGTATTCTGACAATCACAGGCAATTCTGTAACAAAAATGTTCCATATTTATATATATTTTTTAGAACTAGAATAATGGTTTTGGTACTATTTTTGTTCAAGGAAGAATAGTTGACTTTTTAAATTTCTCCCACAACACCTTAGCACAGAGAAAAATTCTGCACATTGTTTTCAAGAAAATTGATGTAGCAATCATAAGTGATTGTAAAAAGCAGTTTATAATATTACACTCTAGAGCCAATTTAAAAACTGTATATTTCTTTTTCTTAATGGATAAAATGGGTTTTAGCATTGCAGGCACTCAGCTCACAAAATAAAAATTACTTATCCTTGCAGGATAGTGTTCCATTTTTGTTGTAGTGACCACTTTTCACATGAGTGCCTCTGAAAATAAATCCTGTTCACCACCCTTCAAAGGCATTTATACTATCTGTGTATATTTATTACATGCTGACTAGTGTTTGCTTGTTTTACATACTCTAAATGTCAGCATATTCTAATGAAGAAAATACGCCTTATTTTAAAGAAGAAAACCAAGATTTTCACTTATGACTATTTTCCTCTGTTCTTCCATCTTAAAACAAAATGACCTGCTGCTACATGCATAGGATAATATGTTCAAGTGACTGTGTGCATAGGCATTGAGTTGTTTCAGGAAATAAAATGAAATTGGCACTCTGAAGTGTTTGTGTACATGATGTTAGTGATGCATTTTTTGATTTTACCTTTGGTGTGTGTTAAAGGAGCTGGTGAGGGTATAGAAGTGTTTAGGGGCTGGTGCCATGAATTTTGAGGAGAGAGCTGTGCAGGATGGTGGGACTCTTAAGTCCTGGTTTGCATCCTGGTACTACTGCAAAGCCCCTTGATCTTGGAATAGAGCTGAAGAAAAAATTAATATTTTTACTCTCTTTTTTAAAAATCCGTTTTGTAATGATTTTGTCATTTATTGATGTACGTGTGAAAATCAAGAGCACTCTGGGTAAATTCTAGAAAATATACTGAGTTTGGTAGCTTAAGAAGAGAGCTTACTTCTTCCATCCCTGCCCCTCTTTGGGCTCTCAGTTCAGTCTTAGCCTCACTACCACACACTGAAACACCGCTATCCCCCCCCCATTTCTCTGCAGTCCCTTTCATTCTCCTCCCCCTGTTGCCTTCACTTATCTGTCAGCTTTGAAGGGCAAGAAGCTCTTTCTTTGCAGATCACTCTTGGCTCTTCCCATGGTCTGTGCACCTGCTCAGGGAGCTGTTTCCATAAAACCACAAAAATAGGTTTTTGGAGACATCTTTGCTATGTCACTTTTGATTTATGCTCACTAGTTGGATCAAGGTAATTGACAGCGGGATTGAGAGGGCAGGACAATATGAAAATAATTGTGGAAAGCCAGACTGCCATTTCTGGGAGAGAGGCCACTTCTGCTGCCAGTAACTCTGTTTTTCTGGATTGAAAAATTAACAGCTTTGAATGTTCCATCTTTTGTAAGTTGACTAAAGAATTGAAGACAGCTGAGAGGTGTCCCTGCTACAAAAGGAAAAGAGAATTTATATGATTAAAACTTGCTAACTGTTACCATAAGCTATTGGAGAAAGAAACCTGATAGAGTAGATGAGGAAATTGATACTTTGAAAGCTGAATGCTTTGATTGCTGTTTGATTGGGTCTTACGTTATTTGAGAAATTTGCAAAATTTTAGAGCAAAAAACAAATAAGAAAAATTATCATGTCCAGTTCTTTAAAGTAGCTTAAGAATTTGTATTTGAAAACCAATTATTTTTATTGTGGAAGTTACTGTTACTTATTATTGCTTTTACTGATTTTGTATTATTCAGCTCTCTAGGCTGAAACGAGAATTGGCACAGATGAAGCAGGAGTTGCAATATAAAGAAAAAGGAGTGGAAACTCTGCAAGAGTAAGTTAAGGGTTTATGGGAGGATCTTTTGTTGGGGTTCAGTTTTTTTAAAAAAATTGCCTTGGAATGAATTTCATAGAAAAATGCTGTCAAAATTAAAATGCTAGATGCTTTGCTTCAGAATTTCTGCTATGGTAGTGATGCAGGGTGAGAACAATGTGAAATGATGGAAGAAGGGTTGGACAGAATTGGAGTTGTGATTTTGTAGGTTCACATGCAAGAACAGTTTTATAGGCCCTGTTCTTTAACTCTTCCTGAAGATATTGCCAAAGTGGAATTAGGTTTTAAAAAATATTTCCCAAATACTCTTTGATGATACCTACTGCCTGGAGCACAGACCAAAGCACCATGCTGTGGAGTAGTTTTCTGGCGGTACCAAGGCTTTCTGGCTGGCACAGAAGTTTTCTTAGGGGGAAATCTGTACACTACAACACTGCTTCTCCCTGTTACCTGATGGTCTGGCCATCCCATTCTGCACTGTATGGCTGATTTGTGCTTGTACTGTAAATGTAGTGGTCTGTGAGACCTTGGATTTTGTTGCATGTGTGCAAAATGACTGCATGTAAATGTGACTCCTTCTCCCCTCCCAGTAAGCAAAGGAAGCTCAGGGCAATTTACTCCCAGGGCTGTTAGGCTCTGTTTCCCGCATGCTCAGTGGTGTCAGAGGTTGTAAAATGTTGTGGTGACCCTCTCCCTGCCACTCTTCCTGCAGGCCATCTGATGGGAACTGCGTGACTTCCATCTTTGTGCTGCTTAGTCACCTACACACATAGCTCGTACACGGGATGCCCAGTGGGATAGGGAGAGAGGTTGCCAGGCCATGAAAAAGATGGCAGGTAAACAGGCTGTTGTGGCTTCCAGATTTCTTCAGCAAGGCCAGGGGCTAGACCAAGAGCTTGAACAGCAGTTGGATCCGCCTTGGACATGTGGCTGTGCGTTTAGAAACCTTGACCTTTTTTCCAGCATGCATGTGAACAAACTGCCTAAAGCAGGAGCTTCCTGAAAATGTTGGAACTGTTGCATGTTTAATGCGTTTTGCAACATAAGTGCAGCATCTACAGAAATATTTTAAAGCTTTGGATTTATTGCATTGGTGCTACAAAGCATGGGTTTTCATTTCAGGAATTTTGATGAAGTTCCAGGGATCCTGGAGCAGTTAGGGTACTTTCCAATTTTGATTGGTACTACGATAACAAAACAATATAAAGGAAGATTCTCAGATTTAACTTTTAAAAAAGGAGCAACCCATGCACTTAATATTTTTGGTGTGTTTGGTTGGTTGTTTAATAACAATTTTTTTTATTTTTTTCATAAACAATGTTCTTTTGTTTTATAGCGCATTTAAAAAGTTTCCTAGAAAAAAACTTGTTCAACCAAAATACCAAAATTCTTAATTGGCAGATACAATGTAATCATTTTCAGGCACAACTGTATTTTTATTGAAGCATTTAGAGGTAGTTGGGGGTATTGGTAATGTATGATATTAACTGAAAATTAGTAAAATAAAGCACTCAAAGTATTTTTAGTTTCAATATACTAAATAATATTTTAAATATAGTCAGCATCTAAGTATGGTGGCGTAGATATGTAAACAGCAACAGAACAAAAACAATTTTGTTTGTGATTCTTTATTTTTTTTTTTGAGTAAGAATTGCCTTTCCTTTTCTGCTTTCTTTATTTGTTTTCCTTCTCCTGGTTATTCGGTTATTTTAAGGGTGTAGGTTCAATTATTTTATAAAAGGACTAACCACTTAACTAGGATGATGAAAGTATTTGAAGGCCATTTGAAACTCAAGATTGTTTTAATTAGTATAATTCATTTAAGATAGTCCAGCAAAGTAGTGCAACTTTTTGAAAAGTAAAGTCTGCAAATGATTAAGAATACAAATGTTAGTCTTGGATTATAGCCCAAGTCAAGTTGCCCATGCTCCAGTATGGGGCTATAGGAGAGAAATTCAGGAGAGGAACTATTTTAAAGCATGTCTGATTAGTCAGTGGTCACTCTAATTATGTAGTTTAAAAGTTCAAGCATGACAACTCGGTGCTTTCAGTGCTGCTCACTGCTGCTGTTGCTGCAGTCGCTTTTGTCCCATTGGTGCACTGGGTGGCCTTTGTTGCTTGCTGGAGCTGGGGAGAACCTTTTGCCTGTGTGTTACCTGCAGCTGAGCTCTGCTCTCTGAAGTGACTTCTTCACTTGTGAAAGAGACTGGCGGTTTTGGTTCTGTTTTGTGTTTTTAAGTAGTTTTTCTATTTGCCCTTTTGGTGAGATACATGGTTGGTTTTTTTTTTGGAGTATTTTGCTTCCAGAAGGAGGTGAGCCAATTTGGAGAGTATATACACTAGCAACTGAAGAGAGGAGTTTCACCGCCTTGTGTAGTCAGTAGACAAATTAGCCTGAAAGCCTAACTATGCTCTGGGCTGTCCCTGTGCCGTCTCTCTCCTACCTCCTGTATTTGTCGTGAGAGAAGGGTCACTCAAGTCAAGTACCAAGGCTGAAGTAGTTTAGTTTTTCCATATCCTCAAAGTAAGTATATTGTCTAAAAAGAAATTCATTGCTCCTCCTTTAAAACAAGAATGCTGGGGTTTTTGCTCCACCCCACCTCCCCCTTCCTCTTTAAAGTTTATTCCATTTCAGACATTTCCCACTTCTGTTACGTTTTCTAAATTTTTAGTCTGCGTCATTCTTCTTTCTTCTTGTGCTAAGTCCAGTCTTCAAGTAACTGCCAAACTGCAAATGGCATGCATCCTGTTCAGGTTTTTTAAAGGCATGTTCATCACTTTATTTCAAGTGTAAGCCAAGAACAACATTAGGAGCCGTCAAACTTCGGGCTTTACATCTGGCTGAATGTTTGCTTTGAAAGTCTTACCAGAATGGCATCATGAGCAGATACTGAAACTTGCTGCCAGGTGACTCTCTGTGCAACCTGTGCTGGGTATAGCTCTCAAAAAAGAGACAACTTTTATGGAGAAGGCAATTGGGTTGCTCAGTATTTCCACAGTTCTATGTTGCTGTCTGATTCAAATGCCTTTGTTAAATGCAAATCTCTTACATTGACATTTTCCATGTACAGTGTCTGCCTTGGACTGTGTTTTGTTTTCTGTTCTTTTTAATTTTAGTAAAATGGCTTAACCATCTTTGAGGAGAATGAAAAGAAAACAAAACCACAAAACGACTAGAGAAGTGGGATTTTATGAGTAGAGACAAGATTGAGGGGGCCTTTAGTACCTCTACAACTTCAATACTGTCAGAATTCCAATCTTTATAAAGCTGCAGCTTTTTATCGGGACTGTACTTTCTACAGTTTCATCTAAATTTGGCAGTGTTGTGTGTGATAAACCTTTGGACATGGGTTTGTGCTTGCCCAGTGGAGACTTGGTAGAGCTCACTGTTTAAAGCCTGCAAAGATCCCCACCCTGCAGGATGATGCAGCTCGGCCTCCGCCAGCACCTTTGCCCCCAAGGTGCATCTGATCCTGTCGCAGTGCAGACTTACAGGGTTAAACATGAGCCTTTTTTGGAACAAATTCCTTCCTCTGGCCTGACAGCAGGGCCTGAGAAGGAGGAGCAGTTCCTTCTCCCCTGTGTTTTCAGTGACCCTACTGCTCCCCAGCAGGAATTTTGGAGGAAGAAGGCGTTTAGCAACAAAGGAAATGAAAACTTGGCCAGTTGGCCACGAGAGCAGAGTGAATGCTGTGAGAAGTTGGGAGTGACAGGGAATTAGGACTGGATAAACAATTTGTAGCTACAGATTGATTTAGAGGTTAGGAAACCTGACAAAAGCTTTAAAATTAGGTTTTGTTCATGTACAGGCCTGTGCTTTGGTGAGAATGGGGTAATCTTGTGTGTTAGAGATCATGCGGATGAAAATGGAGGAACATGGAATCTGCCCTATAGGACTGAAACTATGACAAGCATATTAATAGTCCCTGTATCCTAGAAACATCTTCCTGTCCTTACAGTCTTGCATATTAGTTGAATATTCTTGCTATTAATGCAAAGGTCCGGTCTATATTTGTATTGTGCTATTTTCCATTAATAAAATGGAAGATTCCTGTTAACTCTATGGCTTTCAGAAATAGATCTTTATGAAAAAAAGAAGAATTAACAGATAATAAATAACAAGTAATTTTGTAAGCTGCTTCAGTCAGTTTGGGTTGACAGCAATACTGATTTAAGCCTAAATGTTTTTGGCAGTAGAAACTTTTCTGTTTCTTTCCTTCAACAAATATCAATTCATAAGCTGGGCTCCAAAGTGGCGTCCAGGAACATGAATATGTGGATAACTGGACAGAAATCTGGTTGAAATTAAATAATTTCCTTTTCCTGAAATGCCACCTTAGTCCTGGCAAACAGTATAATGAGCAGTTGTGTAGAAGGCATTTTTATGTCTAATATTTGAACATACTTCTTAATATTAGAGTTACCTTCACATAAAAATGTTTTATCTTTTTAATGTGACTTTTAGTGAATTGTATTAGTTGTTTTAGCATGGTTTTCTGCTCAGGATTTTAACTAAAAATTAGTGAAGACTCGAGTAAACATCTTGAAAACAAAAACAAACAAACAAACGCCAGCTTTAATACAAATGACATTTAAGTTCTTTCTTGTTCTTGAACCAATATTCATAAGATTGTCTGTTTTCTTACGCAACATGGTGAAATTTATGTTTAAGTAAAAATCGTGAGATTCAGACTTTTGTGTTGTCTCCAAAAATAGGAACTGTCAGAAAAAACCCAGACAAATCAAGACTGTAGAAACCAACCTTCTTTTTGCCTAAACATTGTAAGCTACACAATAAAACCACAGGATTTTCATTCACCCCTTCTGATTTCTCATATTAGTGTTTTAATTTTAAAGCAAGTAGTCAGCTGTAAGTGGAATTGCACTGATTGTATTTAACTGGCAGAACATTCTGAGTGACTGTTGTTGACACACTTAGCTTAATATAAATCTATCTTGAAACTTAGTTAAGCTCAGTATTTTAAATAGAGTTTGGGTATTCTTCTCCTATATGTATAGCGTACCCTCTCCTACTACATCTTTTTATAGACTGATAAAAAGATGTTTTCATCACCCTTTGTGATGAACAATGTGTGTTTTTATCTTTAATTTTCTTAACTTGATATAACTTTTCCTGAAGGTATTTGTTCTTAGCATTGGTTTAATGACCATTACACTTACCTCCTTTTCTCTATATGCACACTTTCTGTGCTAGATTAACAGGAAAATTGAGTTTTCCATATTTTAACAGGAACTTTACATAATTTTCAATAATTGCTGTAAATAACCTGTTAAAACCCCATAGCCATTTGTTGTAAGTTCAAGACCAAATAGTTCTTCTGGTAAATTCACTGTAGTCTCTTGTCTTATTCTTTATCTATAAATCAAGGCAAATTATCAAGATGATACACTGAACTAGTCTTCTGCATCCTGATATGTTGTACTTTACTATTGTGAATTGTTGGAAAAAAGTTTGAAAACTAAGCCAGTGGATGTTCCACTTGAGAGATTTTAATATGTCAAGATGGAAACATTAGTATTACTTCAGTCTTCTGTCATGACTCTTGCTTCTTGTTTAAAGATGTAAAATCTTCTGGGATGTTCCCATATCTTGTTTTCCAGTGCAGAATGATAACGTCTTATAGATATCTTATGGAAAAGATATTGTAAGACGCCTATAATGGAAGGAAAGCATTTGCAATAAAATTTTAGGCATTAAAAATTTCTTCCTGAGAAAATGAAATGCTTTTGATAGAAATTTCTGAAGGAGGATCAGGTAGAAGCCCTGGAAGAGATACTGCAATGTGTGATGCTGCATGAAAAATGTGACAGCTAGACAGCTCGTCATTATCTTTTGAGTTATAACCATCTAGGTTAGTTTTAGGTTCACTTTACTTTTGGTGCATGAAATAGCCCACAGACATTACTCATAAGTAAGCTCTGTATTAGGACATTAAACCCAGGAAATTTGTTGGTTTTGCAGAACCTGGGTAGATAATTGCTTTGCTTTGTGTTTAGAGTGGTCTTGGCACTGAGTGCTGTGTTAATTCTGAGTAGATACCATTTTACTCCTGGAAATGAAGTAGTACGTGAATAAACAAGAGGTCTTAAAAATTCTGTGTGCTTTCTAATTATGTGAAAATTCCTAAATTTGTCTTAATATTTTCAACAGGATTGATCGTAAAATGTCAAATGCTCATACAAATTACAGACTGGATGAAGCACAAGCTATAATGAGTGAACTTCGAACCATAAAGAAAGCTATATGCACAGGTGAAAAAGAAAGGCAGGACCTTATGCAGGTAAAAAATAAGCTACTGAACTACTAAAAACCTACCTCTGTTTTCTTGGTTGGGATTGCATTGAGTTTACCAAGTTTAAATAAGGAAGTAGGATAGCCTAAACTGATTTTTCTGTTTGATAATTACCAATAGCAAGCAATTCAAAAAAGTATTGTCTATACTGCGAACACAAGATTTCATATACATTTCATATTTTTGTCTTAAGTAAAGTAGTTACCTAAGTTTTGTTTAGATCCGTGTCTTCATTGCATATAGCTTTCTATTGTTGCTATGTTGATGGCTGCTATGGAGTAATTATACTGTATTAAAAAAAGCCTTTGTGATTTGTGGTATTTTTCATTTTGTTTTATGTCTCTTTGTATTACCTATAACGAAGTAGGATTGAGAGTTTGTGTGCTAAAGTGTTTAACATTTTGTCAACCATATTGTTCCCTTTATATGTATTTCACCAAATTAGATCTCTGTTACTATGTCACTTTTTGCCCCAAACTCTCAAGTATCGTTATCAAGGCTCATGTTAGTTTCAAATGTTCTCACAAACCCCTCAAAAAGTATGATTAAATACAATGTATATGCAAGCTTGAAATTATTGATGAATTAGAGCATGAAGATTGAGGGGGCATACCTGAGCTGAGCAGTGGTCTAACTTTTGAATGGGTTCTGTGTCCTGCTTCAAGCTCTCAGTTGCATATCTGTGTTATTAATGTGATAGGAGCTTGATCAAAGAAAAGTGAGCCTTTGCTACCACAGGGACTTTGCTATAGACTTGCTAAAATATGCTGCATGTACAGAGAATTGATAAGGACAGTTCTCTTCACCCAGTCTTCAAACAGTTGTATGGAAAAAAGCGTCGTTGTTGCCTAAAGCTGTGGGACCATACTAAATTAACATTGCCATGCAAACATTTTCTTTCAGTTTTCTCTGCAGTAGTGTTTTTCATTTTTTTTCCTTTTTTTTTTTTTTTAGTTGTTAAATGATATGGGAAGTTTATAATCCACATATAATGAATTTCCATAGTTATGCAATTATTGAATCTCCAGTGCATTACACAAAGATCATCTGATGGACCACAAATGCTTTTTCAAGTAGACAGAACACTTAAGTCACTATGAAAAGTTTCTGCCTTGGCAACTTTTAACATATTTGTTATTTTGGACTGGCCAAGTTTTAAAGTGATTCTCAGTCTTCCACATGCCTGGCTAGCAAAAAATGATTAGAAGGCAGTTCTTCATGGATGCAGTAACACACATTTTAGGAAACTAACCAGTAATATAAAGACTTATGTGTGAGATCTTGGAGCAGTTTAACTACTGGCCTTGTTTTTACTTCCCCAGTAGATTTTTTTACCTCTTAGCCTTACATTTTCAGGCCTCAGTGGCAGTAAATCCAGCTATAAACATTGAGATGCTTTGAAAATCATATTTGGTAAACCAACTTCAAGTGCACTGGCAGTTTCTTTGAATACAGTGTTGCGAGAGTACGAACTCTAGGATCAAGGATTGGGCAATGCTGGCAGGACCAGAATGTAGAGGTTGCACAAGACAGAAGCAAAAATTAAAATGTTTCATCCTTCTTCATGGCTCTGTGTGATATACAGGAAATATGAACCTACCCTTTTTTTAATTAATGACAATCTGTTGTGATAGAATCCAATAATCGTACATTATACTACATGTAGTCCAGGAGAAATCTAGAAAACAGTTGTTCCACACAAGTGTAGCATGCAAAACAGTTCTGCATGTTTTGTTACAATGGCTATACAGGATTAGATGCTATCATTTGCAAGGTCTACAGTTGTAAAAATTGTGTATTTTTACCAGCTTACTGTGCTCTGCAAAAATATCCAGTTCTGTTTTTTAATTTTGACCAAAAAAAAAAAAATTGCTTTTGTTGTCACCAAAGTAATCTGTGCTATGCCTTTTTATAACTACATGAAGATTATTGCCATGGATTTAATTAGCTTTGCCAAATAAGTGCAAGTGTATTTTAAGTATCTTCCTAATGAGTTCAGAATTTGATT
The DNA here is from genome assembly GCA_013397795.1 of Orthonyx spaldingii. Classification (NCBI taxonomy): domain Eukaryota; kingdom Metazoa; phylum Chordata; class Aves; order Passeriformes; family Orthonychidae; genus Orthonyx; species Orthonyx spaldingii. The sequence continues at coordinate 1,232,370 of VZTJ01006610.1, forward strand.
TTTATTTTCCTATCAATACTTTTGTTTTGTCCTTGAAAATACTACATTTTAAAGCTATTGCTGTTAAGACAAACTTTCTTATGAAATCTTTTTTATGTTGAAATTTGTTAATAGAGGAGTTACAAGTATAGTGTAAAAAATATGGGATTTAATTTCAGAGAAGGGAAATAGGCAGTTTCTTACTACTTTTTAATTTAAATCTGGCCAGTGTAAGCAGCCGAACTAAACATAGTAGAAGTGACTCAGTCTTGTGTAGGTGCTTGGAAAACTGTAGCTGTTGTAGAAGTATGATAATTGGTTTACTTGTGTGGCAGATGATGGTTGGATTTAAATTGGGTGCTGTGATCACAAATAAAGCAAAATATGCAGTGCCACTGAAAAAAGTGGGCAGACATATATAAGGTTGAAAAATAAAGGTGTGTGGTTAGATTCCTGAAAGCAATGTGTTTATCTCTCCTCCCCCATCTCTTCCATAATTTTGTTTCTGTTCCAATGTGCTTTTAAAGTGTTGTCCTTGGAGATCACTGGACTTTGGTTTTTGTGGGGTTTTTATTTCTTTTTTTCTTTTCTTTTCCCTGTGTTATCAGTTAAAGTGACTAAGTAGATTAGCTAGGAAATGCACTGAAATTGTGCGGAGAGCTTCCAAATCAGATGGTGACAGATAATGGTGAAATGACAATGCCCATTTCTCTCTTTTTGGGTGAGTCTGGGCTGGTGTGCCTAGAACTTCACATTAACAGTAGGCTGCTTTGGCAGTTTCCATGGAATTGTCATAAACAATCCTTAAACTCCAGATGAAAGATTGATTCCTCTGTGTAGCTGGGGAGGAAATTACTCCCAGCACTTTATGTAAATTGTTTCTATCTAAAGGAGTGCAAACTCAGGTTGTAATTTTCCATGTTAGGATTGCTGGTGCCTGTTTTCACTCATCCAGCTACAAGGACTCAATGCATTTATGCTTGCCCTGGGGCATAGTCACCTGTGCATGTACATGTAAGTTAAAGTGATGCTGCTTGGCGATTGCCACCTGTCAAATGTCTTCCCATTTTTAGGTAGTGACCAGGATTCAGCAACTGTGCCTGGATAGGAAGCCTGACCAGCAGCCAAGTAGTCCTTCATTACCTGCCAGGGAGAATGCTAGAAAGCATCAGGTGCATATCAGGAGTTCATAAAGTAGCTGAAATTCAGACAGAAGTTTAGATTTAAGTTCTGGCATCAGAATCTGTGGTGTTGCACATACCTGTAACATAATATGTGTTAGCCAAAGAAGGCAAATGGAACATAACTTACTACGAGAAACCTCAGGCTTTCTGAATCCTGAATTTTTGTTCATGCGACTGACTGTGCTTTACTGGGAAGAGGCCATGATCCGAAGTTATTATTTCTATGTTACAAACCCATTAGGGATCCCTCTTGATCCTTCATACAGCAGGAGTCTTGACAGGACTAGATGATTTTCAGTGAGTTTTGAAGAAGAGAGTTAGACAGGAGTCTACAGTTTTCATAAAGTAAAAGTTTTGGGGTTTTTTTTCCATGTTGTGGAGCAGTTCCTTTCGCAGCAAGTCTTGGAGTATAAAGGGACACTAGCTAGGGACCTCTTGGCAATATAACTTGAAACTGAATTTGCTGTTTCAGGACTGAGAAGAAAATATACTGTTTGTCCTTCATACTAAGATGGCTCAGTTCAGTTGGGAGGTGGCAGAAGAACTGGCTTTTTTTGAGGACCCAAGACAAGTTAAGCTTCTGGAGGCAAGTGGTGGTAGCCTTGTACCACTGCCAGCATGTCTGGCATTGCTCTGCACTGTCCTCTGTCACTGCCAGTGCTGCCTGTGAAATCCCAGCCACACTCAGACCTGTAGAGAGCAGAGACTGAAGAGGGAGCAGCACATGCTGTCCAATATGTGGTGTATACCTGTGTCTCTCCTGCCATGCCCTAATAGGAAGGAAACAGTGTGTGGTTTGAGGGGCTGTCAGGGAGGAACACAGGCCCCCACTCCTGTGGCTAGAGAACCCACTTGTTCACTCATCCTCTACCAGGCTGGGTGTTTTTCCTCTTTTTTGTCTCTAGTGGAGGCTGGCCTGAGGGAGGGGCTGGTATATGAAAGCAAAGGGATGGACCATGTATGATGGAAATGGAGGCCATCAGAAAAAGCTGCTTTTTCTGGCTGGTTTCAGGCCTGCTACAGTTCCATAATCCTGGATTCTTCCTAGGCTCTGAAACCAGATGCCTTCATCTTCAGGGTGGCCTTGCTCTTCCTGTCAGTAGCAAACAGTTGCTGTTACACAGGTCCATTTCTGGGCTCTGCTAATTGAATTTGGTGTAAGAAAAAGCAGCACTGGTGTGTTATCCTTTTTAATCTACACTTTGAAGACCAAAAAAATCTTCTGGTGATTGGATAGGGACAGTAACCTCGGCTTGTTGCAAATCACCAGTGGTCAGAGCCACTGAAATTCCTGAGGACAAGACTTTTCCCAATGCAGTGCTTCAGGCTTGTCCCTGATTCTGTAGTTCAGACACTAGAGTAAGCAGTTTTAGAAAGCTTTTTATGTTTTATTAGAACCAAATTGTTTTATTATGTTGTGATTTGTAAATTACTACAGCTCTTCAGATTTCTGATAATTTTTTTTTTTTTCACATTTTTAGATTGTCCTTTATCCTCTGGTGAGAGGACAAAGTTTTTAAAATGTTTGATATGTAATGCTTAGGGTCTCTGCCATAAATGACAGCCTGCACAGTGATTTTGTTACTAATACTACATTATCTGAAATTTTTGAAAAAGTGAGAATGCACAGTGAGAAAAAAAGAGCGATATTAACAATTTCATTCTTTTGAAAGTGTTTTAAGAGCCTGTCAACCAAGCTTATATTGTCAAAAATGTTGTTTTTATTATTTTGCGTGATTCTGTCTTATTCCCCTTTCCCCTCTGATGTTTCTGCTTTACTCGGACAGTTTGTGTCATTGTCTAGACATTTCAGCGATGTCCCTTGCTTAATCCAAAGTGTAAAATATCTCTTAACTATGTGAACCCTGGGTAAGAGAGCACAGGGGTGATATCAGCTGTCATAAAAGTGCAATCAGTACAAGGTATTCATCAAGCTGGATGAGATAACAGTAGCGACTAAGGAATGTAACCTGTGCAGAAGATGGCAAAAGGGCAGGTGAATCACATTTGTCTTCCCTATCAGCTAACGTGGAGTTGACAGCTGCTAGATTTAAAGAGCTGCAAGCCATACAGAAGATAAAACATTTGTAGATCTAAAACAAATAATATAGTCTGTTTACTGTTACATGCATCTTTTAAAAGGAGAGGTTTATTCCAAGGCAAACCTTGTGCACACTAGTAACACTACAATGAATTTTACTTTTGGTAAATAACTGTATAGGCAAACTACCGGTCATATTACTTAAATACAAATTTTTAAATTGTTTTCTGTTATTAAAAAGTATTATAAAAACAACTTTTTCTAATTTAAAAAAAAAAAATCTTCTCCTTTAGAGCCTGGCCAAGTTAACAGATGGATTCAGGAATAGCTGTTGTATTACAGATTCCCTGCAGGATCTCCAGCACAATTCTAGTTCACTCAGTGACTCCTGTTTACCTCAACAACACTGCGATGCTTGTTCTCAGACTGACATCACTGGAGAGGTATGTGAGTGTTCCTATGTGAAACATTTGCTGTACGAAATCAGCTGCTTTTGAACTATAGCAATACATTGTTGTTTACTCTTTTAATTCAAGAAGTGTTGGCTGGAGCAGAAGGAAAAATCCAAAGCAGTCCTGGTGGTGAGGGAATTGCATTTGCTTGTTTCCACCATGTATGAGCCGTGGGCTCAGTGGTTCTGCTGCTTGAGTGTGGCAGAGGGGTGCAGGGACATGCTCATGAGGCAGTGACAGGCAAAATCAGCTCTTGGACTCAGCCAGCCCAGCAGAGCACTTCTTGCATTTCCACTTGGGTAACTGCAGGCTTGTCTTGGAGGAACAGCTCTTGCTTAGGTGTCCATGGACCTCTTCTGTTCATATTCCCAACTCTGACTTAATGATACTTGTAAAAAGGCAGGAAGGAAGAAAATTCCTTAGCTTGAAGTTGCAGTAGAGACATGATTTTGCATGAGATGTTAGCATTGTGGTAGTAGTCATAGATGTGTATTTATTTTATTTCATTTTTTAAATCTTGTTTTTATCATGCTTGGAATTGTTATTCATATACATTGAAGATGTGTAGTAGATCTCTGCTCCTTTCCTGTAAGACAAGGAAGGTATTTGTTATTCTCAAAGTATTTTTCTTAATCAACAAAACTTCCGATGTAGTCCATGCCTTTAAATATGACATTTGAGAAGAACATGCTGGCACTCCTTAGAAATAGCTCTATCTGAATGAGTTGTATACTCCAAATAACAGTAAGTAAAAATTTGGCTTGCACTAGTACTATGGTAACCCAGTTGTTAATCAATAATAGAACATATGCCTCTGTGGATGACTGACACCAAAGCAAAAAGGCAACTTGTTTGTAGTTTGCTAGTATGGTAGTTTAGATGTTACTTCACATTTAGTTAGAAATCATCTCATTATTGGCCCTGGTTCTCCTCTATTGTAATCTTCTTTCACTGTTGACTGGTTGTCAGATGGGATGTCTCCAGAGGGTCCCTACAGAAGAGGAAATCTTGTTTTTGAGAAGACAGACTCTTCAAGAATCTGAGAAAACTGAGCTAATGCTAGGCTGTCTTTTGGAGTGTGTTAGGCAGATGGTGCCTTTGGGGTGTAATTTTTCAGATGGGTGGTGGATGGGATTATTGAATTCTGACACAAATTACCAAAAGGAACACAGGACCATTTTCACATTTGCAGTACACAATCCAAGACAAATACACTGTGGAAATTATGTTTATCAGGTATTCCTTTTTGTAAGGAAAATAAAATGATGTAATTATCTGAATCTTTTGCCTGAACTATTGTTAGTGACATGTGAGTAGAAAAGAGGTGGAATTTTTACCCATATGATCATGGAGACAGAAAAAGCAGCAGCTAGAGGAGAACTCCGGAGGTGCAGCAATGCACTTTTATAGGAACTTAAGTTTTAATTGTTAGACCATACACAAACTTCTGAGGAGGGAAGTGCTAATACCCTAAAATAGAGACTAATACCCTAAAATAGAAACACTATGCAGTAGGAGTTGCAGCATAAATGGACATTCCACAACTGTCAAGGATCAGGTGGTTTTTTTGTACTAATGTTTAAAATGCACTGATGCTGTAAGTGCTGGGTAACACATCACAGTACAGGGAATGTAACCTGAATTGCTTCTCATAAAGTTATTAATAAAATAGCAGTATCAAGTAGCAACATATTTCAATTAAAACTTTCTTTGTCTTTTAGACTTGGATAAAATTGAAAAGCTTTGAACATTTATCAACGATTCAGTTTGCTAACTCTTGATTTCCAGGTTCATAATTTATTGAAAGGGCTTATTTATCTTCTCTGCTTTTAGCAATAAATTAGTTTTGCATTTCTAAGGCATGAAATTGATTTTTATTATGTTATTACTTAAAGCATAGTGGTTTCTTTAGTGAGTCCAGTAAGGGAGACTAATTTAGACCTTTCTTTATTGTGATGAAAGTGTTTTTAATTTGTTTCTTCCGTTCTTTTTCCTCTTCTCCTTGCTCTTCAACTCTGCAAGTTTGGGTTTGATGACAAAACAAGACTTGTAGACAAAGTAAGGCTGAACTGGCAATATGAAGAGGCCAAGAAAAGGTAATTAAAGATAAATCTATTGGGTTTAAAGTTTTCAAAGTAGAACTGGAACCAGCCTCCTAGCTGAAATGTCTTTTGGAAGACTAATTTGCTCACTATTGAGTAGTTCACAGATAACAAAAGTTTAGATAAACATAAGACTTTATCATAAGATTATTATATTTGTTTGCAGAGATAAAGCTAAATGTCAGCCCTATTCTATACTTGTATAGACACAAAATTGTAGTTGTTCAGTTAAACTATTTTACATTTGTTCACCCTCCTTCTCAAATCTAGATATAAACAGTCTTTAAATTTACACTTATCAGCCTGGTCTGTCAGTATATCCAAAGCTTTGCATACCTGTGTCTTAAGTTCAGTGTACTGAAGCCTTGAAGAAAGAATGCAAAACTTGATGTGAGATAAATGAAGATGTTCAGAGCTGAACAAAAGGGTACATAACAATAAATGTTGAAATTGGAAAAGAAAGTCTGATAAAAATGATAAAAAGTATTACTTGAAATAGATTAATTCTTCACCAAGTCTAATTGCTTATTGTAAGTATTTCTCTTGTGGATGCCAGTCTTGCAGTGTTTTTTCATGGATGTGTAGAAGTTTTAAAAGTACTATGTACTTAAATAGTTCAGCGGGTCCTGATTGAACCTCATTGTTTTCGAACTATTTGCCACGTATACAGGACAATAGCGTGGGTACAGATGATGACTTGAACGTAGTAAATTAATGCACTTACGATTATTTTGATTTGTGCTGGTAGAATATTCAGTTACTGAATTTGACTGACACTTAAAAGATTCAATATAGTTAACTTAAAAAACCATACGTTTAAAATTTGTGTAAGTTAGGAGGTTTTTTTTTTCTTTTCAATGTTTTCTGTTCTACCAGTTTTTTACATCTCTCAGAGCAAGAGTTACAAAATAAGCTCAATTCTTTTGCCTCTTTTCTTATATCATGGTGACTTTTTCTTTGGGGGAATCTGTAATGCTGTCACATGTCTTGGCAGGAACTGGAAGTTTATAGGCAGTTCACCATTTTGTTGTTCTTGGAAAATTTGCTCACGTTTGGACACAATACAGGCTTCAAAAAAATTAAGTTGGTACAAGCAAGTTAGGTAAACAGAGCTAAATCTTCAGGATTTGTAACTTGAATGGAAGTCTGCATTGTACATGCTGCATGTAAATACAGTGACCATAACCTAATAAAGCTAAATAATTGGGGGAAAAAAAGAACACAGCAAAAATGTGTCAATGCCCTGTTTGCTCACAGGCTAACTTAGCACTTACTAGTCCAGTGATAATTTAGCAATTTACAGTTGCTGAAAGAAGAATGATAGAATTTAGTTTTGTACTGTTTAGTTTAACAGAGCCACTGATACTGTGAAGATTGTATTAAAATGTTTTTAGTTCAGCTTTCTGACATACCTTTTCTGTGTTTTTCAAAACAATGCTCTTCTTGTGTATTTATTACAGGGAAAAGATGGAGTGGTGTTTTTTTGGAGGGGGTGAAGAGGTGTTGAGTTTTTATGGGTTAATTTTTTTTTAGTAGCAAAACATTTCTCAGCTGGAAATGGCAAACATTTGTTTCTGCATGGAATGCAGTATTTCTGAACATCAGAAGTGAGCTGGTGTTTGATCTTAATTAAGTGTAGAAAATCTGGGTAACTAACCTTCCAACTAGAGAATGGTAATTGCAGTAAGAGTAGTTTTGCTTTCCCAGGATAGCAGCTGTGACAATGGTCTGTTATTTAGCAAAAGCATGTTAGTTGCTTTAAAAGAGTAGCCTTATTCTGCCCAGTATGTTGTACGGAAGTAATCAGCTTTCAGCTTTTGAGTGGAACTGCACAAAGCTCATTGCCCCTACCAGTTATCTCTGTGGTTGCATTCTTCATTTATCATGCATTCCTTCCCCTTAGCTTGCTGGCATTTCTGTAGGGCTTTTGTCTCTACTAAATATCTTTGTGTTCATTCTCCCTTGGCTGGTGAAATATCTACTGTTACTGCACAGTGTGGGTGACGGAATGTGCTGCAATGGATTAAATCTACAAAGTAGAAAATTAAAATGCTACAGTATGTCACAACTGTAAGGCAGTATATTATGACTGCTTGCTTGTCAAGCGGGTGTGGAAGTATATAGCAAATAAGTACAAACTTTTAATGGGAGACTTTTAAAACGCACTGTAGGAGAAAAGTATATCTTTTCCCTGAATGGAAAGCAGGGAAGAACCCCACAAACTGAAGGGCAGAGTGTTGCATTTTAGTTACCCTTGTGAATCTAGCCAGATATAAGCAGAATATTTGCCAGATGCAATAAAAAGTCTTTAAAAATTAAAATATGTTCTCTGTATATGGAGTCTAAGCAAGGAAATGCAGTGCTGGGATTTTTGAATGAGCTATCTTGAGGAATTCAGATGAGACCCAGTGATTGCAGAAGAGTTGGCTTGAAACTCCCAAAATATCTCTCCTCCCTCATAAAGGATAGTTTCGTTTTAATTCCTCCTTCAAAAATCTGACTGCTGAATGGTTTGGCCTTCTCATAAATTAAGACATTCACATAACTTTTTTCCCCCATCACTTTCCCACTGGAAGGAAGTTGGATGATTTGCAATTTAATTTTTCCCATGGGTATTTCAGATGCTGTACACTGTGGGTTCTGACATTTCCAGCATGCCGGGCAAGAGATCCTCTCCCCTGTTTCTGATCCAGGCTCTTGGAAGAGTCTTGTAAATTCTACTTTTTAACTCAGCAATCGTGCTGAAAGGAGGCTCAATCACTTTTCTTCCACTCTGTACTCTTCCCCCTCCCCCACTATTTCTAAATAAACTCTACCTTATTTCCATGAAATTTCTTCTCTCAGATCTGCCAGTGTGGCCCTCCAGAGAAGCAGGAGGGGGAGGGAGGACGGTCTTTTTGAACAGACAGCCCCAAGCTGCCTGGATAAATACTGTTTTTAGTTTCAGTTGCTATTTCAGTGAGACCACCTCTCATGAAAGCATTTGCACACTGGAAAGTGTACCCCTCAAGCACTTTCCTGAATAGACTGTTTCATAGCATGAGAAATCAAAAGCAAATTGTTTTTCTTTGATAACTCTTAAGTTGTGCAGTTCAGTATAATGACTACATGAAGTATATTATCAAATGTTCATGAAATGTCATTGCTGCAGTGCCTCATACCCTGTGAAGTGTGTTAATCAGTAGACGAAAAATAATGCCTCCAATAAGAAGCAACAAAAGTTTTAGCTGTGTTTTATTTGGTTTTTTTTAAATAGTCCAATCTGATGATAGCTAATGTTAATAACCTAATACATTCAAACATCTTCAACCAGCTTATCTAATTTGGGTGTAAAAGCAGTAATTTATTTGTATCTTCTGTAAATTTGAATTCAAAGTTGTTATTTTTCGATTCATTTCATAGAGGCATGCAATGGATGTCGAGAGATTTATTTTAGCCTTGAAAAAACCTCTTCCTCAGATATGCGTAGTATTTCCACAATTGTCTTTAAAGATGTTACTTCTTTCTGTTCAGTGGACTTTGTTGCAAACTTGTCTCATTTCCAAAATTAAATTCTGTTGGGCCTTTAAAAGCACTAGCATAAGCAGAAGTCTGTCAGTGCAATTTGTGCTTGTAGTGACAAAATACATGTTGATTGGATATTGATAGCAACATTCCAGTACTAATACAATAACAGTCAAGTATTTTCCTTTTAAAATTTACCTTGTATAGGCAGGTTTCAAGATTTAATTACCTAATCTCTAGTGAAATTCGGTGGATTTGTATGCTTTATTCTGCTAACCTAATCTGAAAATCTGATTTAAGGATGAAATAATTTGTTTGATATCACACAAATACCTGGCTCAGCCAAACCTAAATCTCCCAGCATCAGTTTTTAAACTTAAAACATTTTCCTTGGGTTATAAAGGGAGCTGAGACATGCTTTGAACTTCTTTGTAATTTTATACTATTTCACCTGTGAGTTTGGGAAAACTTGCTTTTAGCAGATTTTTGCAATTTTCCTAAAATCTGCAAAATGCCAGTGGACTCCAATGGTTTCATGAGTTTCTTAAGCCAATTTAGACCTCGTTGTTATTGAATGAATTGGCTTGTCAGGAAGGCTGGGTTTTCTACAGAGCATGCTTGTGTTGTCCAACAAAGCCACAGTGGCACATACTTGCAGGAACGGCCAAAATAGACACAGTGGAGAAATTTTGTGAGCATTTGGCCGAGTTCCCCAGCTTCTTATTCTTTCCATTTCTTTCTTCATCTTTCTCTACCGTTCCCCTCTTTGGATATAAATCATAATCCACACTCCAAGAGGGTGAGTAAATACCAGAAATTACCAAGTTCTTACACCCTTCATTTACGTGTCTTCAGTCCCACAGCCACCTCCTTTGCATGTGGGAGATATTTCCCTGTTACCTGAAGTGTCAGACAACTGGGTCAAATTATAAGCCTAGGGAAAAAAGTAAGCAGGACTGATTTATGTGATTGTAGCCACTGTTCTCCTTCAAATCGGAACTGGAATATTTTCTTTATATTATCCCCACTGGTCTTTCAATTCCACAGGTAACGAAGACCTCAGCTCTAGAGTGTTCTGGTATGTCAGCCAAAAGCCTAGGCATTTAATGTAGAGGAGTATTGTTTAGTTCCTTTTTTTTTTCCTCCTTGTAAAATTCAAACCATGTTAAGTTAGAAGAACAAGTGCCAGCTGTAGGATATCCATAATTTGTCCATTTTATGAGCATAAGTTAATACCTTTGAATTGGTTCAGAACATTTCCCTCCCTAAGACACCTGTCTTGTTTGTAGTCTGAGTAACGATCTAACATGGGGTAAATTGTAATTGTAAATCACTCATCTCACAAAAACTGATTTTTACTCATTTCTCATGCTATATTTAATAAATATCCTCCTAAGCTCAGCAATATAACTTCATTAGTGCTGGGTTCAGATGTCACGCTTGAAAGTGATTTTCTAGACATTAACAAAATCTTTAAGGTTCCCCAGGTATTTTCAGTGACAGAAGGGTTGCCCTGTTTTGTCAGGGGGAGAGGAAGTGGTGTAGAGCTATAATGATTCAGACATGCTACTAAATTTATTTAAATGATGTCTAATTAAATTTTGGAAATACATGCTTTTTTTCCCCCCATGATGTAGTTTGTATAATAAACTACTGACTCTACTGATCTCCATCCTCATGTTGTGTCTACATTATGTTGAGCAAGACATCATTCTAGGTACGTTGGTACACCCATTCTAGGACAAGTGTGCTGTTTCAAGTCAGTTTTACTTACGATCATCATCAGGTTGAACCTTTGTCATCCTATCTGTGCCATTCCCTTAACAGGAACTGCTATGTTCATCTCCATTTGAAATTTTAAAATACTGAATTAAGCAGCAGGTCGGCCTGCCTACCTAAGGAACCAGTCATTTGATACCACCTACTCCAGTGTGGAATGCAAGCTCCTCAGCATTTGTTATGCAAGGATGGGAATGGGCAAAATGCCTGGAATGTTGATGGCTCAAAATTAACAGTTTTTTCCATAGGCATATGTTAAATTGCTGGATCAGTAGGGACCTCAGTATTTGGCATTAGGCCAGATAAAAGCACTCTTTTGCAGTGACTGTAGTTAAAAAACAGTATCTTAAAAATACTCAGTAGGAAGGAAAAATGTGTTTGAAAAACAGAGGCTTCATAAAGGATCCCAAATATTTTCTTTTCCACTTTAGGTTGCAATCTGTGTCAAGTCATTGATTTATTTAAGTGAGTGTTTTAAGGCAGGTTGATATATGCACTGAGTTTGAAAACAGCCACTTTTGTCTAACATACCAGCAGTGAGAATGGCTGGCGTAGTACGGGCATAACAGTCTGGCACAGGCAAGCACAGTGAAAGGCTTATTTATATATTTATTGTGTTTGAGGAGACAGATTGCAATTATGGAACATACTTAAGAGGACTTTTTTATTAAGTTCTGAGCATAACTAAACATGACTACTCAGATTTTTTTTCTTAGTTTTGAGTGAATGAGACCATAAAAGCCTTAAGGATGTTTTCTAGCCAAGGAGATTAATATTAAAGTTTGTCACTGGTAGTTTTTTGGAATAACTTACCATACAGAGGGATTCCTGAGTGGAAAGCAAGCAACAAAATCGCCCCAAAACTTCAGTTCATGTGCAGGAAATAGAGGTTGCAGAAAACTGGCTTATTGGTGCTTCAACACATTCCTGCATTATATAGTGTTTTGTGCCTGCTTTTTCTTTGTGTAAAGGGAAAACTAGAAACAAGAAGAGTTAGCTGAAAGAGCTAGCTAGGAGTGTTGAGTGAATCATATTAAATAGCTAATCAGATTTTGGAACTCTTCAGTGATGCAAACCTTGTCCACAGCAGTACTTTCCCCCCTTTAATAACAGTATAATTAAGTTATTGTATGAGAACTTCCTACTTTCAAAGCATCACCATAACAGAAATTGAAGGGAAAAAACAAACTTTAAGCTGGAATGTCATACACAAAGGGAGTTACGTGCTCTCAGCAAGCTCAAGAGTCTAAATTAAAACCTCTTGTATTTAGTGAGGGTGGTGTTTTACTCCACAGGCAAGTGGAATCTTTGGTTCACTAGCACTGAAAGAGGGGAATCTCTTCCCTGATGATACTTCTCTCTTCCTTATTGCCTTCATTAATGTTCATTTGCTCCTGTGGTCTGTTTCTTAACCAGTTCACCCTGCAATGTAAAAATAACTAGCAAAACAGTTGTGAGTGTTAAAATGAAGGAAAGGGTTAGTCCTTCAGCTGTCTTATGAAGAAACACAGAGACTTCAGATGAATCTTACCTTTTGTCCACAAGTTGTGTTAAAGCTTATGAACACAATCACTCAAATAGTGCAGGCTCATCTGATTCACACTTGCTTGCCAAGCTATGATAACTCAATTGTACCTGAATTCTGTGATTCTGTTGAAAGGATCTTGAGTTCCTGTTTGTTTCATTTGGCACTGAACACCTGAAAATCAAGCTGTTTGTGCTTCAGGAGTGTTTACTGAATCTTTAACAACAGAGCAGCCTGGGTAGGGGAGAGAAGGGATCCTGGCCCTGCTCGCTCTTCCTGGCCCTGACATTTGGTCAATGGAGCGAGGTGTTCTTCAGGAAGCTGCATCTGGAATTCATACACAATAGCTGAAGCATGAAATATGCAGACTGTATGTATCGATTCACAATGGTGCTTTCAGTAGCAATTGGCAGGAAGTTGGTTATTAATGCAAGGAGGAGGAAGTGGTATTGAAGGGCTTGATAAAGTATTCTGCTTTAGACAAAAATGGGACATAATACCCAATTTCTTTACTTGCTGTAAATGAAATCTAAGGTGTAGGGGGGAAATGACAGTGAAATTCCTATTCATACATGAATGCAGTCATTGCAACATGACTTATATTGATAGTTTATTTCTCTTCCCCTGATAATAAGATGGCCAAATACTTCCCAGATGTCAGTATGAGATAAACCTTATTGCATGAGGTTTTTTTTTCAGATGGGGGAAACCTTGCCTTTGTCATGCCTATGCCTTTTCTTTTATTCATAATCATGTTATCACACTGTGGATCTTCTGTTTGTGTGCTACGTGCTTTTACCTTGCTTTGTTTGTTATTAATTTTCTTTCTTACCAGATATTTTTGAAAAAGATTATTTTAACCAAAACCAATGAACTATATCCCACTTCTATGGCTAACTTAAATGTGCCTTTTTTCATTTATTTGTTTAAAGGGTAGTAATCTTTTAGAGGTACTGAACTTTGTTTGAGTGGTACCGTTTCAAAGTGAAAATGAAACTGAGGTGTAAACTGCATAAATATTGTACAGTTCTTGAGTTTCAAATGTTCAAAAATCAGAAAGCTTGATTTTTCTCTTATTTACTTCTAATTTTAACTATTACATTCTCAAGTATCTAAATTGTCATTGCAAGACAAACATAAATACCTAGTAATAAGTTTTCTCCCTCTTATGCCAAAAGAAAAATTTGTCAAATGTCTAGCTTTAGTGTTCTTTGTAATATTGATACGAGTTCAAAATTTGTTTTTAAAAGAACATTTTCTTAAAATGTCAGATGTGGAATTATTCTTAAAACTGTTGTTTCATGCAATGGTTTAGCATATTGAGATATAGGAAACTACTTTTGGCTATAAAGCATACTACAGAAAAAATCAAGTTAGCTTATTTAATAGCATATTTTTATGACAGATTAATCTAAAGCCACTTGTATTTTGTAACCAGTAAATCTTTTTACCACACTGATGTGTCTGTTTTAATGGTGGCTTATATATTTTAAAAATTTTGTTGTGATTTAGGGCAGCCTAATATTTCCAGCCCCTTGAATTATTCCTTTATGAGGTGGGACATGAATGTATAGACCTGTTGTCACTAGTTAAGTGTCTCACCTTCAGCTTCTTTGAATTCTTACTGCACTTTTGAAATCCCAGTTTAAGATCTGATTGTAGAAGAATGAGGAATGAAAAAATGTTCAACTTCATCAGCTGTACAGGCAACAAACTTGAGCTCTAAAATATTAATTGATTTATTACCAAATTAGAAAGCCGTGAAGACAGATATTGTCTGAACAATAGATAAGAGCATTGTAGTTCTCGCACATCTATGTGTAGGAGCACTTGCAGATGTTTACTGTTTTAAAAACACACAAAACAATTTATAAAATACCCAGAACCAATCAACCAAACAAAACCCCCCAAAACAATCCCATCCCAAAACTCAGAAATAAATAATCCTTCCAAACCCCCCTCTAAATGTTTTTGGTTTGATATTTAGAAGAAAAAAGGCACAGGCATCAACAGGCTTCACATTTTGATATTTTTCCTCTGGTCTTTTTCTCTTCTGCATTTTGAAATATATTTATCCTCTTTTAAAGAGTTTCAAATATACAACAGCAGCTGGCCTTGCTAGATAATGAATCCTGGCCAGGAATGGCTGAAGCGGACAGGGACCGTCTTCAGCTCATCAAAGAGAAGGAGGCTCTTCTTCAGGAGTTGCAGCTCATCAGTCAGCAGAGACGATCCCCAGAAGACATTGCACGTTTGGAGGAAGAAAAAAGACGCTTGGAGGATGAAATTCAGCGAGCTCGAGCCACCTCTGCTCACGGGGCCACTGAAAGGTTTGGGAACTTGAATCGTTTTCTTCTCTGTTGTGACATCCATATAGGTAGCTTGAAAAGGAAGAGTAGGGAATTTCATTGTGTTTAAGCAAAAAATAAGTTACTAGAGAAATTCACTTTCAGAAGAGGAGACTGCTCCAGACTGTCACTATTTAATTCTGTCTGTCTTGAACTTTTCTGAAGCAGAGTTGCTGTGATGGTGACTAGTTAGTTTTCCTTTCATTAATCTAAAAAGTCTGAATAAGAAGAAGAAATACAAACAGAATCCCAAAAGATGTTTGGAATAGGTCTGAGTGATACTGTCTGATAATAGAGACCTGAATAACAGTACCTGGAGAGTGAAAGATTTTTCTGTTATTTGCAGTGGAGTAGTACTCATCTCCAAAAGCATCAGAACAAAGATCCTTTGCTATATTTAGTTTCTGCCTTATAACAGGAAAGTTAAATAATTATGTTTTTGCTGCCTTTTATATACAACATTTCCTTTTCATTTGCAATCTCAGCAGTGGGAACACATCCCAAGTCTGACATTCAGAGAACACAGTAAGCAGAGTCATTCTTGAAAACTTAAAAACCAAGTTACATGTAAAATAAACAACCAAGAAAAACATATTAGTGGAAACACCGTGTTTATTTCAAAGTTGCCCAGCTTTTCCTGTAGGCAGAGAAAAGGACAAAACCTCTTAATTTCTTTTTACCAGAGACTGCTTCCAGTGAAAGCAAGAAACTACTTGTTCTTGGTTCTCTTAAATAGTGGTAAAACCTCAGCTTTAACACTTCAGGAAAACCTACAAGAGCTGACTCTAATGTGATTTGTGTAAAGGTTAATATTTACACAATTAAGACACTTCAAAAGTACTTGAAAGTGCTTTCCATATACAGATTTTGACAGCATCAGTTTCTTTGAAAAGGCTTATTACTTCAGACAGTAAATTCAGGCAATAAATAGAAAATTCACAGCCAGCCTACAGGTCAGTGTAATGTATTTTGCCATTTTTGCAATATCATTACATTGGATTTCCAGCTTAAACTGACAAAAGAGGGAGTTCACTTTACACTGTAGTGTAGTAAGTTTTATTTGTTGTTTTTGGGCTCTCATGTTAGGTAGTGCATGCTGTGTTAGCAAGAAGGCCAAACTATTTTTCCATGGAGTTCATGCTGTGGAAACCAGCATTCCAGTGTGGTACTTGATATTTCATATGCTAGGAGAAGGTTGAACAGAAGTTAGAAAAATACTGATGGGCATTCTGGTTTTTTATAACTAATTGGAGAAAAACTTAACTATTAGTAGCCCTAATTTTTTGTTTGTTTATTTATTTTAGACTCAGAAATAACCAAAAATATTCCTGATTCTACTTTTGTATTTCCACTACATTCTTATTGTGAAATACAAAAGTGTTTCTTTCTTAAATAATTTGCACTTCTTTTCAGTTACTGAGTTTTAAAGGCACTGAGTTATGCACAGATCAAAATGAACTTAAAATCTCTATGACAGAGGTGGGGGTTTTGTTGTTGAGGTTTTTGTTTTTATTATAGTGTTGTTTTTGCTCAGATTGGCTGACAGCCTTAGTTGGAGTCACATCTTACCCTTTAACGCAGGTACCTACCCTGCAGCATCGATCTCTGTGGAGTGTAGGTTCCTAAGTTTGTTTTTTACAGTAGATGGTGTGAATGTCTCTGCTTTCCCCTGCAAGCTCTTGAATCAATTAAGTTTCTTGTGTCCATTTGCCCTTTTTGTTTGGGTCCTGCATGCAGTGCCTATGTGGTGTAAGTTTGCATAGCTGAGCTGCAGCCTTCCTTGTGCCACTAGTTAAGCTGGCCTGGGGTGCAGAGAGGCAGAAGAGAAGCCTGAGAGCTGCACACGTGTGGGTGTGCAGCCTCTGCCATGTGCAGGGCAGGGACCCTTCCCAGAGGGACGTGGTGTTGCTGGAGTGGAGCGCTGCAACCCCTTGCCAGCGTATGAACTGATGAAGTTGGAGGTTTATTGAAACGAATGCTGCTGTTATATCCAGGAGAACTCCCTTTGTGTTGATTTTTATATCCTGTTCATTAACATGTTGAATTCTAACAGCTGTCTTTGCAGCTGAGGAAGGTCTGAGGCACTCTAATAAGTTTGATCTGCTTTATCCAAACTGTCTGTCAGAATCCCCATTTCCAGCCACCCTGTGATGTAGGGCTGGAGCTGTAACTTTCCTGGACATACAAAATGTACAACACGAACCACGATACCCTGATATTATCTTGAAGTTCAGTGGTTGGGCTTGGAAAAACAAAGCATCGGGAATATAATTCTGGATCCAGAAAAAGGATAGATAGTAGATAAAATCTCTTATTTGCAATTCTAATAATGTCAGAATACAGAATTTAAGATACCTTATAGGTGTATGAGATTGACGGCATTAAAGTTACATTCCATTTGTGTTGTGGCAGTGGTACTGAGTAATTCAGCTGCTTGTTATTAGAAAGGGCAAAAAACAAGTTGCAGCATGAGATTTTTCTCATAATGTGGTATTCAAAATACTGTATCACCTGCTTAGATATAATGATAAATAAATGCACTTAAAACACATAGTATAAGAGCTTAAATTTGACTTTGGTGGTTATGCTTCACAGAAGTCCTTCAAAACTTTTCTTTTTATCTTTGAAATTTTACACTCATTATCTTGGATAATAGGGCTATTTGGAATATTTTTTTGTGACAAGGTGGAAGGTCGTAGTATTTTAATGGCAGAATCAGACTGATGCAAGAGAAAAGAATAATCTTGTAGAGTTTGATATTTTTACCTAGGACTTTTTATGACTTTGCTAATTGCTGTAATGTATTTTCCAACATCGTGACTGTTGCATTGTGCTTCAGTTACTTTCCTTGTCTGGGATTTTTCCTGAGGTCTTGGTTCTTGTGTTCTTACTGAAATTACCATCGCTGCATATGAGCAGCATACATAAAACCTTTTCATTAAACAGTGCAACATTTTTCTCATATTGCAAACTTCAATGCATTGGTGTTTTTCCACACTTGGGAAGCTCCTAGCACCTTTTGAACACTATTGTGATGAAGAAAGTAGTAATATGCATCTGCTTAATTATAGGATACTGTTACAGGAGAAGAGAAATTGTTTGCTTATGCAACTAGAAGAAGCTACACGTTTAACCTCATATTTACACTCCCAGTTAAAAAGGTAAGTTATGTAAAACCAGCAGATTTTGAAGTAACTACATCAGAGAAGAATATTAATAATATACAAAGTTTGCCTTTTTGTACTTCTGTGTATGTGTGCCAAGTAAATTAATTTTTACTACATTTATACACTTTGCTCTATGGAATGTGATGATTTGGATGGAGTTTTATAAATAGTATTAGTGACGGCTTTTTGAGTTACATTATTAAGTGTATCTAGGAATTTTACATGTTACCTTACTTTCTGAAAAGGATATAAGTCCTTAAAATTTGTTTTAATATTGTTACAGTTTTACTAATGGGAAGATAGCATTCTTTTAAGTTCTTTGTGTTCTTAATATTCTGATACCTTCAAAGATAGGGGGTTTTGATCCCTGGTGAGATGACAAAATTTTGCTATTTAAATATGACGATGTGTTGAGATCCACACAGAAGTCCAGAATGTTTTGCATAGTCACACTCACAGCTGCCTTTTGGGATGCAGCTCTTGGGGATTCCTCAGTTTAACACCACACCAGCATTGAAAGCTCAGTTCCTGCTGAGTTCCTGTCTCACTTCATCTCTCTCTGGCACTAATATTCCTCTTTCCCTTAACTGAGAGTGGTAAGAGGAACTGGGATAGGATTCATCCTAAAGTCTTTCTATTTTGCATTGAAAAAACCTGTGTGAGAGAGTCTTACAGAGTAGTTTGTTAGGACTTTGCAAATCCCTTTGCATTTTTTCTTCCTGGATTGTTTATGACCAATCATTAATGTAAATTTGAGCTGGATCATGGTAATGTATCCTTCCTGGCTTTACATTAAGTCTGCTGACCCAGAGCCTGCTCTGGCCTCTTTTCTGCCAAATCACAGCTGCTTACATGTTGAAGGAAAGAGTAGGCTCATCGTGTTTGTACTGTTGTCTTCAGGCACTTGGCCGTGATTTCGTTGTCACATGTGCTGCTCCAGTCACATTTGTGCTTGAGACCAGGGCAAGAGACATGAGCTAGACTTTAAAATGCCAAATCATCTCTCCATATCACCATACTAAATACGTGTAGAATTGCTTGTGTAATATGGATTAGTGTGTTAATGTCTGCATTGGTGCTTCTGATTATATTTGAAAGGGCATTTTTGTGTTTTCTCTCTGTCTGCCATAGTCTGTCAGCTAGCACCCTCACCATGTCCTCTGGCAGCAGCAGGGGATCCCTGGCCTCCAGTCGAGGATCCTTGGCCTCCAGCAGAGGCTCCCTCAGCTCAGTCAGCTTCACGGACATCTATGGCCTTCCCCAGTACGACAAATCAGACAGCGTTACAGACTACGGGCAGCACTTGCGCTTTGACATAATTCCCTTCGAGTCTCTCACAAAGGATGTGCCATATGCTGATCCCATGGGACACTCCAACTTCAGTAAGCAGCGGAGGTCTCTGGACACCCCGCAGTCCCTGGCGTCCCTGTCATCGCGGTCCTCCTTGTCGTCGTTGTCCCCTCCAAGCTCACCTCTGGACACCCCGTTTCTCTCTGCATCACGAGATTCGCCGTTGGCTCAGATGTCAGAAGGTTTTGAGGAGATGGCAGGCATAGGAGCCCTGGAAATGCTCAGGGCTCAGACCACAGCCTTGGGTGACGATGATGTACAAGGCATGAGCTCATCTCAGACGTCTGCTTACCCTCTGGACAGTGAAGGGCTGCGAGAAATGGGACCACACCTGACTGCTGTCCAGACCGGTGGAGGTGAGTTTATGGATGTTATTATTTTGTCACATTGTCATAGAGAATATCACACAAACTTAATCATGCCAGCACAGTAGAGATAGTTCCTCAGTTATTTTACTACCATCAGTTAAAAATTACATGGTAGATGTTACCTATTTAAAGCTCGACCAAAACATGGGCAAAACCCCCAAACCCAAACTCTAGTTTTAGGGCTAAGAGGTGAAAGAATAGAGAAATCCTTGTGAATAGATCTTAAAACAGTGGTGAATTGAGTGGGAAAAAGGGAGTAGAATATAGACTTTCATTGGAGTTTAGCCTGTCAAGGACCTAGCAAGAATTAGTAAGGTATTACTAAGAAAAATTATGGGTTAGTTACTTCTAAGGCCCTCAGCTGTCCTGATGTTGCCTTTATTCTGATAATGTAAAGCAACACAAACCCAGGAGAGACAGGAAATAACCAACAACCACCCCTCACAAAAAACCCAAACACAGAACATGAGGCGCTGCTGCTGACAGTACTTGACGGTTGGCTGACTCCATGCTGAATTTGTACATACTCCAGACCAGGTTCCCTTGCCCAAGTTCTGTGATGGAGCAGAAGCCACAGTGGCATGGCTGTGATGGGTGCATGGTGCACTCTTGAGGAGGTGCTTCATGAGAAAAGGAGCATCTTCTGCAGGGGATATGCGAGATATTGAGTATCTGCTTGGCTGCTTGTCTCCGAGCACCCGTGTGTGCTGTGGTCGCAGAGGAGGGGTGGGTGCAGTTAGCACAGAGCACACGCTATTCAGTTTTCCTTTCCTGCTGGGCTGTCAAATTGATGGACTTGCTTTAGCTTGCATTGGCAGAAGCTTCTGAAGTACTGCACTTGAGAATAATAAATCAGAGAAATCAAAAGAGGAAACTGAAAACTTATGAAAAAATGAAACAAAATTAAAAGCCTGAGCATACAGGAACATGACAAATTAATTTTCCTCTTTTAATTAATCCAATGAAAAACTGCTCTTAGTATGGAAAAGATAATCATGGTAACATTTTTGTGGGTTGACTTGCTTATTTTTTTAATAAAACCATACTAGTAGAGAAGGGCTTTTAGAGTTCATTTTTAATATTAAAAATTGTGATTCTCATCCCATTTCTATATCCAGAATTCTGTGTTAGCAAGTGTGTAGAATGTTGCATTCGGGACTCACAACATCAGGAAGAATATGAAATATCACCAGAGAATGGATCATATTATCCTACCAAAATCTTATCTTTCAAGTGATCATACAAAGAAACATTGACAGTATTTACAGAAAACCTTTTAGGTTTTCATTTAAACAAAGAAAACATTGCCACAGTGCTCGAAAGCCTGTATTGTTTGAAAGCATTTGAGTCTAGATCACCTAGTTTCCTTAATGCAGCTAGCACTGCCAGAAGATACTGCAGCAGAATTTACTTTTACTAGCTGTAAACATTTCTAGTGCCCATATTGTAGCTTTCAGACCAAAATAAACAGAATTCCAGAGACCAGCATGTAAACTTGTGCCTGAATTAGTGCTGTGAAGAGGCTTCCTGAGGCTTTCTTTAAACCTCAGATCAGACCACAGCATGTCTTCACCCATTGTGGTAAGTGAAAATATCTAAGTAGTTCGTTTATAGCTTGTATGTGTTTCCTAGAAGTGAAGGCCTGGTGTGAGGCCTAGGCAGCAATACAGGATGAAGGGCAACTTCCTGCTTTGATTTTCCTTTTCTCTGTTCTCTGTGTTTCTACCCATTTCACATTTCTCTGAAAATAAACCTGCTGTCAGTGCTGCAGTGTCCAGCTCCTAATCTAGAGGTTACAACTTTTCTCTATGTACAAGAGAGTATTTTGTGTTGCTTTTTGAGGAAGAATGTATGGTTAAAAGGTAGCCAGGCTGCTGTCTTTTGAGACTTTTTTATTTTTAATATTTTCATTTAGAAACAATTACTTAAAAGAATTTGTTTAACCTTTCTGATTTTTGACTACTTTGAGTTCTATACTCACTAGCTGGTGGTTTGGAGTTGTAATGCAGTTGTTTGCACGTAGCAGTTGGAAGTTTTGAAAGTATTTGGGTTTTGTACGCTTTTCCTGGAAGAATTGGATGGAGCATCCAGCTGGGATGCCAGAGTTGGGAGCCTGCAGATGCCGGGGTTCTGGGTTTCTCTGAGGTCCCATGCAGTGTGCCCTGCTGCTGCCACCCGATGGCCTGGCAGCAGAATGCCACGCTGCAAAACCACCAGGTCTTGGTTCTGGCAAACCTTTGCCTGTTCCTTCATTAGACAAAACATGAGGCAATTTTGGTAATTTGCAAAAAATGGGGGCTGAGAGGATTTTAACACTGAATAAACTGCATGTACTTTGCACTGATGCAGCACTTGAGCAAGTTCAAGGGGTTCTTCAGGAACTGCAGTTTTGATGTTGAGTTGCTGATTTGCTGTTTTATTGTTCTGCATCTGTCACAGAGTCACATTGTAAAATATTTTGTATGTGTGAATGGAGAGAATATGGTTGAAAAATTAAATGCATCATATTTATAAAGATGGGAGTGGGAGGAAACCTGTTAAAAATACTGGGCTTTAATATTTTCACTATCTCTCCTCTATGCTAAATCTTTCAAATGCTAAATTTCTCTTAATGCCTAAATAATCTCTTGTTTATAACATATTGTCAGAGATCTAAAGGGTGATTTATCACTGTATGCTTTTTGTCTTGTTTCTCATGCGGCACAACAGAAAAATTCACTGTAAGTGAACCTGAAATTTCTTATTGTGCGGTGTGTTTTTCTGTGTGAAGTGCTGGTTGTTTTGTTTTGGGGTGGGTTGTTTGGGGTTTTTTTTTTTGGAGTTGCATGAGAAGAAACAGGAGATTTTGCTACATTTGGTTTTGTTTGATATTTTGCTGTATCTGTTTAATCATTATAGCATACTTAATTTTTTTGCTATGTCAACTAAACAGTACATTCACAGCTGTAGCTAAACTCCTGGGGAAAGTGTTCTTTGACCTTCAGCTTTATTATATAATTGTAATGTCTGACAGCGTTATCGTAGGTAAGGTCTGTTTGTGTCTCTGATTAGCTTTTATTAGAGTGTTCTACTCTTTTATTAGTACATTTTGAGCTGACATGCAGTATTTGTAGTCACCTAAACTTGTGAAACATGCTTTCAATTTATTTACATGGTTTTTTAGTGAATGAAAGTTTGGACAGCAAAATTTCCTGTGAAGTTCACTTTTTCAACTGATGACAAGAATGTTCTTTCATTCAGGGCTGTCTTGTATTTATCAAGCTTTGGCACCCAGTAGTTCTGGAAAATCATATGTATTGTTTACTGATTTTCTTACTTAAATAAGAAAATGGAAGGTAATTGTCTGTCTTAGAAACCTAATTTTTAAATAATTCCTTAGCTTCCAGCATTGCAAAGGCTGTAACCTGTGCTAAACTTTTTTCTGTTTAAACCAAAATTTGGTGTGTTTGATCTTAACCAATTTTTCCTGCTGACTTTTTACCCCCACAAGTCAAGGATATATTCTGGTGTGTGCATCTGTCCCAAATTTGCTGAGATTGTCCAGAAGTTATGGAATGCTTCTATGACCTGCAGACAGTGAGCAAATCATTGTCAAGTTGCAACATCGTTGTAATGTGTCAGTTTTTCGTTTCATTATATTGGTGCTTGAGACCAGCTTTTCCTTCCAGCCAAACTGGGAACATGAACCTCCCAAGGACAGAGCACACAAGATCTTTCGTCTGCTACATTTATGCAATGTGTTCACATAGGGAGTGAGCCAAGGGCTTATTTATGAAAAGAAGTCATCCTAGTGTAACTTGTTGAAATTAGTACAGAAATCATAGAAGCGCTTTTTAAAAAAAATTATACACATTTGTGAAGTTCAATCTCTTTCCAGTGATGTAAAATTTTTGAGAAACTTTAATATGTAGATGTCTCGACAGAGTGCTGGTTTTGATTCTCCCTCAATACCAGTGACAGAACTGAGGTGAGCTCACCAAATCAAAAGTCCTTTAAAAAAAAAAACCAAGCAAACAAAAAAACCCAGTCAAAACAACCCACAAACCCACCACTTTTGTACAAGTGATATAGTGGAGAGTGAGGTTCAAATACAGTTTTTTGCTTTCTGTGTGCTCACTTGAACTTGGCTCTCATTTGTGGTGAGGATGTCATGAGTAGCACTGCACGATGTGTGATGTACAAGAAGGGTGGGATGCTGTAACTGGAGGTGGGGAGGAATGGTGGTTCTTTCTCTGAGCACAGAGAAAAGTCCAGGTTGGGCTGTTCATAGCCAGCAAATAAATTTCCTGCATACTTAAAGCTGACTAAATCCTTCATTGAATTTGGAGGAGAGGTCCACAGGGCTTCTTATTAATCCAAAGGACAGAGAACTGGCTCTGCTGATATATAGGAATTTTAGCTCCAAACAGGACTGAGTGATTTTTGTAATACCTTTGGGGACTTTTGTGCTATTAGTGGTCTGGTAACAGGAATATATCTTGGGCTGGCGCAGAACCTGCTGGGCTTGGTGCACCTTCTCTGCCACTTCCACAGTGGGTTAAAGCTGACCTTAGCCAGAGCCTTCTGTTGATAGCAGCAGCATGGTTGTGTTGATCTCGAAGACTTTTGTCTTTTATTCTCATGTCTTGATGTCTTGTCCTGGTGGCGCTTGGGTGGGAGGTGAGGTGGATGAGGTGCAGCGGGGTGGCTCACCATACCTCAGCTGGGTTCTGCAGGCAGATCTCAGGCTGTGGGCTGGTGTTTTGCTGAAGGAAACCTACTGAGCAGGTCTCAGAAGTAAATTTGGATGCCTTAAGATAATATGCAACAGAGGTACTTAACAAGTTGTTACTTTAAGTAAGACATGCTGCATCCCCAGTTGGGGCAGTAAGCTGTAAATGTCAGCTGGTGCTTGTCTCCCATGCATTGTGCTACTGTCGCTCTGCTGAAACTGTCAATGCTTCCATGCTGTCTTAAGTTTGTAAGCATGAGCAGAAGCAAGTAAAATGCTTTCCCCACTTTTGAAATGCCATCTCTTTGCCATTGCTTTCCTGCTTTGAGGACAGTCATTGAACCTTAAGCAAAAGAGGGTAAAAGTTCTTCACTGCACAGTGAAGAAACTGCACTTCACAAGTCTGTGTAGTGGTCTTCTCTGGGATTCAAAGGAGAACAACCTCAAGTTAGGAGCTGTTGTTCAAGTGTTGAAGCCTTTTCTGTACAGTTCTTGAATGTTACTGCTTGTGCACGTACTTTAAAGGATTGGTAGCTGCTATACCTACTTGCCTGTGCAAAACCTGGTGTGTAACATAATTTTGTTGGTACACTTACAACATGAAAGTGATTGCTGAGTTGCTATTTATTGTGTGGCTGGTGATTTGGGGAAGAGTGGCAAAGAGAGTTGAATTTTGCTTCCTCCTTCCCCCAGTCAGTTTTCAAAGTAATTCACCAAGAATTTGAAAAAAAGCAGTGGTCTGAGTGAGCTGGAAAACGCTGGTTCTTTCTGATAATGCCTCTCAGACTGTAAATAAAAGCTGCTATTATGTGGTGGTATAAACAGTATGCTTTGAGACTTTGTATTAGGAAACAAATGAGAACAAAACCTCACATTGTGTTATCAGATAACTTTTAAAAAGAATTAGTCTCTGTGTTTGTTTTCAACCTATTGTATATTCAGTAGGTAAATCTGAAAAGCTTAGGATATCATGTGTACATATGTGAATTAATGTAAGTTTTCCTTTAGGAAGGAATTATTCCACCAGGAAAACATTTAGTAACAATGCAATTGGTTTATACTTAGTCTTCTCAGAGAGCAATTAGCCACAAACTTCCTTCCTTAATTCTCCCACAAAAAATCTCCGGTCAATCCTATTCTACATTTTTAACTTAAAGTTAGATGAAAAATCAGTGAACTGCATTTGTGCTGTTTTGCTGCTAGTTTTGATACAATACATGTTTCTTGTTTAATTTTGAACCAATTGCCTTGAGCTGATGTTGTTCTCACTTTTTTTCTCCATGGCAGCTGTAACTCTGCGAGGAGACAGTGGTAGAAGATCGGAGAGGAGAGCCAGGCGAGTTTCAGCATGTCTCTCAGATCATTCACTGGCTAGTGACAGTGGCGTGTTTGAAGCTTTAAGCAAAAGGTCAGGTTATAATTGCATAGTAAGCTGGAAATATTCCTGTTCTGTCACACAGCCCAAAAGAATTAGTTGTGAATTTATGAATAGTCTTTCAAAATTGCTAGTTATTAGTAACATAAAACTACTAGATTGCATGTTTTAAAGGAAAGAAGCTTTTTACATGCAATCCCACTGTCATCTTCAAGTGCCAAGTCCGTTTTGCTTTATTGTTTCTGACGTTTTAACATCATATCTCCCTTGAAAGATAGTTTTTCTCATCCTATTGGTCATAAATCAGTAATTTTATTTCAACCATCTATAACAAAATAAAATGATATAGAGTGTGACTTAAAATTCTGCATATCATGTGATAAAAGAATAACTGCAAGGAAGAAGCATACAAATTACCAAAAGTCTAAAAATGTGTAGGTTCACCAAGTGGTTGAAGGATGTAGAAAGACATGTTATTTAATACAATTGTTTTAACACAGGAAGCAGTAACTGGGAAGAAGATAAGGTTTGGAGGATGCTAAAGAGAAATGGAAGGAAAAAAAAATATTAAAATAACCTAAATATCTTGAAAGAGTCATTCTAAAACCTCAGTTTTTACAGTTGTGAATTACTACTACTGTGTGTTTTTAAATAGATATCTCAATTCCTTCTACATTACCAATCCCTACTGTATTACCAAATAATTGCCTATATCCACAAATCACAAAATAAATGTTCATCGTTTAGCAGCTTAGGTCACTATGTAGTTTACAGTACTTTCTGTTCCTGCAGGAATGAAGATCTGGAAGAGCCTGTTTATGGTGATGCTGCCAGTAATGAAGAACCACAAATACATGTTGGATTTCTGTGAGTAGTTACTCCTCTTTCTCCCTATCAACTCTGCAGGAATTGCTCACTACTTTTCTTGTTTGTGATTTTTAACTTTTTAATAAACTGAATTGCAGTGGGTATTTTTAAGAAGTTTCTAAACTGACAGCCAAAGTTCAGTGGATGTACAGATTAGTCAGTCACATGCCACTTTGTGTTGGGGATATGCCTTAACCACAGTTCATTCAGTGTCCTTTCAATGCTGACTCATAAAAGGGCCTTCATTACTTCTTTCAGTAGCATTTATTTCCATTGTCTGGGCCATTAATGTGAGTATGGGTATAGGGATATGTCTCTGTAAGCGAGATCTTTTTATGCCAGATAAAGGAGGATTACCTCAGGAAAGTCACAGGTGAAGGGACACAAAAACAGTACAGTCCCAGCTGTACAATACAGCTTTGAAATCCTGTGCATATGGCATGCTACTGTTGGTAGTGGGAGTAGCACAGGGAACGGCAGATTATTGCCATGCAAGACAGGATATTGTATCTTATCCTTCCAGAATAATCTCTGCCCCTTGCAAAACTAATTCCTAAGATTGGGAGTTTTTAAAATATCAACCGGGTTTGTTAGTGGCATTTGAAAATTCATGCTGATGTGAAAGAGTAGAATTTTTTCATTTGTTTTCAATAGCCCGTGAAAATAATGCAGGTGGATTTGTCTAATGTAATGGATATGTTGTTATACTTGCACACACACACAGATACGGTGTAAGTGTTTAAACTAAGGAATGTATTTGATGAAACCTGTTTGCTGTCAAGAGGCATAGGAAAGCCAGTTGTTATTTTCAAGCTGAATACATTTAATTCACTTAATTATATTAACTTTGTTACAGTACTTAATGTTTTTGATTGAAACTGATTTGTGCAAGAAATTTGTTTAACAGAATGTGCTTTTATGTTCTTTAAATCTGTTTAGTCTTCATCTTTATTTCTTAAGCAAAGTATCGATGATTGGTGACTAACACAGGCAATTTATTTTCCAGGCATGACAGTGGAAGTGAATGCCTGCTAGTCCATGTATTACAGCTGAAGAACTTTACTAGTCTAGTTGTTAAAGAAAACTGCAAAATGTAAGCTAAATTTCACTCAGAGTCTAATCATTGCTTGTTTTATGCTGCAGTTATAAATGCCATAGATTTATTTGGTTTCATTCAAAATTAAGCCAATTCTGAAAAAGATGGTGTATGTTAATTTCCATGAGGAAAGGGTTAATTTTATGGCCAAAAAGTATCCCTTTTATAGAACTTGTGTCACAATGTTCAGGTAACAAGTATAGTCTCTGTGTTCTTACATATTTATTATGCACAGGAAAGTTTGTTCAAAAATGTCTGTAATATTCCAGAGTAAGCTCAGTGTATTTTTCTCAATTCCTATGGCAACATCTACATTAATCAGCAAGAGAGATACCTTGCCTTTTATCTTTAAGAAAGAAAACCACACCAAAAACCACACAAACAATAACAAAGGGTCTGCAGACTTTTGTGGCCAGTACAGCTCTCCTTGAGTATCTATGAAAGACCTTCTGAACATCACATTAACACAAGTACTAGCTGAGAATCAGTACAAGAGATTGAATTTTTTAACCTCTGGCAGCTTGCGCTATTTTTTCAAATTTTGTATCACATATAGAACATAGCTTAGTTTATTCTAATAAATGTTTCTTAAATAATCAGTGTTGTCATAAAACACTGTTTTATCTAGAGATATGTATCTTAGCATATTTTAAAGAAATTCAACATGTGAAAATTGTTGATGTTTATCTTTGGGAGAGGTTGTTTTAAAACTGGAAAATGGAAGTAGAATAATATTGTTGTATTGTAAAATAAGTAATTTGGTGGGAGCTGTTAAATTGACATACATCTCCCTGAATAAATTGGTCTTTGTTGAGAACTTCATCTTGCTAACTCTGCAAAACTGCCGTGGAAATTCTTCATGTAGGTCAGTACATTATTGTTGGTCTTTTGCTCTGTTTTGGTGTGAGTGCAAGGGCATGTGATAGGAAAAATGTGAATATTGTGTACTGCTCAGCCACGTTGCCTTGTCATCAGAAAAAGAAATAAGCATCATCTGAAGAAGGTAGTAAAGCAGAATTAACAAAGAAAAAGATTAGTCCAGAGGGTTTGTTGGACATTGTTAAGGCAATCAGGCATCTAAATGACTCAAAACACAGTTCTGTTCTTCATCCTTCTCAACCTTACCTTTCCTGGAATCAAGAAATTGCATTGCTGCAGGGTGAATTGATTGGTCTAGTAAAAAAATAAGTTTCTGTTATCAAAAAGCAGAAAAAGCTTTTATCAAGTTTAATTAACTCCTCCATGCAACTGTACATTGATTGAATCGGGTGCTGGGGCAGCTGGGGGCAAGTTTACCTGCGGCAGCCAGTGAGCAGAGGGGCTGGATCTCTGCCTTTTTAACGCATGTGAATCTGTTTAACTGACTGATGCTCCCCAGTCCAGTGTGCTGCAGTTCCACCATAAGGAGTGCTTCCAGTTGTCCTCTAACCCTTTATTTCCCTGCCAGTGTGAGCCCCTCTCTGGTGGTGGCATAGGAGTTCTGCAGCTGTGTAGTCCACTTGAGTGAGCCTCTGAGCTGGAGCAGGTTTTTTTAATCCTTGAGCCATTGTGGGGTTTTTGCTAGGTTAGCATTTAACCCAGATAAATTTTCTAATCTGGGTCACAATACAGTTTCATGAAACTGTTTGCTGGCATGAGGAAAGGAATAGGGTATTGCAGGGGCTTGACAAGCAGTCAGGACAGGGAGAACGTGGAAACAATTCTCTAAGTAGCTCTGCTGCTTATGCTTTCAGATGAAAACGGTTCTTGATTTTGTTTTTAGCCTGATGTCTTAAATGACATGATACCATATGTTTAAATTTCTCTTTTGAGACTGCAGATAGATGCAGTGACTGCAGATTTCTTTTGCCATCTGAATTTCTTAATTTCTTATGGGGGGAAAAAGGTTGCTTAGTGGGTGGAAGGAAGAAATGGATCGGTGACACTTGTGGGGCAATTCAATTGCCTAAACATAGGCATGTGTTTCCATTTGAAAGAGCATAGCATAGCACCTGGCCTCCAGCTGCTGCTGCTTAGAGGAAGGCTGTGTGTAGCTCTCCCATAGATTCTCTCATAATTGCTAGCTCGTTTTAGATGCCTTGGATACCTCAGGGCAGCTCAAGTGCCACTTGGTGCCTCTACTTAAGCACCAAGTTAAAAAAGAAGTTTTGTTTAAAAAAATACAGCATTTTGAGATGAGCTTTACAGATCTTCTGTGTTAAGAATGAAAGTAAATTCTGGTGATGAGGAGATCTCAAGACAGATTCTTAATGTAGAAGTTACACTGATGTTTTTGCTTAGCTTGATTTTGAGAAATGCAAAATGGCTTTCTTTGTCTGAATTGTGCTATTTGTCTATTTTGCTGTTCCCAGTCATGTGAGAGTTTATTTGCCACCGCTTGAGTCAGGCACACCAACCACTTACTGCTCTAGAGCTCTGGAATTCCAAACTCCATTAATATTTAATGAAGTATTCCGAATCCCTGTGCACTCAAGTGTTTTGAAATTAAAATCACTGCAGCTGTATATCTGTTCAGTTGATCATCAGCAACAAGAAGAACTATTGGTAAGTGAGTTTGATGGTGATTTTCTACTCAATTAGTGATTCCTCTTGTAGAGGCAGCTTCTTTGCCAGGCTTGCTCAGCTGCCTAATAAACACAGTGTATAGGGCAGTGTCAGGTGTCTTAAGAGTCAGCTTATGTTTTTTCCAATATTGCTGGCAGGAAAACAGTTCTACTCTCTACCTCCTAAACTAAACTCAGTGTGTCTTAAACTTTTTCCAACTCCGATCCAAAAGTGTGAGTATTTGATACACATTCCTATCTTACACTGCATCAGAGCAAGTAGATAATTGGAAGACATTTGTGTTATACAGAAAATGAAAAGGTATCTCTGCAGCCTCTGATATACTGACATGAAATGACTTTCTCAGTAACATGCTGTATACCCATATCACATTATTTTGTTAGTCTCAAAAACTTTTCTCCATTGTCCTCTACGCACCTGTTTAAACAGAGCCCCAGGGAACATTTGTCTTGGAAAAACAATGCAATGATTTTTTGTATTATTGTTTTCTAATTAACTGTTTATTTACCTGCTTAAAGTTGAATGCAGTTTCTGTCTACGTTTCCTACTGCCTTTGCTATTAGAATCATTGTATACAGTTATTTGATTTGTGAGAGATAAAGCCATTTTTACAGGACTTTTCTAGTGAGAAAAAAGAAAACATTTTTAGCATGTGGCTCATTAGCATGGAAATGAACAGGTTGCAGAGATAGCCAGAGAAACAAAAAGCAGTACTTAAAGGCTGACTGATATAAAATCAGTATTGGTCCAGTTAGTGAGCTGATTAAAAAAATAATAAATAAAATAGCATGGATTTGTTCACAGCTGTTTTTCATTTAGGTGAACATCACTGAGAAATTTCTTACATGAGCTCTCTCTGATGGAATAGGGCTACTTCAAAGTTTGAAATACTTTTAGTGAGAAGCCTCCATTAAATCTATTTTAACCTGAATCTGGGAGATGCAAGGATGGCCTGGAAAGTAGAAAAATAGCTTTATAGCCCATTTTACTATCTTATGATATAAATAGGCAGGAAAAAAGTTGGTTTAGACAACATTTTTATTTCCATTTGAAAGATGCCTCTGAGAGCCAGCGAATGGAAAGGTATCAGAATATAGATATCTCAAAACGCCCTCAAATTAAAGTAATATTGTTAAAGTGATATTAATTTAAGCAAATGCAGAAATCAGATATGTAGTTGGGAAGGTTTTAAAAATAAAATATTAATAACTATCAGGAGTCAAATCAGATCTATGTCAGTCATACAAATTTTATTTTTCAACTTTAAAAAAATTACTGTTTACTCTGATCCTTCCTGGTAGTAAAGAGAGACAAGAAATTCAGAAACTTAGACATCATAACACAACAGAACAAAACTGTCTCTTAAAAAGAGACTGTAGTATTTGGTGGAGTGGGGGTTTTACATTGTAAAGTAAAATGCTCTTTCAATGAGAAAGTGTCTATCCTGCAGAGTACATGTATCTTATTGTGGTCAATGCTTTTTGTTTTTTACAGGGCATTGCTCAGATAAACTTGACTGATGCAGAGAGTTCTGGTGAGATGCAGCTTCACTGGTACCCTGTTCAGATCTTCACTGGTTCAGAGCCCCAGAGAGCAAAAACCAAAAACCAATGTGAAGACAGTATTCCTCAGTGTTCTGGAAATGTAACTACAGTTAAAACAGTATGGCTCTAAAAAAGTGATGTGTTTGCTTTATTTGACCGGCAGGGTGGTTGTGATCTTACCTTGGGTGCAGCTTTTTGAGTTCTCACAGGAAGTGATAACTTAATTTAACCCTTGGGGCAAGGGCTAGATTTCAGAAGACTAATTGAAAACTAGATCATGTCTGGGTAGATGCTTGAAATAGTACCCTGTATATGTTTGTATGCACATTTCCAGTCCAGCTAAAACATGTTAAAAATTTCTGCCACTGCACTTGAAGAGGTCATCAAGAAAGGTCGTGTACTTTCCATCTATGGAGATTTTTTCAGCCCTTGACTGGTCTCTGGACAGCCTGATGTGGCTATGATGCCTTGCTTGCTTTGGGCAGGTCATCAGACTAGGTGACCTTCAGAGGTCTCTTTTGACCTAGTTTGCTGGATGATGCCCCACAGTGAAGTAAAGTCTCATAAGTTGAACATCACATACTTTTTGATGGTTAAAATTCAAGACAGGTTTTTTGGTTGTGGTTTGGGGTTTTTTTTTGGTTTTTTTTGTTTTTTTTCAAAGAACAGGTGATGGCTTTGTTTTTATTTTTTTATCTTAACAATATACATTAAGTACATTGGTTTGTTGAAACAGTTTTATTTAAAGTCTAATTTACCTTTCAGGATGCAGTGACAGCCCTGTTAGCTAGGACCACTGCCCAGCTGGAAGCAGTTGAGAGAGAGCTGGCAGAAGAGAGAGTGAAACTGGAGTACACAGAGGAGGAAATCTTGGAGATGGAAAGAAAGGAAGATCAGGCAGAAGCCATATCAGAAAGGTAAAAACCATTTAAATACCTCATCAAACAGATAATAACTAATACTTCCTGGAAGATATTTACACTATGGTTATAGTCTGAAACAAAGCAAGAAAAACACTAGGTGCTTATTCTGATACCTGCTCCCTGTTAGTGCTACAGGTATAAAATTCTGTTATGTCGTGATCTGCAAACAGGAGAAAACCTTATTTGAATAGCTGGTTGAGTTTAGAGGATTTGGAATTTGGGGAGTGGGAAAACATGATATCAAACAGAATCTTTGCCAGGGAGGCAACTGTAATGGGTTTGTAACAGGCCTGAACTAAAAAATAAAAGTAATTAAAATTTAGTGGTGACATGGGACATTGTTAGGGTTAGGGTTGCAATTTCATTCTTAATGATACTCCTAGTTTGTTACATGAGTTGTGTCGTTCTTTTTGTTATTTTCTTAGTATTGTTATAAAGACCAGAACACATGCCTTAAGAAAATTAGAGAGGGTGAATTGTTTTGCAATAAAATGCATTTGCTTATCTGCATTTGCAGAAATGCAGGCGTGCTATGTTCTCCCATTGAAAAGACCGTATTTTTATTGGAGAAATAATGGTTTAAAATGATAAACTGGTTTAGATAATGTAATACATAAATGTAATGCATAAATGCATGAGGTTTTTTAACACCTACGAAATTACTGTGATGTTCTGACTTTAGGAGTTGGCAAGCAGAATCTGTGGACAGTGGATGCAGTAATTGCACCCAGACCAGCCCTCCTTACCCAGAGCCATTTTGTGGGGATCCCTTAGCTGGACACATGTTTGCAACTCAAGCGGGCCAGTACGGCTCTGGGAAAATGCAGCCTCCACCACTAAAGGTAAGGAGAGAAGACACTGCAGCACAGAACTGCCACCCTGCCTGGCACAGTGAGCTACTGCTGTGCCCAGAGTTCGAGTCTGAATTGGCCAGGAGAGAAAAGAATCAGCAATTACATTAACAGCCCTGTATGAGCACTGCCTTTGTGACAGCTGTGTGGCCACTGAGTTGGTAGAAGTTCACTCTTTAGGGCTAGTTTTCTTTTTGTTTGCTTACTACTTATTTCTGAACAGAATTTGGTTCTCATAAAAGAAGGCAAATTATTTTTACTGTATCTAATCTGTAAATACACAGTTGTATCACTTGTTGTGTTTACCTGAAATTGTAACAGAAAAGATCATTATCAAATTCCAGTGCTCTTATTTCTGTAAGAATTTTGAAAGGAATTGTGAAGAAAGAAATGTTAGGACTTGCATTACTGTTTCAGTCTTACAATAACATGGAATAATTGTGCTGAACTGATGTATTTAAAATCTTCCGTAGTCAAGATATGAGACACTGAAAATAATCCATCATAAGCTGAAATCAGGAGACTTCCATTGAAGTAGAGGAACATAAGCTGTTTGTGTTGCCTTCAGGGAAGATCACACCTCTTTTAGAGGAGTGAGTTTTCTAAAAGTTTGGAAGCTTTGCTAGAGTAGCCTATGTTTTCTGTCTTTCTGCATATTTTAGTGTTCTTGGATAACTGTGTGAACAGTCTTTCAGTTCTTTTTTTCTTCCTTCTCTCCATTTAACTTCCCCTAGTTATAAGGTGGTTGCTTGCTTCAGAGTCACTGTGCTTTTTGAAAGGTGACTCAGTGTTCTTCTGTTGAGGCTGGAGATCAGGTGGTAGTTTGGTTAATGCCCAATAGCCAATCCTGAATGCAGTCCTTGTGCTCCGCAGCTGTGATATAACTACATCTCATAATTGTTACTGCTCCAGCAAAGGCTTCTGAAAGGTAATCTTATAATTTTGAATGACCTAGTTCTAAAACTTTTACAAAAATGAGGTGATTCATCCTCTCAGTGCTCATTAAAATTAGAATCTAGCTAGCAGGGCAAGTTGTTTGCTTTTGATATTGTTGAAATGTCTGATTGTCTTTGCTAGGAGAAAGAAAATAAGGAAGAAATTAAAAAAAAAATCCTTTGTTGAAATTTTAGGTGGATAAGGAAACTAACACTGAGGATCTGTTTCCTGAAGAAGTTGCTATTCTTCCAAAAGAGAGAACCAGCCGCAGGCCACGGGGTTCTGCTTTTGTTCGTAGTAGCACAATTGTTCGTTCCCAGACCTTCTCGCCTGGAGCACGAAGTCAATATGTTTGCAGAGTGAGTAAAGCTGCAAAGGAGGAGGGGGAGGGGTCTCCACACACAAGTATATTATACATTTTTGATAATTTCTCTATAAGACTTCATTGCATTTATAAGAAACATATATTACTTCTTAATACTAATAAATAATCTTTAATTGAATTTAAAGATTGCAGTAGGGAAAAGCTTCCCTCACTCATTTTAAGAGTTTATACCTGAATGGATTTAATTTGAAATTTAAGAATCTGTGATAAATTAGATATTAAGCTCTTTTCCCTGGCAACCTTAGATATTAGATGAGGGTGGTTGATTTTACGGGGGTTCAGTGCTATCTAATGAGGCGTATAAACTGCTAGCTTAGAAGCCATGTTTGCTTTTCACATACGTAAAGGTTTGGAAAAGGGGACTAAATGCTTAATCTTAGGTTTAATGTACAAATACCCATACGACTCTGCTGTCATGAATATCAGTCATAAGGTTCCTGTTACAGTGGGACATAGGATTCCTGGGTGCACTGGTGCAAGTGAGTAAGGACTAGCACAGCAGTTTTCAAGGTCACATTTATTGTTTGCTATGTTCAGTGGCAAAAGACTTACAAGCAGTTGGCTCATGATATTGCAGATCAATACATGGGTATTGGTTTTGCAATATTGGTGAAATGCACGTAGCTTTGATCGTACCCTTTCATAAGCTTCTGAGAGCCTGAGTTTGAAAATCTAGGAATGATTTTTAAAATCTGTGCTTTGAACAAGGATCCTCTGGTTTTTGCTCTCTTATTTACGTTGCGTGCAGTTCATCTATGGACCCCTTCAAATTCTTCAGTTTGATTTCTGGATTATATATCTGTTTATAATGCCAGAATGTGAGTAAAAGATCCTGACACACCAAAGGTAGCACCAAAAGGAAAAGATGATTACACACCCTCACTTAACCTGCACTTAGTTAAAATCAGATCCAGGGAAAAAGTGAGAGATTGTTTGTACCCATGCCAGTAAATGCATTAGGATGAAATATCATTGCTTTTATGTCCTCCTTCCCCCCTTTTTTAGGTTACATTTTCTTGGATATTTAGTAGAATGGTTGGTGAAACTTACCTGGTAAAGACTGATGGTTTTTAAGTTTTCTTGAATTATTGTAATTCCATATGAGCACTTTTATATATAAATATTTATAAATAGCTAAAGCTGAAAAAAACTGGGTTGCTTAAAACAAGACAGTTTCAGTGTATTTTAAAAAATAAATCTCAAATGCAAAAGAAAAAAACCAAACTAGATTTCTTAATGAAGATGATCTTGTAAGCAACCTGTATTTTCAATGTCTTTTCTAATCAGCTGTATCGCAGTGACAGTGACAGTTCAACCCTGCCAAGGAAGTCCCCTTTTGTCCGGAATACCTTGGAGAGGAGGACTCTACGGTATAAGCAGGTATGCCTAGGAAAATGTTTTTTAGCTTTCGTTAAGTTGCTAGAACACTGGTACTTTTATACTTAAGCTTTAGATATCTGCAGGTACATTCCAGTCTTTTTAGGAAATGTACAAAACTTCTGCAATGTAATTGGGGCAGGGGTACATGTTTTGATTTCTTTTGGGCTTTTTGAGCTAAAAGGTAGACATAAAGAAGTTAAATCAGTTGTGAACAATTCTAAAGGAGGGAAAAACGTGTGGCAGACAAAACTTAGTTTAAGGAGGACTGAATTTATATTGATTTAGATGTAAAGTTTGATAAATCTTTAAAACGTAGTTTGTGATGCAGGGTGCAGGTTCAGAGACACGTGTGTGAATGTGACATTAAGATATTGATCTTCCCTCCCATGCAGCCTAACCAATAATACTGTTTGAGACCCAAGTGTTCAGGAATGAGTAGGTGAAGCTCTCCTTTTGTCCCCATGCCATGCCTCATGCTGTCAAACAAGTGGGCAGAGAAGGGAAGATGAGGCATTAATGTTGTGTATATAAATGACATAAAATGTAGTCTGGTCAGCAGAAGTTAATGCCTTGCTGGTATAGGCAAGTACACAGCCATGCCTCCCATTTTGATTCAGAATATATCTTAAAACCAATATTGAATGAAATCCTTTAAAAGGAGTCTTGCTAAGTACAGTATTTTTCTGATGTCATGAATTCATGAGTTTTTTGTATAGTATCCCTTTTATTATTATCATAACATGGAATTTTAGTCCATAAAATTCATTAGGTAAATATTTATAAGTCAAAAGGAAACTGTAAAAGGAAGTAGTAGAAAGTATTAATTGAAAAACTTTATGTATGGTACAGAAAACCCCTACAGCTGTCTAGCCTTTTCTGGGGGATGTAAGTAGTCTCCAAAAATTAATGTGGAAAAGACTGTGTGTGTTAAGTAAGTACGGAAAATGTATGATCTGTAGACCTAAAGACAGACCAGTAAACTATGTTGAGAATAATATATTGTGCATTTTATTTGAATCCTAATAACTCAGCAGTCCTGCAGATCATCTTTGGCTGAACTTATGGCAAGGACATCCTTAGACCTGGAGCTGGATCTCCAGGCATCCAGAACTCGTCAGAGACAGCTGAATGAGGAGATATGTGTTTTAAGAGAGTTGAGACAGCGTCTGGAAGATGCCCAGCACAGAGGGCAGACAGATTTACCCCACTGGGTCCTTCGGGATGAGAGATTCCGAAACTTGTTGAAGGAAGCAGAAAGGCAGGTATGGTAATATGACATAAGCGCCCAATTTGCTCAGAAACTTCTGGTTTCAAAATGTCTTCATTTTGGTAAGATGTCTAAAGAGCTGTTTGTACAGAATTTCAAACAGTGAATGTTTCTTCTATATTCTTAAAGTTAGCACAATAAAAATTATTACATTGATTATTACTAAACAGTGTATTTATTTGAGGACAGTTTTTGGAGAATGCCACTATTTGTCTGTGGCACTTTTTGTTTTGTTTTGCATTTTTGTTTATTTGTTGTTCACTTTTATTTAGGCATTTCTTATCGGAACTTTAATAATTTTCTTTCTTCTGGTATTTGAAAGAAATTTTGCTGATTTGATACTTATTCTTTTACAAGTATTTGGAATGTTCCCTAAGTATGTGATTTTTTTTCCTCCTGTTCTTGGAGAAGGAAGTTGTAGACAAACGTGACAAAACTGCACAATAGACGAAATTGTCATTGGATTATCAGAGACAAAAACTGAGCCTAAATTTATAGCAAGATCTTGTTTGATGGATCTGTGTGCAGTAAATTTTGTTAATTTAATACATGTCTTTCTGAAGAGCATTAATAAATGAAACAACTCAGTCTTTTGCATTTATAGTTCTTAGATGATCAGCTATTTCAGACAATGTGCTTGTGTGGTTTTGCTGTGGTAAGTGAGAAAAAAAATCCATTTTTTTAGTGTGAATATTCTTGTGGTTTATTTATTCACATGCCCATTTTAAGTATTATGTTTTTGTTTTCAGACCAGACAGACCAAATTTGAACATCACCAAGAGCAAGCAGCTGAAAAGATGCTAAAGAAAGCATCAAAAGAAATATACCAGTTGCGTGGGCAAAATCAGAAAGAACCTATTCAGGTGCAGACTTTTAGGTAAGTGGTAATGTGTACTGAAATAGTATAGCAACAGTTCATTAGACAGGCTAAAGCTTTCTGAAACATTTAGTTTAAATTTTGTCTATCTCCTGATAGCCAGTAATTTTAAACTCTATCTGGATTTGGACATGAGTTCCCTGCAAAGAGCCAAAGCTAAGGTAAAATCACGGTGTTACTATTCTACTATACATGAAATTTAAAAAACCCCAAAACTTCAAATGCAAATATAGTTTAGGTGATTGTTCCAACTTAACTTAGTTGCTATGAAGTCCAAATGATGTGCCAGTTCTTCAATACAAGCCTGTGGGCATAAAGAGTCTGTTTAATGTAATACTTATAAATTACTAGTAACATACGCTCCCTAAAAATTACTCAATAATATTGGAGCTTTCTTTCAAAAAGCCTTTTCTTTGGACTCTGTTTCCAGAGTTGCCGTCTTTTTTTCCCCTTCTTTTTTGTAGACATTTTTGCAAAATGTTCACAAGGGTGAACTTTGCATTGCAGAACTTGTCCTGTGAAGCCTTTTTACGCTTAACTATGGCTGATGTTCAGTGAGTTGTATAAAACTTCCACCTACATTTTCAGAAATAGTAATTGTGTTCAATGGAGTGTTGCCAGAAGTATCTAGTGAGGTTCAGTAGTTTCTAGAAGTTTGTTGTACTCAAATAAAGCACCAGTTCAGTACACGAGTAACAAATACTAACCAGTAACCAGAGGAAAGAAACCATGTTCTTGTGGGGGGGAGGGGAAACCTAGGCATAATTTTATTTACTTCCTTTTTCTCTTGTTTTGATCACAGAGAGAAGATAGCTTTTTTTACAAGACCAAGGATTAACATACCTCCTCTGCCAGCTGATGATGTATGACATGTTGCATTGTAAACATGAAGTATTTATCGCTTTTATTTTAATGAAGTTCTTAGATTAGACAAGTTTCTTAAAAAAAAAATTGTGCAAAAGCTAATATACACGTTTTGTAAAAAACAAAAAAAGTAAAAAAAAGTAAACATAAACAAAAACATATATATAAATATATATACATATATATTTTATAATAGCGACTGCAACAAGGCTTGGTTTTTCCTTGTTGTGAAACTGACATCTCTGAAGACAACTTATTTTATAAAAGATCGACTATCCTGTTAAGAGCGTGTACAGTTTTTATGCTGTTTTATTTGACTTAAAGGCTGGAAGACAGAAACAAAGTGAGTTCAGGCAAATTCACTGTAGTGTAATTTATTTATAGTGCCTTTTTTCCTTGAAGGAAAATACCTACTTTAAGATGTATTTTAAGACTGAAATTTTGTTCCTCAGTATTTGTCATACAGTAGAATGGAACCATTGAGCTGGTTTTGTTTCTGATACCTGAAATGAAAATACTATGTTCTAAAATTGTCACTTTTTTCAGCTCTATTATCTGTAGCTTATTATGTACATTGTATTCTTTAGCACTGTCTGTTATAGCAAAATATTATCACCTGCAATGTGTTTAACACTAATTAGAAGTGATGTTAAACATTGCAGAATTCATTTGCATGTTCTTACTGTGCACTAATAGATTGTTTTCATTTCAGTTGTGTCTAAAGTATCTTTATATTCTTAACTAGATCCTCAGTTTAAACGGGGGAAGGAAAAGGGTGACAGGTCTTTGTTTTGCTGTTTAATGAAAAGGGATTAAAGGAGCAGTGTGAGCTAGCTGTGTGGAAAGCCTGCTAATGGAGTATCACAGTCATTTCTACAGTTTTAAAGATTCTCATCTGATTCAGGAAAGCACATGTGTTCTGATTTCAGAAAGCAGCTGCTTTAAGTAAGGGTGCTTAAACACATGTTCATCCGAAAGGATGTGCTTTACAGTTACTGCATGCAAGTTCTGTTGAACAATGATGCTTTTCAGGAGGAAGGTGTATAATTCTGGAAGGTAGAGCTCACTTGATTTGCTAGTTGGACCAGCTAAAATCTGGTAAGAAATAATTTTACTTGTAACCATCCATTTTAATGAAAGACTGTCACCCTAAATTCCCGAGAATGCCAGTTTTGTGTCCTTGCATCCTGCAAGTATGTAAAAATACTTCTTTACTAAGCTACTATAATAGAATTTCTCATATTTTTCTAATTATACATTACCTACAAAGAGAGGTGCCCAACACAAGACTGACTTTGCAAATTACTGGAATCTCCCAGAAGGAAGATCATGTTGTCTCTTAATTAAAGATCAAATTGGTTCCAGATTTTTATATGTCAGGAAATCAAAACAACACAGGCCAAAATCTAAACAGACCTATCAGAATATTTTCAAATACTTTGTAAGTAAGTTTTCTTTGTGACTTTCAAGAGCTTAGACTTGTTACCTTGTCAAAGGTCAGGAAAACCTGGAGAAGAGAAATTGAACTACTTTTACTTACCCTTGCTGAGGCAAAAATTAATGGGGAACAAAGATTGTAAGCATAAATGTTAATAAACACAGACCTTTAAGGCAGTATTTCCTGTTTTCTAATATGGCCTATAGTTGTTACAGGCATCAAGTGTTGCAATCATATAGCAATTTATGTGAAATTGAAGTATATTTAGCATTTATTGTGCTATTCATCCTGAAGCCTGTTTTGCCAGTAAGTTTCGGTGGGTGTATATTGGGCTCCTTGGGCACAACTAGACATATTCAGAAACTATACAGATAAAAACCAAATCATGTGAGAAATTTGTAGTGTTTGGGTAAAAGTCTAGGGCCAACAAGCTTTTCAGTGCTCATTACTTTAGAAGACCAGTTAGTCAGAATTTTGCTTCTCATTTTCAGGGGAGGCTGTCACACAGTAGTGTTTATCCAAAGTTACCGTGCAGTGACACCAGCAGTGCTTGCTGTGTACTAAGAACAGACAACACCATGTTCCTGTGAGGCTGGTCAGGTACTGGAAGGGGTTGCCCAGAGAGGTGGAGCACTCTGTCCATGGAGTGGATGAGGACTTAACTGGATATAGCCCAGAACATCCTGGTCACATTTGGCCTGCTTTGAGCAGGGGTTGGAGTAGGGACCTTTTTTCAACCCTAAATTGTTCTGTGACTATAACCAAGGGGCAATGTCCAGTGGTTTCTCTGTCAGAGGATTTTTAAATTGTGACCGCTGTGAGATGTCGTCGGTGTATCTTGTGGGTCTGTGATTCTGACTGCTGTAATGAGTTCTGTCTTGATGTGGTAATGAGTTATCATATTCAGTATTCATCTCTCTTGTTTTTGTCACAGTTCTGTATGATTGTGTCATTTTTGTATTATTTGAAAGTATTTCTTCTATAAAATAAAATAATTTGCCATAAACAGAAAAAGAGTTTTCTTGTTTGTCAAAGGTATTTTTTGAATCTTTTATATTTTCCACATTCCTGATGCTTTCATGAAGAAAATCATACTTTGAATAACATTGTCATTTAGTTTAATGTAATGAATTTTCAAATAAAGGTAAGAGAGGAAATCTGGGAAACTGAAGACCTAGAGAGGTTATTCTGAAGACCTGAAAGAGATGCAGAGCATGAGAGGTATGTTCTTCCAAGTGGTTATCACTCATGATAAGTTGACAGCTGTATCAGAAACTCGTAGTTGAATATTCCCAGAATTCTTGGGTAGCTGCACTTCAAACACGTTGAACTGCCTTTTTTTCATAACAAATGTTTGCACTTTCTAAATTTGTATTAAAAGCAAGTTGACATTATTAGTTCTGTAATGTCTTACTTATGACTAATTCCAAGGTGGAAGCTACTCAAAAGAGTACTTTTTTACTTTTTAGGCTGTAGTTTACTGCTGCTTTCACAAAGGACAAATTAAATCTGTATAATTACAGAAAGGCCATTTCTAGTTTCCCTCTGCAACCCTAAGCTGCAGGAGCACAGCCAAAATCATAGCAAGGACATGTGACTCCTTGTCTCTCGTTTATTTGCAAGGCGTCAAGGGTATGACAGAGTTTAGGTTATTTTTAAATGGTCTGCTAGAAATAGGCATTTGGAACGGCAGCCGGCCCCATCTCGCTGCCATCAGGAGCAACAACAGAAGCTATCATGGGTATGTCAGGTTGGGTTTTCTCGTGTAAGAATGAAGTCTTATTTGTATTTCTTGCTGCAGTTCTTTTAAGCACTTTGCAGGACTTAAAGGTAAGTGCAGTATAAGAAGCATAATTGTTTTTTAATGGGTAAGGTGAACTATGTATTTTGTTTTCAGTGGATGTAAAACTGAAGTTTGAATTTTTAGGGGAGAGGGCCCATCACAGCTTGTTTTGACCCCACCCTCCTTTATAACTGTAGTGTTGTACATCTTTGAGAGGAAGAAGCATTTATAGAGAGACTTGAGAAAATGCAGGCTAACAAAAGCCAGAGCAGCCTTTTCTAAAACATCATGTCAAGAATATGGTTTTTTTCCTGAGATCATGCAATTGACTGAGTATCATTGGAAGAAAATACCAAGGAATGAAGTTGATTTGGTTTTGGAATCTGTAAATGCCAGTTAAATAATTTGCTTGCACTTGGAAAATTTCCATATTCTTGGATATAAA
The DNA here is from genome assembly GCA_013397795.1 of Orthonyx spaldingii. NCBI lineage: Eukaryota > Metazoa > Chordata > Aves > Passeriformes > Orthonychidae > Orthonyx > Orthonyx spaldingii. The sequence goes on from VZTJ01006610.1 coordinate 1,275,476, forward strand.
AGCTTCTTAGGAGCTGATTCTGGTTCCTTATGATTTTTGAAAATCTCTTACATTTGAGTATACGTATCTATCATACCTTCAATAGAGAATCAGGTATTCTGTGCCTTTAGTTTGCACTTTGACCATCCAACTAAAAATGTACTTTCAGTAGGAGATTTCATGAGATCAGCTGGTAATAGACAAGATAAAACCAGGAAATTAATTTAGGAAACTCTGTCCAGGAAAAAAGTGTGGGATTGAAGTCCTTACACTCATTTGTTAAGTGCACAAAATTGCTATTCTGTGTCTCGGGCACAGTGTTTGTGTTCAAGTGTGCATCTTTGGCATAGAAGTTCCCAGGTGTAGATGTTTCACCAAGTAAATGCTACTTCCTGTTTTCCATATTTTCCTCTCATAAACTGATTGAAGGAAATTGCAATTGTATTATCAAGAAAATAAATCAAGTGCTCAGTGTTTAGCTTCCTTCACAAATTCAATTGGCCTATTTATACTAGTTTTAATGGGCACAAAGAACAGACACTGGCAGGAAGCTGGGACTTGTATCACTTTTCCACATTTCACTGGCATGGCTTTAAAGGCCTGGGGCTGTTGCTGAACTATGAGTGGTAGAGGATTATGATCTGCAATGCTGTGTGTAAGGGCATAATCAAACCTCTTCTCTAAAGGCATGCTTGCTTCAGAAAGGTGTGGGAACTTCAGGTGAAGCAAGCTGAGTGTTCAGATTTCACAATAAAATCCAGTGTGTGGCTACTGCATGGGGAGAGCCTGTCAGAAAAGCATGGCACATCCATAAAGTACTGCTCAAGTACACAACAAAGAGGTCTTTCAGAACTGCATTTCTTTGAAGTGAGTGGAAGTGACTTCAGTCACCTGTGGATGTTTTCATGGGTGCTTGTGCAAGACCTCCACCTACCCAGCTGTTGCACCTGCTTGGAAATACAAAGCCCCTGCCTGGTTACCCTTAGGGGTAAAACTAGGCTGCACAAAATTCAAATGCAGGAAGGTGAGCAGTGAGGTGACTGTCCTGAAATATCACACACTGCACATGTACAAACATGTACAGGGTCTTCAGAAAGATCTGTTACAACCTCTGCCTTGCAGAATACAGCCCTAGCAGGTTGTACAAAATCTGTGCAACTAGAACTTTGGAAATTCTTATCTTCTTGTAGAAATCAAATACATTGCTGGGTTTGATTAAATTCTTAAATACCTCCATTGACCCTCAAAAAAAAAAAAAAAAAAAAAAAAGCCCAGAATTACAGTTCCGAGATGTGAAACTCAAGCTAATTGCCTTTTAAAAAAATATTTTAGGAAGTTCTAGCTTTTCAATATTTGGGAAAGCTTAAACAGATGTTTTGAAAAGGAGAAGTAGGCTGGCCTATAGGAGAGGATCTTTCAAGCAGTGACAGTGGCATTGAAGAAAAGGCAGAAGGGCTGCAAGTGGATGGATAGATGGATGGGTGGATGGATGGTGGGGAGAATGAAGAAGTGAAGGTAACAAGGATGAAACCTTTGAGGGAGGCTTGCAGAGCAGGAATATGGCGCAGAAGATGGAGGGAAGTCAGTCTAGATTACTTGAAATGCAGTGCCAGGAAAGGAAAAACGCAAGGGATGGTGAAATTACAGTTTGTCTCATTTCCAAGCTGCTGTGATTACATATTTAAGAGCAGCAACATGGGCTGCAGAGTGGAGAGGAATACCTGCTGGCTTGCACGCAGCATGCTTCCTATCCTTTTACCTCGTGAAAAATGTGAATGGTGTTGCTGTAGCAAAAAAAATGCACAGAGCGATTAGCTCAGGTTAGCAATGGTGACGGACTCGGCCGTGCAGGGTAAAGAGGCTTGCAGTCTAATCCTGCAGGATTGCAGGCTGGTGCCTCTCCCCCGATCAGATATCCTATAGACGGAGGATGCAGTCACATGATTGTTACTGCTTCCTCCCCATGACATCACTGCTGGTGCAGCCGTACCACCCAAGGAAGGATGCTATTAAAATCTTTGGGATTGGGCTAAATGATGTTGCATTGCAGGTAAGCAACATAATTCTTCGAAAAAAAATCATTTGCCAGTTGCTCTTGTGCTGCAGTCCTAGAGCTCCACTCCGTCGGGCAGAATTTCTGCTGGGAAATAAAGCGGCACATTTTCTCTGCAAGCAGAGGGTTTGCAGGTGCAGAGGCTGCCTGCTGGCTCTGTGCTGATCTCTCGGCTGACATCTCCAGTAGAAATGCTGCCAGATGGAGCTTTATAGCTAAAGAAGGCCCTTTGTTCCCTGTATTTTCCAACGGCTCCTTCGGGTGTCTGCAGAATTCTGTATTTACGTGAGCAGCTGTCATCATTTAGTCGTGCAGAGAGAGCAGGAATAGTGTTTTGCTTGCATCCCCTGCCTTTTTTTTCCTGGACTCTTAAAGGAAGTTGCTGTTGTGCCTAAGCTTATAAAGGAATGAGGATTAACTTGCTTGAGGGGTTAAGAGGTGTATTTAGGGAAAGAGGCTTTTCCTTTATTGTTAATTTTTGCCGATGTGGTTTCAAAGCACGTAGTCCGACAGGTTTCCTGTGTAATTTGCAGTAGTAAAAGGTCGATTTTTCCTTGTCCAATATAAACGTGAAAAATCGTTTTCCAAAAGGAACATAGGAGAGGACAAGTGGATTTTTGCTTCCTTACAGAATGCTGATCACCAAAAGGCTGAAAAATCCACAGTAAACTGTGCTTTTGGACTTGATACTTATGGAAGCAAAGTCCAAAGTCTGTTTTCCTGGTGTGGATGTTTAATTATGTGCTCTGTACAAATACATGAATATTTATCTGTAAAGGAAAAAATGGTGACTCTCCTGTAGGTCATTTTTTTTCTGTATAGCTTTTAAAATATATTTTAGGTTTTTAAAATTTTTGTTTTTTTTTTTTTTTTTTTTACTTTATTCTAATGCAAATGTTACAATGTGAGAAACGAAATTAATTTTCGAGCTTATACTAGTCAGAAAAGAAAATGATGGGGTTTTTTTAACAATTGTGATAAATAATTCTGTGCCTTTGCCAGAGAACAGACGATGACTCAGCTGCAGCTTCACCAGGCAGAGAGTCAGGTGACTTTTTGCTCCTGGTCTACAGGAAGTTTTTTTTATTCTTCCAAATCCTGTTCTTTGTTGAAATAATTTTTTCCCACTACTGGAAAAATCTGAAAATATGACAGGCCTAGAATCTGTAGATGCTCACCCATACATTTGGGAGGGATATTTTGAATCTCCTGTGCTGAAGTTGATTGTACATCCTAGTGAGGGGTGAATTCTGGTTTCCAGTGATCAGGTATGCCGTTGTATCAGGATCAGAAAATAAGGTCTGTGAGGGGGGAAAGTAGATAATGAATTACTGAAGTACAAAAAGACAATGGTTATTCCAAACTGAAAAGCAAAATAAATTTCAATTTCATTTTTCTCCTATAGAACCTCTCCTGATTTTTCAAGACTGAGCCTCTAAAGTGATAGAAATACAAACCTGTTACTGCCTGAGGTGATGGGGACGGGGGGGAGATTGCATCCTCTCGGTGCCAATGCTGGTTTTCTTCTCCTTGATTCCCTCTGGAGTCAAGGCTGGCTCAGTCCTCTCCATCACTGGCTGTGAGCCAAGCTGTGCTCTTGCCCACCAGGCACAGTGAGCCTTGGCTCTTTGCCCGTGCAGGGAGCACAGCAGGGCTGCCACGCTTGTGTTCTGCGAGTGTGATGGGTTCCTGCCCTACTCTGGGCCATAAGTAAGTGTCCTATGGAAATATGTGCCGGGCAGCGGTTCTCCTGGTCTCTCAATTTGAGTCAGACATCTTCTGTGCAAGAAGACAAGGCACCAGCCTTATATGTATGCCCTCGGAAATTAAGGACTTAAGTGCTTTAAGAGTTACTGAATGTGAAAGGGGGACCCTGGGGACATCCCCAGCTGGAAGGTGCTCTCCCCTGCAGCACTGGGATGCCGTGTGAGGGCTCCAACACGTGGCTGCAGGAGTGCTCAGCCCCTGTGCACATCGGGGCCTCTCTTACAAAGGTTGTACCTTTTCAAAGGTGGTGGCTGGTAGCTTCTAAACCGGGACCAGAGGAGAAGGGGATGGGGAGCACTGACCCTGGGTTAGAGAACTTCCTTTCTGCCTGAACCGAACAGGCTCCTCTGGAATGCTGTAACCTCCCGGGGCTGGGAACTGCTTCATCGTGGAGTTCTTGTTTGCTGACCTGGAGGGGAAACTGAGCAGGACCGTGACTGTAGCCAGGTGCTATAGTAGGGGAAAAAGGGATGCTCCCAACCCCCAGTTTCCTCCACAGTCCAGAGCCACCTTGCTTGTGTTAGAGGTGGGCGTTGCGCTGTGGGAGCCTCTCTCAGGCCTGAACAGCTCCTAGCTCAGCACGGTGCTCAACCCTCAAAAGCCCGGAGCTACTGGTCCTTTTCCTGGTTGCTTTTGCCATGACACTGCGGCTTGCAGGGTGCCCAACAGGGAAGTGTGTGCGTTAATTTTTCCTCTTAGTGAAACGGGGTCAGGTTGTAGAGAAAGAGTCTTAATTCATTTTTTGTGTGTGCATACATACACGCACAGGTGTTGGGTTTGTTCAGCTCTCTTCATCTCTAGCCCAGCAGAACCAAAAAAGATACACACGATTATTAATGTCAAAACAGAGACTCTGGCAGGGTTACACTAGGCTGCTATTCCTAAAGCACTTTTAATATTTTGCTCTTAAGCATAACCCTAAGGAAAGGGCTTCCCCATCTTGCAGAAGCAGGAGTTTCCTCTCAGAGGGATGAAGTAACTTCTCGGTAGCTGTGCAGCCCATCGGCATTGAATGCAGGAGTAAAAGCCAGTGCGCTGTGAACAGGAAAACATTACCCTCCTGTGTGAAAATGACTCACAGCCTCCCCTCAAATCACGAGAAGTGACATGGTAGAACAGATTAATGGCTTTTCCAGTGCAGGTTTATCAGCTTTATTTCAAGCTGAAGGCTTAGAAAGGTTTTCAGAGACAGGTACATTGGATGCCACTGAACATCCAGTTTCAGGAGAGAGCTGTTCAGGAGTATACCAGGGCACTTCCCTTCTGACAGTGCAACTCCGCACTCTCTGAATGCATTTGGTTTTGGGTTTTTTTTGCAGTTCCAAACCTGTTTTTCCCCCTTAATCTTAAAATTTTCTGAATGAAGAGGCAAAGAGCAGCACTGGAACCCCAAATCAGGTCCTGCAAAGCTCAGCTGTGTGTGGCACAAGGAGGAAAACTCTGTAGCACCCCTGACTTCAGATGTGGCTTAGAGCTCTGTGGCAGTAAAAGCCATGGGTTCAGAAGGGAAATTCTCCCTCTTATTTGTGAGGAAGAGGACTAGAGGGAAACCAGGAATAGAAACCATACATGCTCCTACACTGTTAGGGCTCGTCTCCAGGTCCTGTCTCCTGAAATGTAGTTTCTTACCCAGAAGTTGAAGGCTTCCAGAGTTTTAGCTAATTAAATCTTGTTTTCTTCAAGGAGTAAGGGAATGTGGGGTTGATACAGTTCATGGGGCTCATCTGGCTGTTTCCAGAGGGGCATTCTTTAACAGAGATGCTTCAACTCAGTTTCAAAACCGCAGATGGATGTTCCAGAGGCAATGATGCTTCCCCCTGCTTTTTCCACAGCCTCAACATCTGTACTAAGAAGTAAGTTTATTGGAGGGGCCTTTAAGACTCACTGGAAACAGAGATGTGAGTTTAACAGGTTTTTTTATACAGGGCCAATTTTGGCAAAAATTCCATTTGGAGCTTGCAGGGAAAGAGCTGGGATTTTTTTTTTTCCTTCCCTTTCTGACATAACTCAGCAGCTGAACTCATTTTGCTCAGACTTTCCAAGAAAACTTGAATGGGGAGCAGGCACATGATATTTCATACTGAGAGAAATTGGTTTCTAAAGGGAGAGTCATCGTGGGAAGGAGCAGGGAGCAGGATGCTGGGGTGTGGTTTACCCCTCAGAGGAAGAGAATGCCTCTCAAGAGGAGAAAAGGAGAAGACGGAGTCCAGCTGTGATGGAAGGGTGGGAAGCCCTCGGTTGGGTATCAGCTCCAGGGATGCTCTGGTGAGCCTCACATCACCCCGTGCCTCCCCTCACCTGTGCTCCTGGCCAACACTGTTCTCTCTGCTCACCCCATGAGCATGAGTGGTGGCTGAGGAGGGGCAGCAGAAGGCTGTGGTTTGGTCAGAGGAGTGCCTCAGTTTTCTGCCATTTATCCCAAATGTTTCCTCCTGCTTTTCCCTTCTCTCCCAGGCCCTTTCCCCTGTGATCTGGTGCCCTGTGTTTTTTGAGCTCTGCTGTGGCTTCATAATTTTTTCCATAGAGGTTATTCAGGGTAAAGCTGCACATCAAAGATGTGACTGTATTTAGCCTGACCACACTATCATAGCTGGAAACTCCATAATATGTGGTGGTGGGGCCATACAATAAAACACTGCAGTATTTTACAGTACTATTTCTGATACTGCAGCCTGCCTGTGCTAGGGTGAGAGACTGAGGGTTTGCAGGGCTATTTACTTGTAGCTGGAGGCTGTGTGATAAGTCCGTGAATTGTAGGAAAGGCATTTGCCAGTTTTAATATCTTGTGTTTCCTCTGTACTTTCTCAATTTATAGGGAAAATTTTTTGCCATGTTATATTTCCAAAAAAGGTCTGTAAGTGGGTTCAGCATTTTCTGCTTTTTCCAGGAGTCTGAACTTGATTACTCTGGTTCAAGGCCATTTTAACACCTTTTTATAAAGTTCATCATTAAGACAGAAGGTCAGTAACTTGTTCGGCTTGCTCAGTCTGAAGCTTTTAAGTTGAATAATCATAAATTGCCTGTAAATATTTTTCAACTTATAGAAATCCACCCATTTAACATGCTGGGGATTCAGCCTGCTTGCTTTTGCTGAGAACTTCTTCCTTGTAAAATCATGACCCAACAGCATCTTACTTCTTGTTGAGAAGAATGTTTAATAACTGTTTATGTGTCTGCTATATCCTGTGTGATATCGTGTTGCCATTTTTAAATCATCTTCTATGTGTCAGGTGGTGGAAGAGGAATTAAATCCACACCATCTTGGCTTCCCTGGTCTGCTCTAGGCTAAGCAGACCTCAGTCTCTGACCCCTCCCCAAAAGACATCCACCCCTAATCATCTCCATGTACTTTTCATTCACGTCTTTCATGGTGACCCGGTTAATATTCTTGCTCGCTGCCTCCTCAGCTATCAGGCCTATTTTCTCTGGCCAGGTGGTGCTGAAGACCTGTGGTGTAACCATGCTTGGCTCTAGGAACTTTCTCCCTCAGCCTTATCCTCTTAGGGCACTTTCTGAACACTGACTCTTCCAACCCAAACTGTTCCATCATTCTGTGATTCAGCTCACTCTGCTGGCAGCACTGACCTGTTTGCCTGGGTTCAGGCCCTGTGAGGAGAGTGCTCTGGGTCTGTGTCTGTGGCTGGGTCTAAATACCTTGGGAGTGGGGATAGATGGATGCTGGCAGAGCACCCAGCACTCGGGAGGAGGTGCCTTTGCTTGACAGATCACCTTGACCAGATAATGGCTGTGAGGCTGGGGCACCATGCTTGGTCCTTGAACAGTAAGAGCAAGTATTAGGGGCACAGAGTGGCAAACCATGTGTCAGTGCAAAGGGGTCTTGTGATGATTGCCAATAAAATTGCATTGTTCATTACTGACCACTATAGAAAATAAATGCCAGGGATTTTCACAACCCCCATGCTCCTTCATTTTTGCAGTAACTGCTGTCATGTCACGCCACATGAGCACAGCTCACCTGACCAACCATTCAGGTCACTGGTGGGCTCAACTCTGATGGAGTCATGATTCAAAAGCTTTGTGTCTGGAGCAGGATTTCTGTTATATCACTGTAAGTGTGTTGGTACTAGAGCACAGAAAAGCCCTGAGACACACTGTGTTCTCCTTTGGTGTGTTGGTTGATATAGGACATATTTGTAAGAGATAGAGCAGGTGATGCTTTGGATACCCTGAAAAAGGCACTCCAAATGTGAATTGAGAAACTTGCAACTGGCATTTAGGTTTCTGCTTTCTTCTCCCAGCCTCTTGCCAGGTTCACTTATTCCTTATGCCACAGCAGAAGAGAGGTGTTCTTTGCTGCCTGCATCCTGTCATGTTTCACATAGCAACCCCCCACTTCAAGGAAAACAGCAAAGTGCGTAGGTGAACGTTTCTCTGCTAGAAACATTTGAAGTGTTGAAGTAATTCAGTAACTGTGATCTGTTGAAAGTAACTTGAAACTTGTTGGAATTGCATTAAAAATCATACTGCCTGCCTCAGTGCAACGTATCCAATTAAAACAGAAAACAGGATGAGGAGAACATAGCATGGAACTAGCATGTCTAGGAGCAATAGGCCAGGGCCAAGGCTTTTCCTTTGATGACTGTTCAGCTAGTTGTTTTCCATTAGTGTACTTTACAGCCTCTTTGAACCATGGGATGTTTTGGTCTGTGCTTGCCATGTCAAATACATTTCATATCCAGTCAGTCAGTCAGCATACTACCTAGAATGTCAGTTCACTGATAGAGCTCTTCTAGCTGTGGCTTTTATGTTTGCACATGCTGTAACAGTGCTCTAAAGCTGAGAGTTTATCAGCATTTTCACTGTAAATGTGATTTATCGCTCTTATATAGAACTTAGCTCCAAGCTGATTCCAGTCACATGATGAGTTTACTCACCATGAGGCTTACAAAAAAAAAGTGATCCTAAATATGATAATACTACTACCTTTTGTTTCTTTATAAATAGCAAAAAGTGAGTAAATATAATGAGATCTTGTGTCTATGTAGTACCTGCTCTGCTTGTTGGCACGTCCTGGTCCATCAGCGGCTCCCTGTGTTCACACCCTGGGTTCTGTAGTTTGTTTGCATGAATCTCTTCTTTACTTTCCTTATGTGGTTAAAAGTTATCTGGTTTCCTGCAGTCATAAAGCTTCACAGGCTAATATTTGAACCCTTACTTCCAGATTGCTTTTGTGCAGCTCCTCTGATATTTGTAGGCTAACTCTTTCTGTCTTCAGAATACTGTGCACTGAGCATGGCTAGCTGGGAGATCAGGGACTGGCCATCAGATTGATCTGGCCCAAGATTTCTGGAAGGTATTTAGGGTAATGTGGAAGCCAGGAGAGCCTCTATCAGGAGGCACAATTGTCAGTCTAGCACTGTGACCTCTTTTGATTTGTGACTCAGTCCCTGCCGGGACTTTGCTACATCTACAGGATCACAATAATCTGGCATAGGTCTAAATCCAGGGAAGGCTGCTAACCAGAACTCTGTCAGTTACAGAGATATGTGGTTCAGTCAGGTTTCTTTGTTTTCTAATTCAGTTTCTAGAAAGAACCTGTTTGCACTTATTAAAGCAGAGTATTGACACAATTATTCAGTTGTAGATACAATAAGCTAGTTAGTAAAAATGAGAGCTCATTGTTAAAGTTCTCTGCTCTATTGTTGGGAATAAAATGGCTCATGGAATTAAAAGTGCATAAAGGCAAAGCAAAGGGGAAAGTGTCCCCAAGAGATTACAGAATTATGGGCTCCAAACTGGCCACTGTCTCTCAGGGAATCACAGCAGACTGCTCAGCATTGGATCTCTGCCCTAGGAAAAGCTGATGGAGTGCTGGAAATTATTAGGAAAAGAATATGGGGAGTAAGCAGGAAACAGCCCTTGTACAAATTTTGTTGCATCAGCATCTGCAAAAGTAGTGGAAAGGACAATAAGGACATCTAAGACATGGAACAACAAAGGGACAAAATACATATGTTAGACAATTCCTCACCTAGACTCAACACCTTTCAGTGTATATAATAAGCTCTGTTAGAGCATCCAAATCTCTTATATGCTCAGGTCTGAGGAGCTGCGTTTGTAACTAATTCTGCATGTCATGGTATTGCAATGTTTTCTTTTGAACTGGTAGTGTCACACTCATTAGATCAGATGAAGATGTCTACCTCTGACATCCCTTTGTGATCAGTAAACAGAAAGAATCACTTCTGGGAAGTAATCTCTCTCATTCTAATGTAAATAGTTCATTTCCTCTCATCAGTTGTGAAAGGAGTCTAGGCTTTTGTGTCTGAAGTATAGTGCAGATTTCTCATGCTAGATGAGACAGCCAGCACCATGGATGCTCATGCTTTTGCCATTGTTGGAGCGTATTGCTGTAGTACACCTGGCTACAATTCACATTTGGATGAGATTAATTGGCCCTTAATTTATGTGTATTAAAATATCTGTAACTGACTGATTGATGTAAGGCCCCAGTTGTGCTGGCAGAACTGAAAGCATCTCTGCAAGCTTCACTAGGAGGGCAAGTTAGCTCATCCTGAAATAAACCTTGTAAATTGTTACAGATGCCAAAGTAAGGTGAGAGAAATAAATGGAAAATACAGAGAAAGAAAGGGATACTTAGGGTGGTTGGTGATAGATTATAAGATGGAAGTTCTGTAGTACTCAGTTCAAAAGTGCTGTAGCTAGGTTTTATTTACTAAAATTGTGTTTTGCATAATCTGATGTCACATCTTTGCTTTCAAAAGCGTAGTACCTGAAGTGAACTTTAAGACTGACAATTATCCAGTTCACTGCAATTTCCAGGTACTGGTATGCTACCTTGAGTTCAATGTTTGTTTGTTTTCTTAGTCTTCCATGGCCCTGTGGTCTCTAACACATTTTTCTCTCTCCTTGGACGTGTTGTGTAGCACGTATTTTTGGGGTAGATTCAGACTGAGATTGTAATTATCCTACGTACTTGTGGTCTGGCCTAGTATTATCCATCACAATACTGTCATGTGCTGGGCATTGAAAATATACTTAAAAAGCTATTTTTTACGTGATGTAACTAGCGTGTTGGGTAATTTTTTTGTGGTATGAAGGAAAACTTGCCAATGCTTTCAGTGCAAGAGTTTCCAGAAGTTTGTTTATTTAGCAGGGGAAGCTGCCTTGTGCAGGCAGAGAGTCTGAGTTGCATGTTCTTTGCAGGTCCTTCTTTGCTGCATGGGAAGAACAGGGTGAAGTAACTGATCTGCAAAATATCACAATGTTACAAAGTAATAGCATGGTCTAATCCTTTCACCTCACTTCAGCTTCCCTTCCCAGTCCTCTTACAAGACGCTGAGCTCAAGGTTCCATTGCAACTTTAGCTCCTGTTGTCATCCCACCTTCAGATTCTCATTTCACTTAACAAACATGGGAGCGTGCTCTCACCTGCTTGGCCAAGTATCGCTGTTCTCAATTGTCGCTCCTCTTAACTTCTGCTTTTTAAATCACCCCAACCTTGTGGCAGCGTATTTGTGCTCTGCAACGCTGCATAGGACACCTGCTCTGCACTGAGTTTCCTTCCCCAGGCTGTGATTCACTTGCTTCCTTCTCTTTCAGACAAACATGCCATGGTGCTGGGAGATTACTTGATTTCCGCATTTAAAAGGGCTTCTATTGATGGTATAATGGTCACCTGCTGGTTGCCTGTAAGATAATGCTTTTCTCAGCTGCTTGTGCTCAGCACATCGTCTGTGTCATCCAAAAACCCTACACGGTGGAGAGCAGAGGACAGAGACTGACAAAACTGAGTATTCACACTTTTTACATTGCTAAAGTCACACTAAGGCAAAAAATTACATGGTGAGGTTTCAAGTAAAACAGTTGAAAATGGGGAGAGGGGAAGAAAAAAAAGACACTAAATAAAGAGGGCTGAGCAGGGTTTGTGGACAGCCCACTGAAAGCTTATCTGCTACATTTCTGTGTGTTCCAGTTACTGAATTGGAAAATTTCCTCACAGTTTCAAAGATCAAAATTCTTGTGAAATTTCCATTTCTACACCTGGTGGAACAAAGTGGGCAGCAGTCATTGGTGCTGTGCTGGCCTCCTCAGTGACCAGCAAATGTTATCTTGTGTCAGTCAAGGAGCTACAGCTCTGCAGTATCTGTTCTATACAACCCCTAAAGTCTGTATATGTCCCCATTCTTCTTACGTATTTTCATGGTTTTTTTTCTTTGTAACTCCATGATAACAGATTTTTTTTTAGCCGTGTCATTTCAGGTTACAAACCCTAGGTATTCTCTGGAAGACCCCATTTCCCAGGCACCTATTTTCGGATGGATAGGATCAACCATCTTTAGAGCAACACTTTGTTAAGTGATGTAGAAGTGCACAGCTGCCTCCTCCAGTCCCAGCCCGGGACCTCCCTGCCCAGCTGCTGGAGCCCTCATGGGCCCAGTGGCCACTTTCTCGTGTGCAGATTCAACCAGTAGCTGAGCCTGTATCCCAGAAGCACACACACGATAGCTCTTCAGTTAGTGTGAGTGGTGAGGTTTGTTTCTGCTCATGGTCTTCATGTTTGCTCTGTCAGGTTTGTGTCTCTTGTTTGATTCTGGTTTCTCCTCTATTGACCATATTGTTCCAATGTCCCCGATCAGACCACTTGGCTGGGATAGACATTGTCATCCTCCCGCATGCCCTCATCCAAATTCCCATCAAATACCTCTGGGAACTGTTTGTTGTAGTCTGGGGACAGGTATCTTTTATTTCCTCTTGTGCTTTAGTAGGGTATTTGGTGGATACTTCTTCCCCTGCTTTCTTAAAAGCAAATATGAAGAGTTTGTGTGTGCCCCCCAAGGACTACTGTTCATGCTGACTTGACTTCCTGGCTTGTGGAGGTATTTCAGAAAACTTGGTTCTAAAATGCCTGACAAAGCTGCATGAAAGTATTGACAAACTTGTTTTTCCTCTACATACAGATCCTAATATGGTCAATGCAGGCGACATGAATGGTTCGGGCAACCTGATGGATTTTCTGGATGAGCCTTTCCCCGATGTTGGAACTTATGAAGATTTCCATACCATCGACTGGCTGCGGGAGAAATCGCGTGACACCGACCGCCATCGCAAGGTGATGGTGTCAGGCTGTGATGCATCACAGTCCCTGGGTTACAGCCATCCTGGTAGTGACAAAAACAGGCGTTTTTCCAAAGTTTTTACTTCCTACCTTGTTGCATGACTTGAGGAGAACTAAATATATGGACATGGGATGTCCTGGGTTTGTGAATATGAAAGGGCTGCTGCAACTTAATCAGCTGAGTGTCTGTGAATAAATTATTGGGACTGCAGGAAGTAGAGAAATTGTATGCACCACCTAGGAGTTTAATTATTTTAAACATTGTAGTCTGAAACTGTCAGCCTGAATCAGCAGCACATCTGTATGTGTGTTTAATTTCAGATTACAAGCAAAAGTAAAGAATCCATATGGGAGTTCATCAAGAGTTTGCTGGATGCCTGGTCAGGATGGGTTGTAATGCTTCTCATAGGACTACTGGCAGGTATGTGTGTGTTAGTGCTGCAGCTGTGCCTGAAGCATCTCACCCAGGTTGCTGCAGAACCGTCTGCTTCTCTTTGTACTTTATTGACTCTCCATTGACGTTTTTTGTTTTTAAGCTAAAAAGGCAGCTTTGCATTCATGCAGTTATGATTCCTAAATAAGAACACCCGCTTGCAAAGTCTCCTTTTGACTGCTGACCTAGGAAAAAAAAATGTTTTCACCAGTAGAGGGATTTTTCTGTTGCTTTGGGAAATCTACATTTGAGTGCTTCATACTCGATGGGCTGCTTTGACTTTCTGAATCTTTGCTTTGCAGAAGTCACTTTTATTTTTAGGTTTTTTGTTTCTTGTCATCACTTTAATTCTGCAAATAGAAAATATGATGTGGGGAAAATGTTGGTTGTGGACACTCAAAGGGGAGCTTTACAAACTGCTATTTCCACTGGGTTATCTTCTTTATGTATGCGTGAAGCAAAATACAGTTTCAGACTTGGTTTCAGATCTGCTTCCAGGCCAGGCAGACATTACATATTTAACAGCCTGCTCAAACTCACATGGCAAATTCATTAATTTCATCAAGTTCTCCTGTCTTCTCCGCAGTTTAGCACATCTTCCTGCTTGGAAAGCTGCACTTCTCTGACCCAGCTGAGACAGCTGCCATTTTTTATGCTTTTTCAGTGATGTCAGGGTACTCTTGTGTCATGCTGTTTGGTAAAAGCACTGTGTGAAGTTTCCCAGTTTCCAAGGGGTGATGGGAATTTCCTACTCAGCGTCTGTCAAGTTAATATGTTTATTACAGTTGTTAGGAGCCTCAGAAGTACTGGTGAAGTTCTTGAGAAAACATTTCTGAAGTGACATGTTTGGCAAATTATGTTATTTCATGGAGATGTAATTGTTTCCACAAAAACTTTGTTGAGAGGGTGAGATGGGAAGAGAGTCTGATAGACTGAGTACTACCAGGGCTGCTGAGTCCTGTCTGAAGGCCAGGGTTGGTTTAATCTGGGATGGAGAATTCTGCCTGCACATAAAATTAGAGCAAGTCCTTAAGGGCTCTAGTGACCTCAGTAATCCTCTCCTCATACAGAGAATATGGTATACATGCACACATTCCCGTTTTAGTAAAAACATCCCAGAAGGTTTTATTCAGTTCTAGTTTGAAATTAAACCTCATGCTGAAATTCTCAAGGTTGTCAAAAGCCAGTCACTGTCCTCTGATAAGCCCTAACACTGACGTGTCCAGCTTGGGAATGGGGGTTGAGGGTAAGCAGCAGCTGAGATCTGGTAGCTTTCGCAGCCTTTTCAATGACAAGGGTGCAGAACAACACATTTTACCTCAGAGTCAGAACAAATTAGTCAGGTATCTTAACCAGGCTTGGGGAGGGAGGAGGTGGTGATGCAGTCAAGAGGCACTTTGTGTTGTTTTCCTCTCTTCTTAAAACATTGCCTACCCAGAGAAGAAAGCCTGCCACAGGGGCATCTGTATGATCAGGTGGGATTACATGGACCAGCCTGGCTCCTCCATGGTCCCTCTTCTGCTGAACAGGCAGAAGCTGTTGCTGCTTGGAGTAGCCTGGCTCGGTGGATGGACACTGGGTGAACCCTTGAACAGCTGGGTCCAGGCACTACTGAAAGCAAGCAGGAGGTATGGCAAGGAGTGGGAGAGAATGGGGAAAGAGTCAGCAGCAGTAGCCAGGACATGAAGGTGTCATGGAGCATCCTGTCCCTGCTGTCCCTGTGCTGGGCATGGATGAAAGCAAGATGGGACTCTTGGGAAGGGGCTGGCAGGGACTTCCACAAGTTTCCAAAAGCACTTGGGTCATTTACCCAGGCCCAGGAGTTTAAAGTGAGCTTAACTGATCTAGAAGCCTAAATCCCATCAATTTGGTAAACTTTATCTTTCAGATTTTACAATACCTCAAGGGCTGCACCACTACTGCCAACATGAGCCAATGAGGCCAAAAGGAGCAATCCTTCTTCTCCAGTGCTTCTGCCACTTGGCCCTGTTGCTCTGTGCATGTGTAGGTGCACTGGGCGAGTGAATATTGGTTCTGACTTGCTAGAAAAAAATGGATTTTGGCCAGATTAGTTTTCAGTTGATTTGTGGGCTCAGCAGCGTTGGTCACCACAGAGGCACAAGCAAACAAAATAGAGCTGATGGGAAGGAGCTGATGGAGGGAGGAGAGTGGACCATCCCATTTGGCAGTATGATACATATATCATGTCATACATATATCTATCTTGTTGTTTGTGGAGTGTCATCAAACCTGCATCCTTTGTTAGTCCCAGAAAAGTGGAGGTCGGAAAGGGACGTCTGGAGTGGGTTCTGCTCTGGCTTCCTGTTCACAGCAGAGCCAGCTTCAGGGTTACAGACAACACCAATGTCTATTAAGAATGTAACAGCAGCCATTGGGATCAGACCATAGTTTCCTGTGTGAGGGTGCACACATAAATTAGCCTGAAAGGAGCCCCTCACTGTCTCCAGTCTGTGGCAAGTACCCACAGGACCTTGAACATCAGGCTGCAGGGAGATGATGATGTATGACACTGTCAAAGGGCTGGAAGGGCACTGAGCAGCTCCTGGAAATGAGGCTTTGGGAGCCAAAGCCTGCTAATTGCAGAGAAGAGGGAAGGAACAGCAAAACCCACAAATGTTTGGTGTGGAGATCAGATGAACACTGTTCACACAATGATCTAGAAAAAGATACTGGGCCTGTCTCAGTCAGAGTTTTCATGCTTTCCTCATATAAAGCAATATATGGGGAGTGAGCCTAAAAATTTACATATGGATGCCAAATTTTTTAGGCATCTGTTTTTAAGGAACTCTGAATTTTTGCTGGGCCCATCCTGCCTGCAGAGCAGTGAATGTTCCTCAGCCTAACCATTACTACTGGCCAACTGAAAGCATATGCTCTTTATAGATCAGCAAGTGTCTGTGTTTTTTAAAGCTATGTGACAAAAAATGCTTTCATACTAATGCTGAAATGCTCTGGTGCTGGAATAGGCAAGAATTCCCTTTATAATTCTGTGCTGCACCGCTTGGGTGATGCTGTTTCCTGACACAGGTGCATGAGGAAAACTATCTTTTCAAAGCAAATTTTTAGCATTCTCATTAGGGCACTGTAAAGGAAGAAATTTGCCATCATCAACAAAAGGAAAAGGAGAGCGGTAAAAGGCTGATATCTAAAATGAAGTTCAGCATTGTCTGGCTTCAGAGTACTTAATTATTTTTCCTTCCAGGCAGGAGGTTACATAGATGGGGAACAAACTCAGCTCCTTTGATGGGAGAAGGAGGGAGATAAACTTATTCTCTATTACAGTCTTGACAGCCAAAATAAGCAAAAGAAATTAAAAGCTTGACTTTGAGATGCTGAACTGTCTAGCACTTGCATTAATTTCACTTAAAGTTGCAAAAATTGAAAACTTGGAAAACTTCTAGCTCTGGTCATATGGGTGGTGAAGCATTCACTATTGCATTATTATCTTCCTTATGATTCTCTTCTCTTGAAGGCATGTGTAGTAAATAGCATGTAGCATTTTCCTCATGAGGATCCCTAAGAATTTGGCAAAAGTGATTAGATCAGCTGCATAATTAAACACATTGTCTTAGTGGTGCTGAGGTGCCTGTGAACTTGTTATATTAGAGAATGCCTGTTCTTCAGTATGGTTATTAACTTTATTGGGAAAAAAACATTCAAAAGTCTGTCTTCCTTTGCACCTTTTGCTAGGTGGCATTAATATGCAGCTGCCTGATTAAGTGTGATGTAAGCTTTGAAGATCACAGAGAATGTTATAGATCCATTAAAAGGCGCAAGAGGCACAGCATTTGGTGCTCATGTCCAAGGGATGAAGAGTCTTTGTTTCTGAAACTTTCAGAAAGTTGGGGGAGAATTTAGAGCTCACTGCAAAACAGGAAGCATGCTGATGTTTCCAGCAATGCAATAATTCATCGTCATCTAGAAATATGGCTCATTGTTTCCATAGAAACTTGAGAAAAAAGGAAAAGAGTAACCAAGATTAAGGCAAGATCTTAATGAAAGAAAATAATTGGTACAGACATCATCACTCCCTTCTGTGGCCTTTTTTTTATTTTTTTTTTGTGTATTCCTGTCTGGTATATCTGTGTAGTTCTTCAGATTATTTTTATACAACAGAAATTCTTCACTGCTACCGTGGTCACCACTGCTTGTCAGTGTGGAGACAAATATCCTTCTTACAGGTGGGAAAATAACCTGTTGGTTTTTTCTGGTCTTTAGAGTAAATAAAAAGTTCCATATGCTTGAATTATTTGAAATGTGGCGGCCCCCCCCCCCCCTTTTGCAGAAATTAATGAATTAATGTCAGAAAACTTAATTCCAGATCAAATAAACCAGCTCTTGGACCCACTTGTGTGTCCCAGCTGCCAGGAGAAAGGGGAGTAGCCCCTCACCCCTCTTTCATGTAATTGCACTCCTAGGGGGAGCCACAAATCTGTAAGTTTTGGAAATATAAAACCAAGCCAGTTTGCATTTTCTAAAGTATTTTTCCCCCCAGTTTTAGTCCTGCTGAGATGCATTGATAAATTCTGTTCAAATCCATTAGTAGTTTCCTGAAATTTTATTAATGATTATTTTAAAAATAACGAGGACTTCTGCTTCCCATTGTATATCAGAGGGATCTGGAAAACACTACATAACTCTTTTATCAGTTAGTGATTTAATTCTTTCCGGAAAGTATGGACACAGGGACAGAACACTGGTCTACCTCTCTATGTTTTGGCTGCTCCCACCCTCCTGTTCCTGCATTCCTGGGGACCCATCTGCTCTGAGGGTGCTGCTGCTGGGGCAGGTTGTTATTTCTGATGAGCAAAATTTTCTTTTCCTAGAGAAGCAGAAATTTTCTCTTTTTGTGTCTCTGTCTGGTGGCCACCGGGTGTCACTGTAGCTCTGTGTAATTATTGGGGAGAAACTGAAACGAGCGTTGTGGTACAGGCAGGATTTGAAAGGTAATTTTATTCTGCATGTCCAGATTGCTGATGAATGTACACACATGTCAAAAGCCACATTCATTTAAGTTCATAAGTCAGAATTTGACTTCCATGTTGTCTCTGTAATGATATCATCCTTCTACTGGGTTGGGACCCGTAAAGCTGTAGGAAAACACACATGTCCTTCTCCTCCATTACCCCTGAAATACACAGTATAGTTTGAGACACATGGCCTGGTGTGTGTATAGAGACCCTGCACGACATCCTCCCAATCTCAGCCAGATGGGGCACCTGCCTGGGACAGGCTGCAGGCCTGACATTGGTTATATCTCCCTTATTTGGCCATCAGTTAGTATGAAAATGATAATGTTTAAAATAAAAGCTTATGAGAGAGCCTTAAAAGTCATAAAAACTTGTTATTGTCTCAGTTCTTTGGTATATTTTTATTTATAGATGCAGAGAGTAGTTTGGTTTGAAGGGGCCTTTAAAGGTCATCTTGTCCAACACCCCTGCCATCTTCAGGAGGGTCATCTTCAACTGGATAGGGCTCATAGCCCTATCCAACCTGGCCTTGAATGTTTCCAGGAATGGGGCGTCCACCTCTCTGGGCAACCTGTTAGTGTTTCATCACCCTTGTTGTAAAAAACTTACTCCTTATATCTAGTCTAAACCAACCCTCTCTTAGTTTAAAACCATTACCCCTTGCCCTACTTTAACAGGCCCTGACAGAAAGTCTGCCCCCATCTTTCTTATAAGCCCTCTTTAGGTACTGGGAGGCTCCTATAAGGTCTCCTTGGAACCTTCTCTTCTTCAGGCTGAGAGCATTTATGTTGCAGCTGCTTATCCAAATCACGGGTTTCATTCTGTTATTAAAATTAGATATATTATCCTTGCAACCTGATATTTTTTAATGCCAGCTTTTCTTTTTCTGCATTTCTTTTCCCAGGTACATTAGCTGGAGTGATAGATTTAGCTGTGGATTGGATGACAGACCTGAAAGAGGGTGTCTGTCTGTCTGCCTTCTGGTACAGCCATGAGCAGTGCTGCTGGACGTCTAATGAAACGACATTCGATGACAGGGACAAATGTCCCCAGTGGCAGAAATGGTCTGAACTTCTTGTAAGCCAGTCTGAGGTACGGGAGGCCTGATTAGCTTGGGGTCGCAGCAGGCCAGGCAATACCCTTTTTTCATACTTGCTGATGTTCCCTTCAGAGGGTTTCTCTGAAAGAGAAAGTAATGAACTGAGCACACTGCAAAGAAAAGACATTTCCACAAGCAATATCTGCTTAACTTGAAGGAGATCCTGTGGTTTCAGTGTGATGGAAACTGGAAAACTGTGATATTGCACTCTCTTTTTATCAGTATTAAACTAAAAGTGTTTCATAACACGCATGGCATAATCACCAGGGGACCTGAGCTGCATTTTTTGTTTCCTTTTAAATTTAATTTTATGGGACAAAAAAAAGATGAGCACTGACAGATACATATATGAGGATGTTTTTTGGATTGCAGATGGGGTTTTATATATTTTCATACAGGGAGCTGCGTAAGAACTGCTTGTTTATCCCTTGCAATCAGTTTCTCTATCAGGCATCAAGATACTTAGCTAGCATCAAAAGCTGGGGAAATAATGGGCTCCCTGGGAGGTGGCCAGAGTGAAGGATTTGCAGGAGTGTTGAACAGGAAGGGAAAAAGCTGATCTGGACAGACATGAAACTTAATATTTTAAGATTTTTTTCCCTTACACTTTCTTTTTTCATAATTGTAGTAATTTTAAATACAAAGAATGATGTTTCAAAGCAAAGCAGGTGAAAGTTACATTTTGAAAACAATAAAAAGAATCCTCTCTGTATACCATTTAGCAGATAATACTTTAAAAAAAATACAAAGCCTGCATTTTATTTTCAACCTAAGTTATTCAATGTATTGAAGAATATTGATCCCTTCACAACTCAAATCCCTGGCAGAATTATTGTCTTAAATCCCCCCTTCCTCCTTATTTCTGACTTGAATTTGACAAAAACTGAATATGACGTGCAGGTGGGTGATTTGGAGAGGTTGTCTCAGATCTTCCCCCAGTGTGGAGGTTGTCTGGTCCTCCAGACAGTGTTTGAGGACACCTTCATTGCCAGGCAAGCGTGTCATCCATGTTCTTTTCAGTGCTTTGCAGTCCAAGAAGTACTAGGTGAGAGTGTCTGTGCATATGTATAGCTCAATTTTCTATAGAAATTTTCTAATTAACCACAGTGGAAGTAGTGGGGGGCTCACTGCCCCTGAATATCCTCACCACGTAATCAGAGGCAAAAATCTCTCAACATGGTCGCCAGTCACAGTGCCAAGCTTCCCTTTGCCAGAGGTTTGCTAAGTTCACCCTGGTCGTCATCAACAGATGTTTTGGGTGGCTGTGTCTATGTGACAGTGGAGAAATATTACCCTGATGTAAAGCTGCAGGATGGGGGTGATGTTGTAATTTAAGAGAACGAAAAAAACCAAACCAGAAACATGGGAAGGGAGAAAAAGAGGAGACTGTTAAAATTATTAGGGGATTTGGAAATCCTGTGCATGTGTTTGACATGCTGTTATTTTGGCTGGAATATATAAATGATGCATATCTGTGAGAAAATTTATTGCTTTCTCCTGCTACTTGAAACCAGCAGTCATGACTGTTACGTGCTGTAGGTTTTAGAAAAGGTACCAGCCAGGTGAGCACTGTGAAACTTCACTCACTTGGTGTTCAAATTGGGCTTCTCACCCCCTGGTGTCACAGCAGGACAAAGAAGAAAAGATTCATCTTGGCTTAGTTTTAGTTACTTTCCTAAAACAAATGGGCCTCTAAGATCTGTGGGTTACTGAGGGTCTGATGGAGACTGTAAATATTGTGTATGTATCTGTCACTGTTACACTGAAATCCCAGGGAAAGCCCAATAAAAATGTGGATTTGGAAAGTAAAAATTCAGTTTTGTTCAAAAGGCGTCTGTTCAAAAGTCTTATGATATGGGCAAGTTTTGCATTGTAAGGTTCCTGTAGTGGTAGAAGATTCTAGCAGATATCAAAATACACTGAACTTGACTGAGTTTCAGAATAATTTTGCTGGGATTTTTTTCTATGTTTCACTTTGTGCCTGACATTTACATAACAGCCCTATAAAACAACAGTGTGCATTGGAGCACAATTTAGGCAAGAAGTATTTGCAACAGTTTCCCTAAAGGTACTCTGGTCAGACATGTCTTCTTTTTTTATGCATGACTGTGATTCTTTCTTGTCATAGCCAACTAAATTTGACATTTTGAGGACTGAGATTTAGATCAGTTCTTCCTTGTGGTTTTGCCAATTTATGGCTGTGATAAACCCAGTACATATGTTTTCATGGAGAACTGTGACATTTCCTATGGCATCTCTTGAAAAATGTTTCCATTCTAGTGCTCTTATAAAATGAGCCCAAAGCAGAGGCTTGATATAAACCATTATGGAAAGCATAATAGCCCATTAGACACCTACCAGGCTATGTTTCCTTCCCTAATCACTGTTTCATAGGCCAATTATATCCTTCATCCTTCTGGTCTTGAACTACTTTCAAAGAGGAGGTGGAAGAGGGTGTTTTGGTGTGAGAAAATTTCAACACCTCAAATTCACTGGCAGATCAGATATCACTGGTGATCTGGACTTTCCCTGTTCTGCAGATCCAGTTTGGGCCCAACCTCAGCTTCACTGGAGCTGAGGACCCCATTTTTGATGGCTTACACATGTGCAGGGTAGAGGCAAGGACCCCATGTCTTCCATGGATCATGACACTGGATCCAGCAATGGACTGGATTCCTATCCCAGGGCTTCTGGATCTTCTGTCATGAAGCTGAGACCTGCAAGACAAGGAAGCCCCTCTATACCTGAAACCCACTTCTCAATTTTGGAGCCTTGAATCTGTCAGTCTTGAGGACACACACTGCTGTAACATCCACAGGAGACAGTCCGCAAACTGTGAGATCCCTACTGAATTGGAGGAGAGCTCTGGGCCTCTGGAGTAACAGTACATTGGAGGCCATCCTGAGGGATGTGGTTTATTTCAGCATTCTGAGTTTGTGAGGGTTGTTTTCAATTGTGTTCCATTTGTATCTAAACTGGACCGACACCAGATGTGAAGTACTGCTTGGTCTTGCAAATGAAAATACAAAATTTTGCTCAGTTTCCCTGCTTGCTTCATTACTGTTGCTTCCAGGATGAGTCTTTCGAGCTACTATGGGAAATGTCTTAGCAGGATGAGCTCTGCTGGTGAGCTGTTTTGGTCTCTGACTCCAGTGTACATGCTCAAGACTTTTACTGATTCAGAGCCTTGGTAATGGCATGTAATGGATGAGAAATGAACCATTTGCTATGCTGAGTTACTGCTACTCCACTTCCCAAAGGTTTTCAAATTATTAATCATTAGAAACTGCTGCAGTTGAACCTGCAGAATGCCAGATATCTGGAAAATGTAATAATGAAAGATGTCCCAAGGGATAAGATTGAACTGGCCATACGGACTCTTGTGGGGTCCTGCCACAGCACTGTAGGTGTATGTGTGATTGCAGTAACGAGCTGTCAGAGTTTTCTTATGACTTCTGAGATGCGAAAGAAGAAGAAGTAAAAAGAAACAAAGTTAATTTGACTCCAGTGAATTTAGAAGCAAAGCTACAGCTTTTGCCCAACCTAGTAGGGCCAAATTTTTGTAATGGTGTTGGCCTTCTTTGGAGGTATTCCAGGTTCACACTGAGAGGAGGATTTTGACCTGAGGCAACATATCCAGAGTTTTCTCTAGAGGAACAGTAAATATTGTCATAGCTGTTTGTAATTGAAAGCACTAGGAGAAGACATTGATGAGACTGTCTTCAGCTGTAGCAACAAAGATCCATGGTTGCTACAGCCAGATGTCAATCACTGCAAGTGGGGGATCCATGACTGCTTAGTCTCAGGGCATTGGGGGATAACACTCTATTGCTTCAGCATTCTGCTGTCATCAGCAAAGCCAGCTGCTAACTTCAGCGAGCACCAGCTTAACAAACTCCCCTTCTTTCAGATACATCCATAAGGATAAGGGTTAGTGGTATCCGTACTGCATTTTCATTTGGACAGACCTGGAAAATGAAGCTAGCAAACATCCATGCTATTAAAAGTTGATTCCTTGCAGATTTGAAAACAGAGAAATTTCTCAGCGCTAGGGTTTTTATTGCAGGGAACAGGTCTTGGTCAGC
The DNA here is from genome assembly GCA_013397795.1 of Orthonyx spaldingii. Taxonomy (NCBI): domain Eukaryota; kingdom Metazoa; phylum Chordata; class Aves; order Passeriformes; family Orthonychidae; genus Orthonyx; species Orthonyx spaldingii. The sequence goes on from VZTJ01006610.1 coordinate 1,298,983, forward strand.
TCTGTTAACTGATACAATTGATTAATGCCTGTTTTCCTACTTGATTTATCATAATGTTGATATCCAGGCTGCTGGCCTGCAGAGCAGAGGCAGGGGCCCTGATGTTCTTGAGCAGCTGGGATTGCATCCGGTAGGAAGAGTTCACTTAGAGGTGAAGGATTCATACCAATTCATGCACTGAGGTTCATCCTGGTTTTTTATTCTGTAGTGTCATGTTGCTACAGGATATTGTTTGAAGACTTAAGCTCCTTGTATCAATTTGATGCCGCTGAGTAGATTCTCTTTTGTCCATGTAGGTGGGTTTTTGAAATTAATCTAAAAAAAGTAAGCATGTGAAGAGGCAGAGGTATTGTCTTCTAAGGCAGATTTTAACAAAAGTTTTGACTTGACCATTGGAAAAAGGTAGGTAGTGACTTGAAGGTCACTATGGACTATGCTTTCACTATGGCACTGCACAGTCAACCGTTGCTAATGATCATTAGCATTCCCATTCTGTCAGAAAAGTAAAGCTATTCAGTTTGAAGATAGGCTTATTCCTGACTGGAATGGTTTTAAAATACTAGGGCAAAAATGACCGAGATATGTGAGTGGGTTCTGCCAAGCTATGGTGTTTTAAAATTATTTTCAACCCTATCAGGGACAGCACCATATAGAAAGGATTTGTTTATGGTTTTGCCCTTCCTGTTTATGAACTGATATACACAGGGATGCTGTTTGAAAAGATCAGCATCTGCATGGAGAACTGACCTTTGAATACCAACCCTCAGAAAAATACATATCAGGGTCTCATTCCTTCTCCCTCACTGTGGAATGAACATAGCAGATTCCTTCATTAGGTGCCTTTTCATTACCAATTGTTTTTGCCCTTATGACGTATTTATTCGATGTTTTAAAACTTTATGTGAGTTAATTAAATTTTTTAGTGCTTGAAAGATGGTCAGGGTACGGTATTTGGGTCCCTTGCAAACAGACTGTATGGACTAGGTTAGGTATTTATTAGTATGCTGCTTCTTTCCATGAGTAATAAAATTGGAGTTGGAGTATATAAAGTTATTTGTCCTTCCTGAAGAAGAGCAGCAGTTACCATATAAATGAAAAATCAGGCTCCATGCCATCATGATCCCTAGTAGAAGTGTGAGATTTGCCAACCTGCATTTGTCTAACAATGTTTGTTACTGTTATTTTTCTAGGGTGCAAGTGCTTACATTCTAAACTATTTTCTGTACATTATGTGGGCTCTATGTTTTGCTTTCCTGGCAGTCTCCCTGGTCAGAGTGTTTGCTCCTTACGCCTGTGGCTCTGGAATCCCAGAGGTGAGTTTGTGCATGAATATCCGAATATCAAACCAAACAACGACAACAAAAAATTACTGCCTTTTCCCATTCCAGAACTGTACTATGAGATAGCATAGCAACAAGAAAATTGTCTTTCCATCTCATCTGCCTTCATTCCTTTGTCTGTGTTTTTATGGTGATCGTCTAAGTTTTTCACTGTAAAAAGTGCACATATGTCACTGTGACAGGTTAATGCACGTACTTGTTCATTGCCAGAGCATGAATTAAAAATCAACATCTCCGAGAGACACAAACTCACCAGAAGATTATATGGAATTTTCCTAGGATGAAATTACTTGGGCCAATTACAAGACCAGTTATTTTCTAAGCTAGACTCTAAATAAAAGCAAAATAAAAGGTAGAGGGAGGGCTACAAAGCTAATGTTTCCTAAGCTACTGAAGATGCCTGTCATTTGGGATGCCTGAAAAGCGTCTGGTGTACATCTTCTGCAAATTGTGTTCCTGAAGACAATGTAATGTACATTATGCCAGCATGACAATATTATAGCAGCCAAAATATCTACTTGATTTTGAATATTTTACATATTGAGCCTCAGTCGATATTTAAGCTGTTAAATGAAGAACGTTGTAATTCAACCAGCACAGTTATTAAAAGTCTTGGAAATCAAGGCAGTCTTTTGTTAAAAGTGCTATGGAACCACTGGAATTATTATTTAGGAATCTGGCAGACAAAATCAACAGCCCAAAGCTTGGAAATCTTGGCATAGTTTTGTTCTTGATCTCTAAGAGAAGCATCCAAATGTTTAAAAAAAACTCACCACAAATAAATTTAAAATATTTGAATAATTTCAATGTTTCAAAGTAGTCATGTGTGTCTTTGTTACGCGTTTGATATATTTGTGGTTTTAAAAAGTTTTCATAGTTAACTATAAAGCTAGTTTCCAAGTGATAAATCCCTTGTGTGAGGTGATGCTCAGCTTGATCCCATTTCCAGGCCTAGAGTCCAAACCCAAATCCCACCCTGCAGCCTGCATGTCATGCACATGCATTGTGCTCTTTTCTAGCCACTCACTTGCAAAATTAAGACAAAATGTGTAGGAATATGATCTTTTGGACTTTCTCTTTTCATAATATGTGCATGCTTTTATGTCACAGTGATTCCAAATAACTAGAACTTTTTTTGTGTGTTTTATCTGGAAAAAGTCTGTTGTTGTTTATTTGCTTTTTTTCTGCTTTGTTAAACTCAAATCCAGTTTAACGCTGATCTTCTAAGCCAAGGAGATACGTAAGAGTTTCCTATTTCTATTGATCTCTGTGAGAGTCCTCACTGCCTGTTATGGGGACCACCCGTAACAGCAGTAGAAGTGTGGTTTGCTTAACCCCTGCTCAGATATTTCTGTGGGACAGCTGCCCTACCTATGGTTTCTTTCTCTCCATCACTGTCTCTTTTCAAGCAGTCTGCAACTTTTTAAACTCTGCTGGAGTTTTAACTCCATTTGAAAGTTCAGAGTAGAGAAGGTTTCTTCATCTTTTCAACATGTTCTTCCTGCTTTTCAGATAAAAACCATCTTGAGTGGGTTCATTATTAGGGGCTACCTGGGAAAATGGACACTTTTAATCAAAACAGTCACCTTGGTTCTGGTGGTGTCTTCAGGCCTCAGCCTTGGGAAAGAGGGCCCGTTAGTCCACGTGGCCTGTTGCTGCGGAAACTTCTTCAGCAGCCTTTTCTCAAAGTACAGCAAGAATGAAGGAAAGAGACGAGAGGTGAGGCTGGCTAATAAATTTCTAATTTCCCTGTCTGGCTACTTGGGGTTTCAAACAACTCATGCCTTGTATGTAAACATTTGCTTTGTAGGTACTTTCAGCTGCAGCTGCTGCAGGAGTTTCTGTTGCCTTTGGGGCTCCAATTGGAGGTGTGCTTTTTAGTCTGGAAGAGGTGAGACCTGCCAGTTCACTTGCTTCAATAAATATATTTTAATTTGATACTTTTCACCAAGATTACTCATTATTTTCCAAATATTAATATGCTTATTTTTTCTTCTAGAACAAAAACAATCTATGATTTCTAGTAATAAGAAACAACCAGATATTTTAACATAATCTGAGCAGCAGAAGGGCACTGGCTTTCTGGAAACAAATTAGATGATTCAGTATGGAAATATATCCCTGTGCTGAGGTTTCTCCAGCTTCAGCTTGCTAATGCGTGGTTCAAGCTGTCAAGCATTTCTTATACCCTCTAGACAGCAACTCTGGATTTAAATATATCAATTTTAAACTAGTTGCTACTCCTTTTCTGAAATCTGAAAATGCCTTTTCTGATACCTTTGTGAACATGTTCTGGCTGTGGTAAGGTCTAGTGCTTGCAGTAAAGTCAGATGAAGCAGATGGTGATGGTAGTTAAAGGAAGCACCCTCTGTCATATTCAGTGAAATGTTTATGGTCTTTGCTTGGTTTTAGGTCAGCTACTACTTTCCTCTGAAAACCCTCTGGCGGTCATTTTTTGCTGCTCTCGTGGCTGCCTTCACACTGAGGTCCATCAATCCTTTTGGAAACAGCCGATTAGTCCTGTTCTACGTGGAGTACCACACCCCCTGGTACATGGCCGAGCTCTTCCCCTTCATCCTGCTCGGCGTCTTTGGGGGCCTCTGGGGGACCCTCTTTATCCGGTGCAACATCGCCTGGTGCAGGAGGCGAAAAACCACCAGGCTTGGGAAATACCCAGTGCTGGAGGTGATCGTGATAACAGCCATCACTGCCATCATCGCCTACCCCAACCCCTACACCCGCAGGAGCACCAGCGAGCTGATCTCCGAGCTCTTCAATGACTGTGGCGCCCTGGAGTCCTCGCAGCTCTGCGACTACATCAATGACCCAAACATGACCCGGCCGGTGGATGACATTCCCGACAGACCTGCCGGCCCTGGAGTCTACTCTGCCATGTGGCAGCTCGCCTTGGCTTTGGTGTTTAAAATTGTCATCACGATCTTCACTTTCGGCATGAAGGTAAATGGAGGAGGGCGCAGGAGCTGCCGTGAGCACGAGGCGCAGATGGGTTGCCGTGGGCAGCTGCAGTCTCTCTGGCAGGGCTTGTCTGCCTCTTGACCTGCCCCAGCCACGGGGCTGTCACTGAGATGCTGCTGGCTCACCTGCCTGCCAGCACCTTGCCCTGTGGGCCCCTGTGGCCGCACAGGATGAACCCTGCTTTTCCACCTTCTAGTCATCTGCGGTTTTGTTAAGTGAGAAAGAAATCTGTATGGGAATTTAAACCCGTTGTTGCCAATAAGCAATTTCAGGATGATTCCCACTGCAGCTGTTTTTTAGCTGTCTCATGGATATGGGCTATTTACATTGTTGTTTGTCTTGTTGGATTAATGTCTTAAATGTGCCTCGAGGTAGCTATGCTCGAGGATGTAATAATTTAAAATTTACTATTTTACACATTCAGAGCATCACAAAAATATAAAAGTGGCTGAAAAGATTCTATTTTTGAATCTTTTTAAGTAATGTAGCTTGGAAAAAAAGGGGAATGAATGAGAAGACTAACTTTGAATATTCTGGATTTCCAGCTTTTTCCTTCAACATCTCCTCCCCATAAATGAGTAATGAAAGGTCCAAGAACAATTTATCCAACTTTCAATATATAACAAGCTGTTTGTGGTGAGCTCTATATATCTGATTAATAGAGCACATAAAAAACAGGTTCTGTCTGTCTACAGCTTCTATTATCTGAGCATTTATTTCTGGATCTGATGGCTGCAGACAACGAGAAGTTTTTTTAGTTATACATTATATTTTATACCATGCTCAAAACTAAAGTATCTAATCTTTCTCTTAAACACTACACTTGAACTGAGGATCCATTTTTAGCCTTTTACTCTAGAAACTGATTTATAGCTGACAGCCCGTTGTTATGCTTGTTCATTGAAAAATCTGGTTCTTTATTTGAAATGCGATTCTCTATTTATCCTATATATTTAACATTTTTTGGAAGCAATTGACAGTTTCAACTAGTCTGTAAAAGAACAGACCAAATAACTTTACCCACTAAATCTAGAAGACTCAATCACACTGCATCAGGAGAGTTAACACTATATGGTGGGGCCTGTAGCATCTGCTGTTATCAGCCCTAGTGCTTTTAGGCCATGCTGATGAGGTGATTAGCTAAGTTCTCTAGGAAGCTCAAGGTATATTTTCAGACTTAAAAAGATATAATAGGTGTTCCTCTCTGAAAACAACAAAAGCTCTATGCAAGCCCTTGTCACAGATCTGAATTTTCTTCTCCAGTAGGAAATATATCTCCCACATGCTGGTACACTTGACATCTAAGAGGAAATGCACTTAGCCAAGGCAAAGCAAATTTGCATTCTCTTTTTTCCCCTCCCTTCTCATTTCAATACTGTTTTTTCATGATTTGTGATTTGTCTGTATAGCAGACAACAAAGTAATGATTCATAGAGCTTCTTGGAAAATATCTTGTAAACTGAGATAATTAGCTGCCTCTGAGCACTCAGCCTCCTTTCTCTGAATTTTTATTTAAAATTTAAAATTTAAAATTTAAAATCTGGTCTGATTTAGCCTGAAAAAGTAGTAATAAAACCATAAAGTGCTCCATCTGATGGAGGGTGAAATCAGTTAAGCTTATTCTCAAGCCTATGACAGATCCATCAGCAGCTCCTGTCTTCCTGCTGAGAAAGCAATAAAGGCAAAGCCAGGAACATCTTGACTTCAAAAGCAAACTTATTCTGAAACAGCATTTATCTCCCTAATTCAGTGGGATGCAGCTGATAGGATTCAAAATTTCTTTAAAGAATGTACTAACATTTTATAAAGCTATTAATACACATGTAGCCACATAAACTCAGTCACTGCAAAAAACTGTGTCAGACCATGGGGATCAGCACTGTAGGCTGCCATGAAGATATAGAAACTTGGTTCTCTTAATTGGTAATAAAAATTGTTTGATACTGCCCATTTTTGTCAAGGTGCTAATTTTTTCTGTATTTCATTTCAGATCCCTTCAGGCCTTTTTATTCCTAGCATGGCTGTTGGAGCCATAGCTGGCAGGATGGTTGGGATTGGAGTGGAGCAGCTGGCATATCACCATCATGACTGGATCATCTTCAGGAACTGGTGCAGACCTGGGGCAGACTGTGTCACACCAGGACTTTATGCTATGGTGGGAGCAGCAGCTTGCTTGGGTATGATCTCTGCTGGTCATTGGTTTATGTATGAGCAACACTGACGTTTGGGGACATGCTTAGGAGGGCCTTGTGTTTGTGTTAGCTGCTGTGTTGGCAGTTTTGGGTACAACAGAGGCTGAAATCAAGATGTGATGGGCAAAAGAATGAGCAGCTTCCTCTACTGGTTGCTCCAGTGTTCTGCCAGGTAGTCAGCAACAGAAAGGCTTGCAGATATCGATGCCTACTCCTTGTAATCTGCCAAAAAGCACAGAAAAGGAAAGAAAAAATTGAAGTTAGGCTGCAGGTTTCCAAGTAAGAGTATTTTTACTTGTGTTTTTTCCATTTGATGTAATGAAAATCACTCTAACTGGACTAAATCTACTTACTTTTTTTTAGACTGTGCTCTCTCTCAGTGCAGGGAAAAAACATTCCGGTTCTTGCTAAATTTTACGGTACACAGAGGTAAAAATTCTGGGTCTTATTTTGGCTGTATGTCACGCAATGGTCAACTGAGCTGTATTTTGGTTTTCATTTTGATCATAGGCCAATATTGGATTACACTCAATCAATAGGATTTATTGAATATAACAGCAATGATCTGTTAACTATTAAAGCAAGATCATTGAATAACAGCTCACATATCAAATTTCTAGCCATAGATGCAACAAGAATGTTACAAGCATACCATCTGAACATGTTTTTACCTGATCCCGTCTTTCCCCTTGTGTGCTTGCATATTCTATCTCCTTTTTTGTTGGTGTTATTGATGTCATCATCAGTGGATGAAAAGATAGCTGAGAGGCATAACACATGATTAATGTGATTGAGTAGGTTTGAAATGAAAGATGTACTCAAGGAAGAGCTAGAAAAGTTTCAGATTTGGATGCTCGTGTTGGAAAAGCAGGATCATTTTTATGATCAATATAGAGGAAGGAAAGGTGGGATTTTCTTGAAAATTTAATGTCTGTTAATGTAGATATCAACACCTCAGCTTAACTGTCTTGATACCCTTCACAGTCAAAACAGAAAAGATGAGGTATGGGAAAGATCAGTCTTATCTGGCAATACACATCTAAAGCCAGGCAAATGAACAGATGAATTTGGCCTCAAAAGGGCCTGTTATTATCTAGAGATTATAAAGGCAATCTGAATCATCCCTTTGAATGTGAACACCCACACCAGTGTAGACACATTAAAACAAGCTAGGATGAATCTTACTGTCCAAACAAATAAAGCAGTTCCTCTTTTTGATAAATGAACTTAATGTTCATAAAAGAAATAATACACAAAAATTTGGCTCCGACATTGCAGTTGATCTGCTAGTCAACATAAGAATCATAGAAGCATAGAATATGATGAATTGGAAGGAACCCATCAGAATCAGCAAGTCCAAATCCTGTCCATGCACAGGACACTGCAAAAATCACACCATGGGCCCAAGAGCATTGCCCAAATGCCTCTAGAACTCAGGCATGGTGCTGTGACCACTTCCCTGGGGAGCCTGTTCCAGTGCCCAATCACCCTCTCGGTGAAAAAATTTTTCCTGATATCCAACCTAAACCTCCCTGACTCAGCTTCATGCCATTTCCTCAGGTCCTGCCACTGGTCACCAGAGTGAAGGGATCAGTGTCTGCCCCTCTGCTTCCCCTTGTGAGAATGTTATAGACCACAATGAAGTCTCCCCTTAGTCTCCTCCAGGTTGAACAGACTAAGTGACCTCAGCCACTCCTCAAAAGGCTTCTTCAGACCCTTCACCATCCTTGTGGCCCTCCTTTTGATGGTTTCTAATAGCTTAATGTCTTTTTTTATATTGTGGTGCCCAAAACTGCATATAGGACTCAAGGTTAGGAATTGAGCAATTTCTTCCTCTTTTGAAAGGTCCAAATTAAGGTGCAGTGGTTTTTAATAGTATGGTGAGACATACAGTAGAATGGTTACAGTTTGTACTTAAGCTGTAGAGCTTGTACTTAAGCCGTTTTGTACCAAAACCTATCTTGCCTAAAATAAGAGATATGGAGTAAGTATTAAATGATCTTTACTCTGGTATTTTCTCTCAGCTTCTCACCATCAGAAGTTTAAGGCATTCCTCAGACGAAATTCATATCTGGATCATAGTGTTAAGTAATCAACAGTCTAGTATTTCTGTATGCTGCTAGATAAAAAGCATCTTTTAATGACCTGTTTCTGATTTTTCTCATCTAAAATGGGGCTGTATTTTGAGACCTAAAAATAGCAGATTTATTACATTTAGCTTTTGAACAGAGGCAAAGAAATGTTACCTAATAATTCAGAGATACATACACACTTGTCCTCAGTTATGTGATTATTTTTATCCTTTAATGTAACTGAAGGAGCAAGGAGCTTGCTTATGAAATTAATATGGAAAGACTAGATTGAAAAATACAGCTACAACCCTGCCTATGGCTGCATGCCTGGATGGCCTCAAACCAAGTTGTACACAGTTCAAACTGTATTACTATAGTGATATCAAAGGCAAGGGTTTAAGCTCTAACATAGCTCTTGCAGTGTTAAGCTACTCTAAGGCAGGATTTTGTAACCATGTTGTGCCTAAAGATAATGCTCAGCTTTCTCTTCAGTATGACTGCAATAGATAGGTTGGTGTGAAGCCTCTCCACGCTCCTACCTGCTTCTGACATGGTACTTCACTGATTCTTGGAGTCATTTTAGGGGGCTAGTGGTAGGGTTCAATTTTAGTTTCTCAAGTATCCATTAAAACTGATTTTTTTGGCACCCTTTCTGATTTTTAAAGCTCTGCCTTTTAGCATTCACTGTTTGCTTTTCAATGTTAGCAACTCTGGCATGAGCAAGTTCACTCAACCTTTTTGATGAAAATTGCAGTAGATGAAAAATATCTTTCTTCAGAGAAATAAGCCTAAAAGTATAAAGGCAAAGTACTCAGCATAAATAATTACATGCATTTTTGAGTGTAAGGCTCAAAAATATAGATGAGTTGCTTGGTATGTATACCAGCACTGAGAGAAACTTGAGTCTTTTCCTTGTTGGCAGGTGGCGTTACTCGAATGACGGTCTCTCTGGTGGTGATTATGTTTGAGCTAACTGGAGGCCTGGAGTACATTGTACCTCTTATGGCTGCAGCTGTCACAAGCAAGTGGGTGGCAGATGCCTTTGGAAAAGAAGGGATCTATGAAGCTCATATTCATCTGAATGGCTACCCCTTCCTGGATGTGAAGGATGAGTTCACCCACCGAACCCTGGCAACCGACGTGATGAGACCAAGGCGTGGTGAAGCTCCTCTCTCTGTTCTGACACAGGACAGCATGACAGTGGAGGACGTTGAGACACTTATCAAAGAGACTGATTACAATGGCTTTCCAGTGGTGGTTTCAAAAGACTCAGAGAGACTTATTGGATTTGCACAGAGACGAGAGCTGATCCTTGCAATAAGTAAGTAGAGTATCAGTGTGCAGAAGTTTGATTTTGAAAGGAGTTTTTTAAACGGGTAGCAGGTAGGAGGTTAGCAGAGTTATTCACCTTGAAGAATGGATAAACAAGAACCAAATCTAACTTTTTCTTCAAATCTGACTTTTACTGGTTGCTAGGACCTCAAAGGTTTTCTATTGCATCATACCACCTGGTAGAATTTTGTGGGCTTGACCCTTGTGGGTGTAATTTTGCTGTCACTCAAGACAGTAAAATAAAATTCTTCTAGAGACAACAGAGGGAAACTCAACTCATACGGCCAGAATTTTTGTCAGAACCAGATCAAAAGCCAGTGCACTGCTCAGCTTCTCAGTCTTCATTGTCTTCCAGAAGCGGCTGGGGAAGTCATGAACTTTTGTCATCCTGTGATGAAATACCCTGTGCTTGTTTCTGTTGCTCTGTCTCAGTTTTTCCTCACATGAAGACTTTTAGTGCTACAACTGGAAAGCTTTTCAGTGGACAATGCTTTCTGTTAAAAATGGCTGAATTTTGTCTGACATCCACTGGATAGCTGGCTGGTTGCCTGAGAGTTCGAATCCAGGTCATTGAAGGTTATGACCGTCAGGTTCTTTCCTGGTTGGTCTGATGACTAAGTGGGGATTGAAAAATGAGTATATTGGATGAAAGAAAGTGTTCCCACCTTTCCTGGACCCAAGGCATCCAGAACTGCAGAGGTCTGCCAGGCTGACCCACTGTCTTCTGCCAGTTCTGGCAATCCTGTTGTGTTGAGGGCCATCTGGGCAGGCAGGCAAGATGCCATCTGGGTGTGATTGCCTTGTACTTTGCAGGGGCGTGGAATATGTGGGATATCCAAATCTCCTTGAGTTGGAATTATTCTTCTCTCTATGGTCTTGTTTCATTCCTGTTATTTAGGCATCTTTGAAAAGCTGTTGTCTCAGATGGAAATTCACATCTTTTTCAGACAAGAAAATTCATAAATGGAAAATTTGGGTTATTTTTGAAGGTCACTTTCCAGCTCACTTCCCACAAAGCTAAACCAAAAATTTGAAATAACAGTGGTCTTTAAAGCACGTTTTAAATGTATTTAGCCTACCCTGGGTCTGTCTTTTACACTGTCCATGCCATGTAACGGCTTTAACACATGATGCCTTCCAAAGTTAATAGTCTTTTGTGCCTCCTTTTCAGGAAGGTATATCAGTGGGAAAATTGCATGGGCTAAAGATGCAGAGCCCTCACTTTAAAATTAGAAAGATCAGAGGCTGCTTGAAGCAAGTCAAAGAACTTTGAGGAACTGAGTCTTTTGTTTCAGGTCATAAATGGCAGTGTGGCTGAATGGTCTTGCCAGAAGATGTGAGAAAATTTCCAGCTGTGAACTAACAACAAAGAAATTAGTTAAAATTAGACTTAGTAAACATTTAGATCAAAGTGCTTTCCTGTTCAAAAATTGTTTGACATCTGGAATTTTCAGAGGAAAAGATACTGTCTCCTAATCAGTTCTTATTAAGAGCATCTTTCATAGGAAATGAGACAGAACTCAGATTTAAAATCAAATTGTTATATGCATAGAGAAGTCTTCCTAGAATCCTCAGCCACCAGTGAGGATTTTAGGATCACCAGTTACCTTTGGTAACCCTTTTCCCCTTGGGTTGAGTGTGAGTGCTGTCATTCTGTCCTGACACTATGATAAATGGTTAATCTTTCCAGTATGGTTTGTGTCCTTTTGACTTAAAATCTCGATTTGGTTTTGAATGACACAGTATATGGTTCTAGTACAGGGCAGGGCAAACCATGCTAGCAACTTTTTGCTTGCTAACCCACTTTTTCTGAAGTTGCTTTGCCTGAATTGCAAAAGTTGTTATTGCTTATCATTACCACAAGAGTAGCTAATGTGTCCTGAACCTCCACCTCAGCTTGCTTCATGGTTGTGATCGTGGAGCCATACACCAAGTCTCCTTAAGCCATAAAATTACTTACCAAGAGATAAACATCACACATGGTGAAGCATCCCTTACTCACTTGTTCAGGTTCGCCTGCTCAGCCTGACAGAAGTCTGGAGTTACATCTCAGAACAGCATAAGCCCCATCTGTGCAGCACTTTAGCCAGGAAATGAGGTCTTATGAAAAGCAGAGTCAGGCCCACTCCAGTATCTCTTCTTTCACCAGTATCTCTTCTTTCATGGCATTGTGCCCTGCAGAAGGCCTCCTCAGTTTGAACTAGCTTTGGCAACTCTACATAAGAACACTTTGCACTTCATGAAGACATGGTTGCAACCAAGAATTTCCGATTCTTTCTCAGGCCCAATAAATTGTGCATCAGCAGTATGGTGGTCCAGGGAATACTTTGGGGAAGCACTCCAATTCCTTCACACATCTGCCTTCTTAGATTAAGGCAATAGTTGCTGAGTCTTGCATCAAATACCTGTTCCCACACAGCTATCTGCCTCATGATTTACCCCTAATAATTCCTTTCTTACTGAGCAGAGCACTGAGTGTGCTCTAATACCTATAAAATGAATGGCAATACCATTTCCAATTGCTCAGAAGCATCCTCAGGAGGATTGTGTCCTTCCACTGATCCTTGTTGACTGGGTAGGCAGGTGAGGTGGCAGAGTCACCTTCTGGGATTTAGATGACACCTACTTTACAGTCTTATAGAGAGGAGTTTTTGACACTGTAAAGCCTTTCTTAAATTTGGCCAGCTCCAGAGGCACCATACAAAAGGCAGAGCCTTGGACAATAGCCAGATGGCCTGTAAAATGTGCTTTTCCCAGTGTGGAGTTGAGAGATCAACATAGTTGATATAGGCTGTGAAATGTGAACCCCTGACTATGAGAGGCCGTTTCACGTTTGGGAGAATTAATTTACTCTCTAGCTATGACAAGAGCCTTCTGCATAGATTACTCTGTAAAACCAGACATTGTCATCCGTTTGCTTTGCTCTTTCTGTTAATCTGTATCTCTTGTTCTTACTCCCTGACTGCAAAAATGATCCTTTCTTCTGTTGTACCTTTGCTTTCACTCCCCCCTCCAGTGAGACTGCATAGAAAATCCACCATTCTTCTGATGCCGCTGAATTTACTCCATAGTACTACATCATTCAAATTTCTCTAGAGAGGTGTTAGACATGGAAGAGTGAAATCATGGCTTTGGCTAATCACTGTTGTTCAGGGTCATTGCTGCCTTGGGAACAGCAATGTGGTAACCAAAATGCTTGGCCCTATTTCTTTGGGTGCAGCTTTGGGAAGGAAATACGTAGCTGTCAAAGGTTTTTATCAAAGAGTAGGAGTTACCTTGAGTTTGATTAATGTTACCTCTTAGCACAGATCATATATCAAAGAACTATGCAGGCATACTCACACTTGAAATTAGATGTACGAATTGAAACAAGCTGAGACAAAACTAGCATCGTTCCTGTAAATTGCAATAGGGCTTGTAATATGTGGGGTGAGAAGGTTGAGAATCATGTACTGTACTGATATTAGGTATGAGCCAGCACTGGTTCAGTTCCAGAAATATTACAAGGCAACGATCGTTAAATGTAAAAAAAAAATTGCAGCTGGAACATGTTTGAAACCATCACTGTCTACACATTACAAGTCACAGGAGCAGGTTTCTGCACTCTGATTGATGGCAGTGAGTTCCAAGAATATTTACATATGCTTTGAGTATGAGTTGCTATACCTCTCAAGAACAGAAGCAACCTATGTTAATTGAAGGTAATAATTTAACTATTTCCAAGAATTTATTGAAAACAGAGTTAAACCCTCAGAGCCAAACACATGATATGCTTGTTCTGGGGAGAGAAAAGTTGTCTGTCATTTGGAAATCTGTCTCATATAATGTTTATGCCCTGTAGTGTTCAGTAGAGAGGAGGTAAACATTAGAAAGAAAATGAACTACTTCAATGGTAAGTGTTCTTGGAGCATATTTTAAGTAAAAGGCCTATACTGATCATGTAAACTCCAGATGTAGTGGGATGTTCACTTTGTAGTTTGATCAAAGTATTAATGATAGCTTTTGAACTTTTGAAAGTGGTCACATATGTGCTGTTTACCCCTATATTTTTTCCTGCCTGTACCATTTTTCTTTAAGTAGGATGCTAATTTCTTTTTCATTTCTAAAATCTAGATATGCAAACTATTTAAGGCATTAAGTGTAAACCCGCAAAATTTACCCTGCATGCCAGAGAGGTGTGCTGGTCCAGAATAACACCCACACTGCCCCTGGATCCCTGGAATGTGAATTTGTCTTTCCCTAGCTTTGTGTTCATAAATCCATTCACCATGTCCACATTTTACCAACTCCACTGAAAAGTTTTGCTCCAAGCCAGCTGGGATCTCACACAGCTGTTGATTCCACTCCTTCAGGCATATAATAAAGTTTCTGTTGTGATTCTCACAATGCAGGAAATTACGTACAGTCATTTGAATTTGACAGAAATTGGATTAGTGAAGTTTGTGAATGCAGTGAGCTGCATATTTATTCAGAAAAGCATTATCCCAACCAAGGAAAAGTATGTGTCTGTAAAAATATCACATTTGCATTGAGGAAGCAAGGTCTCAAGGAAATTCAAGTTTACTCGGTAACCCAAATTTCTGGGACTTCAGTACGTTAAAGACAAAAACTAACCTTGCTTTCCAAAGGAGGAGGTTTTTAAATTATCAAGCTTAATTCACTATCTACACCAATCTTTGTCTTGTACAGAGAATGCAAGACAGCGTCAGGATGGGGTGGTGAGCAACTCCATCGTGTACTTCACCGAAGACCCCCCAGAACTGCCACCCAACAGTCCCCATCCACTGAAACTGCGACGCATTCTCAACCTGAGCCCTTTCACTGTCACTGACCACACACCAATGGAGACCGTGGTAGATATTTTCCGAAAACTTGGACTCCGGCAGTGCCTGGTCACTCGCAGTGGGTGAGTAGTTGGCTGTCAAGTGAATATTTTAATTTTGTCTTGTTTTGTGAATAGATGAATAATGGAACTTCATCCATGTCTTTCCAGGGCAGCAAACAAAATCAGACTTGGAACCAAAATGGTGGTTGCAGGGTGTTATATTTCATTCTGTTCTCCCAAATCCATAGTGTATTCTCATTTAGATAAAGTAAAAATAAGTACAAAATAAACTGTTCTGACTTCCACTATCATTCAGCCTTCAGCAGAGGCAGATCTGCCAAGCAGTATTGTTTGCAAAGAATGTGCCTGTTTTGAGATGTCCAGCTAGATTAGATGTTCGTGAAGACTGTGATAAAGGTGTCACTGGAGGAAAATTAATCTGTTCAACTTTCTTTCTTGGATAATGGAAAGACATAGAAACCAAAGGCCCTCAAAGAACAGCTGAAGGAGGTGGGCAAACATGAAATTAGGAGAATACAAAGCTGCACCATGTAGACTAGAAATAACATCCCATGGTTCCAACGGGATTTGAGATATTTGGGCATTGTGGCTCATCGCAGGATCTATTGATAGCAGGATAGCCAAACCAGAGCCGTCACTTCCAAATGTGGAAGACTAAAATTTATTCTTCTGTTAAAAAGCCTTTTTGTTATTTGAAAATATTGCATCTCAGTTGTTTCTGTCAATGCAGTATCCTCAGCATTAAGAAAATAGGAACCATTATTGGGACATAGATTTAGGCTCTGATTTTAGGTGCCTGGATTCAGAAATTTAGATTTTGAGTTTTAGAACTTACATGAAATGAAAGGTGGAAAAACTATTAACAATGACATAGTTTCAAAATTCAGTGCCTAATGGTCTTCAAGGACTGGAAGTAAAAACCCTTGAATACTGTGGGTTGTGAAATTTTTGACTCTTGGGGCCAGACATCCTGTAGGCCTCATCTTTCTTGACAGATATAATTCATTTAGGTTCACATAAATGAGAAATTGTCATTTAAATTTGAAGGAATTATGCTGTCAGACAGTGAGTTTCAGAAATCCTGTGCTTTAGCTTACTTTGTGTATTACCAAGCATGGATGCCTTGGGTTTGACTGTTGGTCCTCTGCAGCCTGAGCCTAAGAAAACTTATTATTTTGTTGTACAGAGTGTTAGTTGTTGTAGCTCCTCACTCAGTCATGTTCCCAACAAAAAGAGGTAACGAGCCAAAATATTTCACTTAATTATCGTGGCTGGGGTAGTAGCAATACATGAGGTGAGAATACTTTTATAAAAAGATAATAATTGGGAAATAGATGAGATGGACAGTACTGTATGGAAGCACTCATAAAATGTCCCTGCAGCTGAACAGGGAGAAAACCTGGATGATATATGAGATGATTATTGACCTTTTGTTTCCTTTTCTCCTGTAGGAGGCTGCTGGGTATCATAACTAAAAAGGATGTATTAAGACATATGGCTCAAATGGCAAACCAGGACCCCGAATCTATCATGTTTAACTAGACTGGTAAACAAGAAGAAAGTAACCCCAAAGGAATTCATTCTAGATTAACACAAAGGCTGTGTTTGGTGTTTCATATTGCTTAAAGAGAAAAAGGTAATGTATATGAGGAATGGTCTGATATGCCCCTGACAGAGGGAGTGGATGCAGGACAGCATTTATTTAATGAGGAAGGCAGTTTAGAAGCTCTGAGCAGCTGCAGACATCAAGCTGTGTTTCTTTAATAAGATTCCCAACAGCTCAGTTGGAGTGCTGGTGGGTGTAAGTGATGCGGTGCTTAGAGACAAAGAGCCAGGAGCACCAGTGGGAGGCATCAAGGTCACTGTAACTCCTGAGGCAGGTGTGGAGAGTAGCAGACACTGTTTATGTACAAGCTGCTAAGGGATATAAAGGTTTGTGCTCTAAGCTAGAGAGTGTAGATGAGTAATGTCAGTTGCTTTTGTTACTGGAATCATGGCTATTTATTTGCTACTGAATAATACCATTTTCATGATGGACAAAAATTATCATATTTTTTAAATGAAAGATTTTGTCATCTTCATGTATTTTGTAAATGTTTAATGAATCAAGACTGGAGTTAAGTCTTAAGAAAAGAGTAAGAGTACCCCTCAACTTACTTTAAAATGTAGTGTCCCTTGCTCCCTGCTTTAGTCTTTTGAATTTTATACTGCTTAGCATTTCTGTCAACCGACTTCCCCTTACTAATATTAAAATGGGATTTATTTGTAAGAATTTATTATCTCTCTATGCAATTTTGCATACAAGTACTGTAAAATTTAGTATTTTGTGGTTTGCTGTGGTAACTGGAAAAAACATAGAAGCCCATAAAATAGTTTTCCAAAGCACTAAACTGACAGTGGTATCCATCTCTCATCACTGTTAGTGACAAGAGATTGAATCCCTCACCTGTCTTCCCTTGTGTACATTACCATTTTTCACAAATGAATGAAGTTCTGCATTGATTCTTGGTTCTTCACTTAGGTCCTTTTTGTCATTGCTCTTTCTTGGCATTTGTCTGCACCTGCCAAGAGATTGCTGAAATTAATTTAAGTCATAGAGACTTACTCTGTAAGAGATCTACTTTTTATGCACCTGTCAGTCATAGGATTGTAGAATCCCTCTCTACAACATTGTGGCTGGGTAAGATCAGAGGGACTGAGAATACAAACAATCGTAGGAAAGCTTTAAGTATTTATCTGTTTGCACCAAGAACACAAGACTTAACAGACCCTGTTAGAAACCTCTAAGTCACTCAGGTAAAAATGCTAAATTTTCCTAAATCCTTGTTCTGGTCCTATATGAGATACAGAGGGTCAACCCTTTAGTCAATACTGCCATCAGTAACAGAATATCAAATTGTACTCTCTGTAACATATAATTCACACTGCCCAGTGTTTACTTTATAGATGTAAACTTAAAGATTGGAGAAAGGTTGCATCCTAAACTTAGATGCCCTGAATCCCCTTCAGACCTGCTTGTCCCTTCATTTAGGCATCTAAGACCTCTGGTATTTTTGTTCAAATTCACACAGATAACTGGTGGTGTCCAGATGGTCCTCATGGACGGAGATGAGCAGCGTCCTTTAGGGCCAGAACAACCTGTTGCTTACTCTGGCCCAAACCCAGACTGTTGATCTAACGTGTAGGCAATGTGCATGATTATTGTGTCCCTGAACTGAGACAACTACTCAGGTGCACCCTGAGTTAGATGCCGAAGTTATATGTCACAAATTCCTCCTCTTATCTCCAGTGACCCTGCTTCCTTCTGGCATGTGTCCCACTACATTCACACGGAGTATGCCCTGAATTGCTGAAGTAAAAGAAAAGGAAGTAAAGG
This sequence comes from Orthonyx spaldingii, assembly GCA_013397795.1. Lineage (NCBI taxonomy): Eukaryota > Metazoa > Chordata > Aves > Passeriformes > Orthonychidae > Orthonyx > Orthonyx spaldingii. The sequence continues at coordinate 1,317,117 of VZTJ01006610.1, forward strand.
GATAATTTTAATCTGTTAAGTACTCCACTTAACAATGGTGTTTGCAACAGACTGACATAAATATACGTAGCTCTGGCCAAAGCCCATAAATATTTCAGTGTATACTTTTTGTTAACTGAACAGCTGCAGTACAATGTATTGTTAAAGGGATATTGTTAAAACTATAGAACTGAGCAATCCCTTTCTTCTGCAAATAGGAAATACAACATAATATGGTTATTTCTTATGTTTTTCTGTGAAGCTGTCAGCAGTCAAAGTCATAATAAACCAACCAAGTCAACAACAATGCTCGTAAACACTAGATTCCCTCACTTGAACAGAGATGCCATCATAAAATCAGTTCATTCCCACAACTAAATCCAAGTGGGGCTTTATACAATTGTCAGTTTCTACCCATAACTTCTAGAATCTAATGGATTTAGACAAAGCTAAATAGGCTGACTTTCGAGAGCAATCTCATTCTTGGATTAAAACTGTGTAATCATATTCTACTTTCCATGTTTGCTCACAGGAACCGATATAGTGTATCTACACTGAAAAACATTATAATTTTCTGAGAAAAAGACATGGAGTTGCCTAACTGAGGTTAATCTGGCAATGAATACAAATTCACATGTGTATTGACTTGGATTATCAGGTTAAACTCAGTCTGTGGTTATGCATAGGCATAAACTTCCCATTAATACCCAGAGGCCTGATTTACTGAAACCAACAGTCAACCCTGTGGTAGCCTGTTGCCTTGCCTTATTAGACCACCTAGGAGGAGCCCTCAGGGCTTAAAAACAGGATCCAAGAAACCCAACATGGTGGTTTGTAACAAACAACAACAGAAGGAATTGAGATTTATGTAGATACTGTGGGTGCAGTTTGACCCTGGACTATCACCCAAGTAAAAGGCAGGTAAATGGGTGTACAGCTCTCTGCTATCAAACACATTCCTTTCTAGATGGAAAGCTTTAAATACCTAAGGGGTCAAGGGAAAAACTTTTGAAAGTGTAACCATGTAGTGCTGCTCCTAGTTCCAGTTTCTGTTCAAAATATGTTAAACCCTTTAGAGCAGGGGCTGCTATCTGGCTGTCCAGGAATGGCACACTTATGGCCAACTTCAGCTGCTTGGTGTTATCAAGGCTAGAATGCTAGAATGACATGGAGGGCTTTGAAACAAAACAGACTTTACTAATTAGAAAACTTCCTCCATGCCTTTATTGTTCTTCACATTGGTGTCTGAAAGGGAGACCCTTAATATAAATTAATAACATTCTTGTTTCAAAAAATGCAGTTATGATGTAATGATTTCATTTATTTCCCCATAACAAACCCATTATCAGGCACTGTTTTCCATCTGTATTCCAAAATTTGTCTCAGAAGTTACTGAATAGATTCCAAGAGGCATAGATCTCAGCCTTAACTATGTCACGTAGCATTATCAATCTGAGGTACATAAGTATTTTAGTGTATACTGCTGACATCATACAACTTCAGTCCTCCAAGCAGTTGGCCTTCAAAAATGCTCAATTAAACTAAACAGGAGAATGAAAATCTTTGAATGATGCAGGTTCAGTATTGTACCTTTGTTTTGCATGAACTGTGTTCAGTTACATTCAGCTCCTGATGTGTCCTAAAAGCAATCTGTACGAGAAAGTTTAATAATAAAGTACAGAAATGGATGACATTAGACAGACCCGTTGGCTGTCCCAGTGATACTAATTATTAATTCTTATGCTTTGAAGAAGCAGAAAAAGAATGTTTAAGAATTACAGGAGACTCACTGATTCCGTGTTGGAATGACACTATATTTATGACTATAATTTTGCTTTGGTTCTGTTTGTTGTTTTGTTTTTTTTTAATTGCAGAAAACTGTGTATATGTTGCACCTTATAAAAAACAATGTTTGGACTCTATTTTTTAAATAAAACTGACAGTACTGGAAACATTTCTTGGACATCTTACTAATTAGAAAAGTATTTCACTTAATATCTCTATGGTTTTTATGTTTCCTTCTCTCACTTTTAAGGATAACTCAAGCCTGGGTTCTAGAGATCTAGGATATTCCATGCAGTTATGGGTTAGGTAATATTAAGTAGAGAGTTAGTAAAGTTCATGCAGTGAATCAGAGAATTTCAGAGAATCAGCCTTGACAGCTGGCTCTTTTATTTTCAGAGAAAAATGTTTTTTCTTCAGCATCATAAATACCTTAGAAATCTAAAAAGAGAAGAAAAACAATTTATCTAGCCAGGTTGTTCTGTCTACAATAATCATGAAACTTTAAAACTAGATGTTGCAAAGCCCATATGATATAATTTTTGTATATATTTTTCAGTTGCACTTTAATTCAGAGCTCAGATCAAAGACTGAAAATGACAGGTTCAATCATCCCCATTTAATTGGATGAAACATACCCTAAATCTCTGTCAGAGGCTAAATTCTAGGTACTAGCAAAGAATATTGCCTTGATCCTGATCAGCATACTAACTAAAAAGAACATGCCAGCAATTTCCCACTTCAAGTTAAGTGACTCATTTCAGAAGCTGGTGTTGGGCCTTCAGCTCATTCCAAGGATTGCTGTGTCCTTAACACAACCCAAAACACACACCAAAAAGCCAGGAGCCATCAGGCATGCAGTGACTTTAATAAGTAGTAATAATTCCTGTAGTTTGTATTTGGTCATGGGGACCTGAACTTTAGACCTACCTGTCATCACTTGTGATGGCACAGTTGGGAAATAGAATAGAAAATGTTGACAGGAATTCAGCACTGCCCTGGTGCAGCTGTGTGCTCCACATATCCTGCCCTACCCTCCATTCATCCAAACCAAGCAGCCTGTTACTGTCCATGTGCCTTCTTGCTCCTTTAGGGGAGGCTCTTCTTCCACATGTATTTCCTACAAGCTGTATTATTCCCTTGTGCTGTTCTGCTCCTCTGCTCCAAATATGATCTTGCTTCCAGCTCCTGTCTGCTGTGGTGGCCCACTAAGCACAATCTCACAGACACTGTATCTGAAATAAGAAAGGTGCATCTCTGGTGGAGGGCCCCTGCTTGTGGCAGATGGGATTTTTTGCCTTGCTGCTTCCTGGAGGACACAGCAAACACAGCGTTGCTGGAATGCTGCACTGAGTTTTTTGATTGGTTTTGGCTTGCTATCTGTTAGGATCTGGTTATTGAGTTGTCTCTGCCCAAATTAAGGTGCAAATGAGACCATATGCCAAAGTCAATAGTACGGATTTTATTTGACAGTAAATGTCAAGTAGAGAGAGATAGAAATGGGAGAGAGGGGAGGAAAGAGAAAGAGAGTGTGAGAGAGAGATTAAGCAAAGATACCACCACCATGTGGAATCCTGCAGTGTCCTTCTTCATCCTGGTCTGCTCGGTGGTGGGAGTCCCCACGTGTTCTTCTGGAGGTAGCGCTTTTATACAGTCCTAGTCCTGGGTATCCCTAAGGCGTGGGAGCCGTTCCCACCCGGCTTGGGATGGCATGTGTGTAAGCTGCTTCCTTTCTCACAGTTTGCCGTGGTGGGGGGTTTTGTCCAGAGAGTTACCTAGATCTGCCTCACCAGGCCTGGCACCTTCCTGTTGTTGCTGTCTGTGCTTTTCTCACAGTTTGCACAGTGGAATTTTGTCCAGTGCGTCAATTCCGAACTTTCACCTCTGTTTAAGTCTGGCATTATTGCCTTCCTGTTTGCCATCTGTGCTTATCTTTAAGAACTTTTGTTGGTGGCTTCTCTTGTGGGAACTTTCTTGTTTGATAGTGTTTGAGACTGTTCATTGTCCTTCTCCAAGTCCTCATTATTTTAATGCAATATCAAAAAGATGGATTTATGAGAAAAATAGCTGCTGCTTTTCACAGATCAATCTAGTATGTTCACCCTTTCAACCAGTAACTAGTGACTCCCCAGTGAAGTCAGTCTGGAGCTGGGATGTGACTGTGAGAGCTGTATCCTGAAGCAGTTACGGGCTCTTAGGCAGAATGAGCTAGGAACTGCTGACCTGTAGCTGCAGCATTTGGTTAACTCTCCATCCCTCCTTTAACCCTATTGTATTCTGAGCATAATTAATATTCTCAGTTTGAGGACATTATAAGCACTGTTTTAGCACAGTTAGTGATTTCAACCCTTGCTATCTTTCAGAATTATCTTGCATAGTCAGGATTAAAACAATCTGAGTGTTCCTACTGGCTTTCCCCAGCCACAGCAGGTAACTGGTTAGGAAGACATTACCACATGTAACAGTCAGCTTGGGGAGAGTTAGTATTTGGCACGTCAGCTGTGTTTCATTTGAGAAATGATTGTGCAGCCTGGACAATCAGTGCACAGCTCTCTGTGGGAATTTACAAAGCCTGATGATTTGTTCCTGGCTAGCACAGCATCCAGAGCAATGTTTGTGGCCAGCTGATGTTACACAACCTTCAGATTAATCAGTCTTTCATAATCCACAAAGATTCAGTAAAGGGCACAGGAAAAAATGTGCAGATTGCTTAGGAAACTGGACAATCAACTATATTAGCTAGGAAGAGCTGCTTTATTGTCTCGAAGTTATGTCCACAGAGGCATCCCTCTCAGGAGAACCATCCCCTGTGAAGGGTTCACTGGCTGGTCTCACCACTAGGAAGGAGTAATACCTAAAATATAAAATCATATCTGTTTGTATTGACTACAACCAATACTATTGTTTTTCTTTCCTAATGTATCTTAAAAGACAACTTGTTTCCTCTTTGAAGTAAGTTTGCTGTTTCTACAGTTGCTGTTGAGAGCTGGACTATGGCCATGCACAATTTGATGTGGAGTGCTGCAGGACTAGTGCATTGAATGCTAGTTGAGTGTTTCTCCTTTGATAAATGCAGTAAACAGGAGTGGCTGCCGTAATTGTGCCATGCAAAAGGACCATTCCAAATAATTAAAAAGTGAGATGAACTGTAGTTCTCTGCTTCTAAAGATTCCCAACAGGTAAGACTGAAAGGTTATGAAGCCTTATGATTTGCAAAATATATTTGTATTTCAATCATTACCAAAGTTGCAATTTGCCTAAAGACAAATTTTACTTACCTACCTCTTAGATTACATGACCATTAGAATCCAAAATTTCTGAATGGTATACAAGGGGCAACAAGACTCTTGAAGTCCCCAAGCCTGGGAAGAGAGAGAGACACCTAAGGGTTCAGGGATGAGGGAGAGGACACAAACTCTACCAAAGGCTCCAAAATGACCTAGTCAGCAGTGAATTCCAGGAAAAAAAGCACAAGATGTGCCATCACCAGCCCTTCCCCTTTTCACAGTGACCTCATGGTTAGAGACTCTTTGGATCTCATAGGGCTGGGATCCAGTTTTAGTGTTAGGTAAATGTGCATGCAATACAGGCCTTGTTGGTGTTGGTTTAAGTGCAGCTCACTAAGTTACCACAGTGCAGCTCCTTCTTTGCTAACTGCTGCTCTGGTGAGCCTTCTGCCAAGCCAGAAGGAGAATTGCCCTAAAAGGGACATTTATAGACTTCTACTTAAAGATAACTCAGCTAGCTATTCCGAACCACATTGAGATGCAGATTCTGTAGCTAAATTGTTATGGGAAACGTAGGCTTCTGCTTATACTGTCCTATTTAGGATATTGGGATGTTCATCACATTTTTAGGCCTTGCTGTAGTCTGAACACAGTCCTTTGCTTCATGGAATTGAAGTTAAAATCCAGCAACCATTTGTCAGTGACCAGAATATTTAACCATCTTCTATGCAGTCACTGCTTGAGATCAATTACCATTTAGATGATTGTACTAATTCAGGATTTTTAATCTTTGTCCAACACTTAAGCACCTGTTTCATTACATTTATTTATTTATTTATCCAATTAACTAATTCAAGTGGTACAATAATTAGAGGTAGAACAAAGGTATGAATAGTCTGGCTGAAGATTTTCCACATGATAGATAATTAACATTGATTCTGAATTATGTTTTGGCCCTGTCTCAACTTTTAAGGAACATTACTACAGAGCACTAGTCACAGGAACACAAGGAATAAATCACAATCTTATCTGCACCTCTTTTTTCCAAGCCTGTGGGAACATACATGAAACTATTGGAAAACAATGGAAATCCCTGCACATTTGATGGATACAGCAACTCCTGTTCAGTAAATCTCTCCATGTTAGACTGCTTCCTTCCAGATAAACAGGCACCATTCCAAGAGTACCAGTTTTCCTTCTGTGTGAGGATAACCAGGTAGGGCAGGTAACTAACACCTCCATCCCTCCTCTTTTCTCACTTTGCTGTTTTTCTCCTCATTCAGCCCCAACTGTCCAGCCCCAACGCATTCTGCAGCTTTTCTGTAATAACCCAAGACCCCAAACAAATGAACACATCTACTCTTTCTGTTCACGTGGGAATGCACGGAATGCAAATCTGCCAGCAACAACGTCAGTAGCTAACCTACAGTTTAGTTACCAGCATTATCTCCATCAAATAAATATTCAGTGCTCATGAATTGTAAAAGACAAGCAGTTGAGGGACCAGAACCAGAGGCCAGCTTGATCATCTGATGGCCTGGTACATACAGACCACAGTAACTATACTGCCTTATTTGCTCTTTTTCTGACTCTGTGTTAGAATTCTGCCTTCTTGCTGTTCAGGCTTCAACAATATAGAGGACAGGAGGAGTTGTTCCTTTGCCAAGATCCCATTTGTCCTCAGGATAATGCCCCATTCATGAGACTATGAAGGGTCTTTTTGCCTCTCTTACTGAATCTTTTTTTAGTTCTTCATGAACATATACATTAGTCCAGGGATGAAAGCAGCCTTCTTAGCAGTGTCTACATTTGCTCACTGGATGAAGAGGCACAAACTGAACCCAAGACTTCTGCCTCCCATCTGCCTCCCTGCTGAAATCGTGAAGAATTTATGTTAAGAGAAGTAAGTCTGTGTGTGCAGGGAAAAAAGGGAACTGTGAGAAGTAGTTGGTTTAAGTGCCAAACTCAGAAATTGTGAGGTCCAGATGGACATTCAGCCCAGGATAACCTCTGAAGTGGCAAGGTGGAATGCACATCCATCCTCCGTGTTTCTATCATCTCCACTGAGATGACCAGCTCCTGCAGTTCCTGTTTTAAGTGTCCAGAGCGACACCACATATCATATAGGATGTACAGAATGTGTGAGGTCTTCACACCTACCTGTTGACTCTGACCATCCTCTCCAGTGTAAAAACCTGCAATAGCTGTGATTGATTGATTGATTGATTGATTGATAGAAGGACAGAGGGGCAAGATTAAAATGTTTGTCTGTGGCAAAGGGGCTCCGGCATGGAATATGTGTGGCTGCCTGGTGACCAGCCCCTCACAGACAGATTTGAGATCAATTCTCCTGTGGATCACGCGATGTGGCCTCACAAAAGGGTGAGCCCTCTATTTCCACACCTGTACAGGAGTTTAGTCTTTTACAAATAGAGAGTTGCGACTCACTATTGACACAAGGTAAGGGGCAAGAAGCAAGCAGTTGACCCCTTCCACTCTTGTCCTTACTGGAGCAGTGCCTTCCTCTGTACTCCCTCAGCAATACATTTGTGTACTCATTCCTGTGGTGTTGGCACAAAGACCCTTGAGCAAAGCCTTGTCTGCACCACTCTTTTCCCTCAAACCACCGGCACTCCAAGCCCCCCACACAGAAACAGCAAGTGCTCCTCTCTACCTGCTGACACTCAAACAGCAACTGGGGCAGCAGTGCAAACACCTCCTCCCCAGCAGAGCTGGAGGCCACTGCCACCACTGCCTCCTCCCATCTTCACTGTCCTGGTGCTGTAGGGCTTTGGGAACAGTAATGCACAGGGGAAAAAGGTGGAGAACCGTGATACTTGGCTGATGATACACCCTGTTGGGCCTGACTTTCAAGCTGGTCCTCAGAAGTTCTGGCTGGCCTCTTCCTTCCCACTGCTCCCTCCTGCTAAACTGTCAGGGGAAGAGTATTCAGTGAGTAACTGCATCACACCGCACAGCCACACCAGGAATTGCATTTAACTTTTCTACAGATGTACAAAGTCTGCCTTTCTCATATCAATTGGAAACCAAATCCATGGTTGTGTCTACCACAACTCCATTTGCACTGAGCACAAGAGGCTCATTTTATCACAGCCACCAGCCATGGTCTATCCTCATATCTTTCCTGCACTGACAGGAGGGCCCCATCGTTGTCCTTACACTTAGATTTTCTATGAGCTTCAAAGAGAAGATATTATCAGAGTGTTCAAGTACCGGAGGGCACTTGATAGAGGCCAACATCCTCATGTGATAAGGAGAGCTAGCAGTACCACACAGGCACTCTGTGCTGCCTCTGAACCAGCAGATGACATTTCGGGTACACCTGCAGCATGCTGGGGCGAACACTCCCCAAGGGTAATGGCTTTAAACTGAAAGACAGCAGGTTTAGACTAGATATTAGGAAGAAATTCTTTACTGTGAGGGTAGCAAGGTACTGGAACGGGTTTCCCAGAGAAGGTGTGGGTGGCTCATCACTGGAACTGCTCAAGGCCTGATTGAATGGGACTTTGAGCAATCTGGTCAAGTGGAAGGTGTCCCTACCCATGTCAGGCGGGGTGGAACTAGATGATCTTTAAGGTCCTTTTCAATCCAAAGCATTCTGTGATTCTACGATTCCATTCTGTGCTGCACCGGCTGCTCGGGGTGCTTGGCGATCCACTGCTCCAGGCTCTAAATTCTGCTGCAGTATTTATCAACCAGCTTTAGGACAATGAGCAGGGATTTCACAGCTGCGGCGGATCGGAGCCGCGGGGTCCCGCTAGGTGGCAATCCAGCCCTCGGCATGGCTGCGGCGGCAGCGACAGTGCCACAAGCGCTGCTCAGGCTGACAGAGGCCACCGCGGTGTCCCCGCTGCGCGCTGACTTCTGATTCTTGCAGGAATCAAAGCTGTATAATTGTCTGCTCTAAATGTTTGATTTGCCTCATGAATTTTCGTAGATATGCCAATTAAAAGCTATTTTTAAAAACTGCATTTATTTATGTATTTATTTATTTTAGCTATATATATTCTGTCGGGAAATGCAGGGGAGAGAAATAAACCTTTCTCTTTGTTTGGATAATTTGGCAGGGCTAAAGCACAACTGTCTGTTTTGGCTCCTTAAACCACATATCACATCTGTAAAAACATAGTGGCAAAAGGAGGAAAAAATAATCTGCAATGCTTTCCTGGTGGTTTCTATGAGTCTTTCATGTAACCAATACATTTTCATCAATTATGCATTTAGGTCACAGGAAGAGTAGGTTGAAGGAATTCTTTTGCCATTTCAAAGTTGCTGTCAGGAAGAAAATATAGCCCAACTGACGGAGCTAGAAGAAGTACACTTTTGTTCTTCTGACCTGATATTTTTCTTCTTCACTTGCTTTGCCATCATTCCTATTTGCATAAGTATGTCCCTCAGCATAGCAATATCTCTATAGGGAATGCACAGAGGCCCTTAGAATATGGAAAGGTCTTATTTTGCAATGGCAATTCTAAAACATGTTGTTATGTCGTTTACATTAAAAAAGTTAAAGAATTGAATAAAATACCTTCCTTGTAAAATATTTGGTCAGATCTGGAAAACAGCATATGCTCCTTGGTGGGCAACATTGCCATATATAACCTTTAGGCTTCTGTGCAATTTACAATCCCAAGTTACATACTTAGATATCCTTTTAAAAGCATAATGAGAATTAAGTGCTGAGGAACAAGTTTCACAGTAGCCAGCACACAGAACAGGTTACAGCTGATATTAGCTACTGAAAAATGCCAGAGAAGACCTTAAGACCTTATATCTTCCCTATATTGGTAATCACAGAAGACTCAGAGCACTTACTTTCTTTTTTTCCTTGTGAAAAATGCCTGAGAACTTGTGGAAATGCTTCTGGTACTGTGGCACATCTTGCATGTGCTTAGAAAGTTGAGCAGTAAACAGAAAGTCAAGGGTCAGGGCTTTCCACTCCTACACCTAAGGAGGCTGACACCATCCTGCAAACCTCAACAAAATTAACATGTAAAGACAGAAGGGAGAAAAGAGAGATTGCTGCAATTAGTAAAAGAAAGCTCTGCATTCCTGCTCCTTCTCCCAACTCTGCTTATGTATTTTATTTACTTTTCTCAAATGTGCAATATATTACCAGGCTTGGGAACAGGGACAAAATGGAAGTGTCCCACCTCAGAAGTAAATGCCACAGCAGTTAGGCTAGAGATTTTCCCTGTGTGTACTGTGGCCAGCATCACGCGTTCCTGTGGCCCAGCTTCAGCAGGAAAGGCAAAGACTGCTTTTCTCTCTGTTCTTTCCTAACCTGAAGGTCAGGGCTCCAGACTGAGGAGGATCATACAACCAGGTGATGCTTTTCCAGTGCATCACTTCTTCCTTGAGTCATGTACCTGAAAGTAAGTATGTTTGACATTTGGCAATGCCAGAGCACCAGCTCATGCTGGGTGACAGAAGGCTGGCTTGGCTAAGGCAGACCAAGTTCTCCCACATGCTGGAGGCTGTGTCCATGAGCTTGGAGAATCATGGCAAAGCACAGCACGCTTGTTTAGAGATCTCTAGCTGGCTCTGAAATACATGGCTCCTTAACAGGAGTCAACTTGGACTAGCAATAACCCTCCCTCCTAGGAAGTGTGGAGAAAAGATTAGCAGAAAGTGTTGTGCCCACAGAGCTAGAATACGCTGGGACCAGGGTGTCTTGACATAGCAGATACTGTCCTGTACCAGCTTGTTTGGATCAATATATTTGGCAATGAGTAAATTGCTTCCTACTGACCCTGAGGGATCCAAGAGAGGTGATGGTGAATTTGTGAAACATCATTTGAAGTTGTTAGGGATCAAAGCTCCTTATTACAAAACAGGTACCTTTACAACCCTGGTCTGAGGTGCCTCTCTGCTAAGAGTGAAATACCGAGTATGCCTCTTTAATCCAGAGCAATTGTTATTCATTTGTTTTCATTTTGGAAGCGAAGAGCTAAGAACTACTTCAAAGGTTAAGTTTAGCATATTTGCACTATATATGCATAATAATTTCAGATATTTAAATTGATTCTCAAAATAGTCTCAACAGTAAGAAGAAAACCTCCTAATTGCCTTAAAAGAAAAAAAAAAAAGGTTAAATTCTGCTATAATTAAGGTTACATATGCAAAAGTTAGCAGTTTTTCCTATGTTTATGAAATAAATCTGTCCTATGAGACAGGGCATTTGGAGGCAGGGATCTTTCATGCCTTCCTCTTGGAGGTGTCCTATTTTCCACAAACTCTTAGGGTGCATTTCACAGTATGAGTGTGACTTCAGCATTGGAAAGGGCTGCCAAGGAAAGTGGTGGATGGACCACCCCTGGAAGTGTCTAAGAAATGACTGGATGTGGTACTTAGTTCTATGCTTTAATTGACACAGTGGTGGTGTTCAGTCAAACGTTGGACTCCATGATCTTGGCAGTCTTTTCCAATCTTAATGATTCTATGATTCTGGAGAAACCTCTAGGACTTTATCTAAAGCCTCTGGTTCTGCTGCTTCCTAGATTTCTTTAGTAAGTTGCTAGTCAATACTGACCAGTAAGAATAAAAAAACCCAAAAGTTTTCTCTGATACTATCGGTTAATCCTGGTATTCTCCTGAGAATGACCGCTAAATGACTGGGCTGCTCACTAGCATTAGAAAGAAAAACTGGTATTTCCGAGAGTAAAAGTCTTCATTTCCTTTACTTTTCTTGCAAATACAATAAAGTGGATCATGCTGAAGGAAAGAAAATCTTTTTGTGACATTTTTGTGAGGAAAAAGCACTCCAATATATTGCAGTCTCCCCCCACCCAAGAGTTTAGTTTTATGGCTTAGGCAAAGGCATAAGTCATTTCTACAGCCCCTCTTAACCCCGTGCAGGCACTTAGACTCAGATCTTACAATTTCTTCCAAGGCTATATCTTACTAAATTATGGGAATAAAGACTTGTCCTTTGTTAGAGTAAATACTAAGCCATCCATTTACTTTGTGGGGCCTAAGATTTACAGCCTGTTTATGAAAGATAAGAAAAATCAGGCTTTGAAATTCCCACTGACAAATTTTGCAGCAGTGGAAATATTAGCTTTTCTCTTCTACTTATTCATACTAGGACTTAATTCTGATTTACTTTGCTCTAAACCCTGTTTACTTTCTGTTTTCCAGCATTGCTGTCAGCTAGAAATTACCTTTCACCCTAGAACAGTAACTTTTCTATTTCTATGCAATAGTATATATTAAAGCGTGTTAAGTGCTTTTAAGCCATAGACTGGCAGGTGCTATATAAATATTTATCCTTGTTATGATTGCTTAAAGCAGAAGACTCAGAGGTACATAAAAGAAAAAAAAAATAGCCCCACCTTTTGCCCTTAATTTTCACATCTAACTCATAATGTTCAGAAAAAAAAAATCCCTCACAGAAAGGAAATATTCAAACTGCCTTGAAGCACAAAACAAGGGTAATTTCAATTAATGTTAAATTCCCAGATTTGCTCTGACAGGTACTTTAATCTTGAAATGACCTTTGAAACAGTTTGTCCCAAAAAAATGTAACTGAAGTATTTCAGAATACCTTTTTTTATTATCTTCTTTGCAATCAATCCATATTCTTTCTTGCTTTTGTTGAAGTGGTGCTTATTCAGACTATTTGAGCTGGTGGGATGGTGGAAATGGGAAAGGTGTCTGTCTTTGGGGAAAAAAGTCGGTGTGACATTCAGCAGAATATGTATTTGCTGGACTGTTCTTTTACTATTGTTCCAGAACCACTAAGGTTTACTTAAAAAACCAAAAGTTTCAGAGAGGCCAGGTGCCTTATATTATATGTTTGAGTGTTCCTTCCTGAGTTGCTTTTCCCATTAGAGTTTTTTGTCCCATTCCCATTTGAGGTTTGTTTCCTGTTCCTTTTCATTTCACCTTAGCTTTTCATGCAATGACATCCAAATAGAAAGAGACAGTCATTGCCATGGTTTTCACTGTAAAACTGAACTTCCTGTCTTTTATGGCTCCTAATCAATCCCATAATGTCCTGTGATTTCTATGTATGAGTGGCAAGAAGTAAAAGGGAGTTTATTTTGCCTGTATGCAGACAGGCCAACTTTCACACATTAGGAGCAGCAACTAATCACCCACAACATTTCCTAAAGTTTATGGTGCTGGCACACAGCTGGTTTTGTTCCAATGTGATGGTTTCTTTGCAGACTCCTGCTGCCAGCAGTGTCTCAACCACTTCACTAGTGCTCCATGCACTGCACATCCTGGACTATTGCCTTTAAAGCTCCTTTCTACTTTATACAAACAAAAGCAAACTAATCTGCCAACAAATGCTAAGGAGACAGACATATTGTTACTGTAGCCATATGCTCTACGAAAAGGAATTTTCAGTTACCAACACCTAGAACTGAAAAAACAAAACGATAGTATGTAGGCGTGCATCCCATGTCCTTCAATAAAGATCTTAGCCTTATATTTTGTTTTGATTTTTCCCACTTTTGAATCTTGGCCCTTGGAGGTATGAAAATTCACTAAATCTACTGCTCATGATACAGGACTTAAAAAAAATAGTTACTTATATTCTCTGAAAGTTAACCAATGTAAATCAATTTGTTCCACATGTTATACATGTATAGAGGTTGGGCGTTGCCTAAGCAATTGTTGATTACGATATATAACAGCTCTTTAGTATTTGACTTGATCAACACGTATCTTAAGAGACGGAGGAAAGCATTCATTTCATCTCTGCAATGCTTTGTCTATAATCTCCTGTCTGCAAACTTGTTCCGATACTTCTTGTCTTCAAAGACTTCAAAAGTATGTCCTTGAAGCTGAGAATATACCCCGCTGCTGACAGTCCAAGTGTGTCTTTAAACAGAACTGGTGTTAGAAGATTGGCATCTCATGCTATGGATAGCATGAGGTTGAGCCCCCAAACACCAGTTAGACTGAAGATAAAACTTTCTGGAAAAGAAATGTGTGAAAATCTTAACAAATCCAGCAGATCTCTGAACTGCAGTCAATTACTAAATACAGGAGAAGAAACAAGTGGATTGAGGAAGGAGAAAAATTCCCTTTAATCAAACCATTAAACAATCATCTCTGACTAATGAGGTGTAAAAATCTCAACATTTGAAGTAGATTCACTTTCCTTCTCTCCCACTGATACAGACACATTTGCAATCATGTATATTTGTTCAGTACAGTCATGCTGGTTTTAACTTCCATCTAATTATTATTTATATGATAATAGTTTCTAGGAGCTTAGTCACAGACCAGAAGGCTGCTGTGCCAAATGTAGAACACTGGCAAAAAAATATATTGAACAACAAAGATGACAGGAAATCTACCCAATAAATTCAGTGTTGGTTTTGCAGTTGGTTTTATCATGCTTCTAATTAACCTGCTACCAAAAAACCGACAGTAGCAAGCATAATTTACTAAAAATCAAAACCCCCTTGACCTTAAGCATTGCATAATTTGCCAAAGAATCTAAATGCAAGTTACATTTTAAAATTCATTGAAAAGCTCTAAATATTTTTTTTAGAAACCTTACAACCACAGGTGCAATAAGTAATGGGTGAAGGCATTACTTTATTTGTCTTTTATGTGAGCAATTGTGATTACATGAAAAAAAAGAACAAGTCCCTAATGTGGGAATTTGAGTGAAATTCTGTGGGTCCTCCATTATACAAGAGCTGGAACTTGTCGGTTATAATGGCCTTGTGTTACATCTAAGGGACATAAAGAAATTGAAATAAATGAATAAATAATGCTTCTTTTGGAAAGTACCTAACACACAAAAGAAAACATTGTCCCAAAAGACACCAAAAAGCACTTTTCTCAAGCAGAAAAGAGCTGCTTGGCTCTTGCAGAGCTGCTGGAAAGGATTATCAGAGACTACTTAACTAGACATCAAGGGATGTCCTTCCTCCATGGGAGTTTAGATTGGATATTAGGAAAAAATTTCTTCACAGAGAAGATAACCAGGCATTGGAACAGGCTGCCCAGGGAAGTAGTGGAATCATCATCCCTGGAAGTGTTCAAAAGGCGTGTAGATGTGGCAGCTAGGGATGTGGTTTAGTGGTGAACTTGGCCATGCTGGGATAACAGTTGAACTCGATGGTCTTAGAGGTCTTGTCCAACCTAAATGATTCTGTAATTCTTCAGGTGGTGTCTCCAACAACTCAAAGGCACTGGCATAGCTTCTGCCATGCTCCTTCCCATGACAACATTGGAGTTACTGCGATCGGAGAGTGACCTCTGCCTCAGCTGAGAACAGCCTTTGCCCCAGCAATATCTACCACAATGTAATGTTGTGGTGGTGATGGGTTTGATAATCAGGTGGGAGGGAAGAAAGAAGACGCAGCATAGCCATATTTTAACTGCTAGTCACAGGGCACAGTATAACCACACTTGTAGGTGCAAGGCTGGCTAAATACAGCAGACACTGGAAACCACTTTGACATCAACTAGATTCCTGTTAAATGCTTTAGGTGTATTCCTATTGGGAGCAGTGCCTGGTGGCTGGTTTTAGGACTCAGGCCCCATAAGGCAGAACATCACTCTAGACCCCAGAGAGATGTATTCCCTCCAATAAGCCCAGTAAGCACAGCCTCAGCAGAACTCTGCTGGATGTGATCTGTCTCTGCTCCCCTCCTGGGCTTTGTTTTCAGTCAGTGGACAGATTTCCCCCTGCCCAGAGAAAGACAAACATCTCTAGTGGTGCTGCTTTTGAAATCTCAGGCGTCCCCCGCTGTTAGCTGTCTGCCTGAGGAAGGTCACTGTGGCCAGTGCCTCAGTAGTGGAAACATGGGCTCAGAATTAAAGGAAAGAGTAAAGCTGCAGCCCTCCTATGGGGCCACATAACAACACCTATCCTATGGATTGGCACAAAGCAGCACAGGTAACCCTTGAGAGGCAACTATTTGCACCTCATGTCAGACCCCTGACCTGGGCGTGCCTGTGCTCCTGGGATCCTCTTGCAATCAAAGAGGCAGCAAGCCTCTCCTCTGAGCTATCTGGTGGATGCTCTGCCGTTTCTGCACTCGCTGCCTAGGGAGCCAGCATCCCTGTCTGGAAACATAAAGGTCTTAACTGTCTTAAGTAGATCGTGTGAGAGACTCCCTCCTCTGCTCCACCTCATCAGAGGGTTGGCAATTGGTGGTAACACATGCAGGTGAGAGGAGAACAAAGGAAATCTCCTTTATTTCTGGAAGAAGAAAAAGAATGCTCTGTTTTTCTTTTAAAGTACGCAGGATTACTGATTCATTTATTCATAGTACTCGGGTTTTAATCTGTCAGGGAATAATGACCCATTATTTTATACTTATGGGAAATGACACTTTCTAGTACCTCGTATTTGCAGCTGTCAAATTATATATGTCAGCATCTGTCACTCTCTAGCGTTACTTAACGAATGAGTTTTGCATATCCCAATGAGCTTCTACTAGAAAGGAGAAAAATATTAACACCTCTTCTGGCAACTGTACAGACTGACGGCTTTTTTTGCATTTTCACTTCTGCTCTGTATAGTCTTACTGTATACAACCTAGGCTGCATTGTTTCAGAGGTTATAACAGGCCTATTAAATACACTAACACACATATTTCTGCTTGAATGGACTATTTTCCTTTCCTAATTCAACTGACTTAATGAAAAATGAAAATGACAGCGATAAATCAGAGAGAAGCACAGAGTAATTCAGGTTGGAAGGGAACTCCGGAGATGATCTAGTCCATCTGCCCTCAAGGCAGGGTCACCTAACGCAGGTGACACAGGAACATGTCCAGGTGGGTTTTAAATGTCTCCAAAGAGGCATATTCCATGACACCCCATGGCAGCCTGTTCCCGTGCTCTGCCATCCTCAATGTAAAGAAGTTCTTCCTCATGTTGAGGCGAAACTTCTTGTGCTTTAGTTTATGGCCATTGCTCCTTGTCCTGCTTCTGGGTACCACTGAAAAGAGTCTGGCACCATCCTCTTGGCACCCACCTTTGAGATATTTATGTGCATTAATGAGATCGCCTCTCAGTCTTCTCCAGCCTAAACAGGCCCAGCTCCCTTAGTCTCTCTTCAAGAGAGATATTCCAGACCTCTAATCATCTTTGTGGCCCTGTGCTGGACTCTCTCCTGTAGCTCCTGTACCTTACTTGGAGTATCCAATTTATAACTGATCTATACAGAGACTCAAGACCCTTCGCTGGTAGATATACTTTACACAAACTCAGAGAAAGAACCTTTCACTTTTTTTGTCACAAATTCTTCATATTTTTCTACATTGCAAACCGATATCAACTTTAAAAAACACCTTATCTGCTGCAACATAGAACAGTTTACCTAGACACTGTTTACCAACACAAGTGGGCAAGCACACCATGAGCACAAAGGAACAACTTTGCTTTTAAGGATCCTTGCATCACTGTGATTTAAATAAAGCAAAACCAGAAGCCAGACAAGTCAAAGAGCAAGGAACAGGTGATGCTGCTCTAGAGAAGAAGTATATTTTTACCATACTAAAAGGTGTATTAGTATATTTTGATTTATTTTTTTTTAATATAAGAGGGACTCCAATGACAACTCATATTCTTCACCAATGAGCTTTCCAGGACTACCAGGGCTTTTGGGCTTGTCGTGCAATCCATTGGCAAGACCCTGGACCTGTTTTAAAGACTTGAATCTATCCTTAGACTAGAAACTTTGAAAGAGGCAACATACGGGGCTTTGGTCTAGGTTCTTTGCTACAGGCTGGACCATAACCTGGCGCCTTGATTTTAGGGAAGATGACTGTGGTATATTGAAGCAACTGTATTTTTTAGTTTTGAGTTCTGTGCATTCTAACATGAAGTGCTAACTTTTCTCACTGGAAATTCTATGAGGGAGAAGTGTTATTTCCTCAAGTGAGTCATGCAGAGGAAAATTCCTGTTAAACTTTCATGTCCAGACACAGCTGCTCCTTGTACCAGATACAAACCCTAGGTATTTCAGAATCAGTCTCTATATTTTAAAGAGGATCCTGTCTGCTGGGATGCCCTACTCTGATGCATGGCAGTTGCCAAATCTCACTACACTATAGGCACTTAACAAGTCTGTGAGTCTACGTGTTTTCCATGGCTAAACATGTGGAAGTGCTGAAGGCCAGGCTGGAGGGAGCTCTGAGCAACCTGGTCTAGTGAAAGGTGTCCCTGCCCATTCCAGGGGCATTGGAACTGGATGATCTTTAAGGTCCCTTCCAATCCAAACCATTCTATGATTCTATGATTGAAACATTGAGTTAGCAACAAGTAGGACTGATCTGCCAGAAGCCTGTTCCCATCTTGCTTCCTGCTTAGATCTACTTTTCTATAGTTCAAATAGATGAAAACGGATGTACCACAAAGGGACGAAAATTACTGAATCCTTCCTTACACTGAATTGAACCTCATATCGACACAGTTGAGTCCTGAAGATTTCATGAAGTTTTCTGCTGCTGAAACTGGTGGATGCCACCCACAGGCAAGATAAATCTCTGCAGACAGCCGAGAACTGAAGGACGAGGTAGTGAAACTCATCATCCTGCATAAGGTCCTAGAAACTAAAGCTGGCTCCTATTTCCAGTTTACTCATACCCGCAAACATCTGTGTCATTACACAATACATTTAATCACGGAAATCATTTAAGTTGTTCCCTTGGTCATACAATTTTAATAATTGAGCAGAAAATCAGCCGTGATATGTTTCTTTCCCCATAGTATTACATATGAAACAATATATGTCTGTGAGCTAATAGCCAAAATGGAAAGCCAAGATGAAGACAGAGCAATACTACAAAGGAAAATAAATCATTGATGTCATGAGTTCATCAAGTACTGCTATTAAAAAAGAAAATGATTTTCTGAAATTCTTCTTCTGTTGCTTCCCTGGCCAAGGTTGGTTATCAGATTCAAACTGGATATATGAAACTGTTTTATATCCTGAAAGTTAAATTTTCAACAAAATTGCTATTCGTAAGTAGCACTTCTTGGACTACTTAAGGACTCATAGAATTGTCTGATATGCCCTAATGACAGTTAGACAGTTACTCCAGTTATTTGTTTTGGAGATTGATTTACAAAAAATTTTTCCCAAGTCCTTCATTTATGCCTCTACTGACCAAAAAAAAAAAAAAAAAAAAAAAAAAAAAAAAAAAAAAAAAAGTACCAGTATTCTTAGTGATTGGAACATATTTTACCAATATTTCAGATATTAGCCATGGGATTAATTTGACTAAACAGATATCTGCATTGTATCTCTCAACTAATCAGCTTTGGCTTCCTCAATATGGAAAGGAATAGAGGCATTACAGCACAACCCATCTCATCCTAAAGGCAGCATCTAAAATACATATCCAGTGTATGTCACCACACATCTAATTCTCTCTGTTAATGAAGGAAGAAACATGGAGTAATGAGATGAGCTGTAAGCATCTACAGGACAGAAATCTAAAGTAAACTCAGGAATTCTGTGATCAGAAAATACAAAGATTAATGTGCACCAGATTAATGATCACCTCAAGCTTATAGGTTATCAGCCTGCACTTATATGGAAACCGGAGTACTCAGTGCTCCTTTTTATGGAATACTGTCTGCAGCAGGGATTATTTGACCAGCATGCTTAATGGGAAATAACAAAGTTTGCTAGATCAATAAAAATAAGTAACAAGAAATCTCAACAACAAAGATGAGCATGTGGATAGTTGATCTCAGTTGGCAAAGGCTCAAATTAAAACACTTCAGTGAAATTACCGATAGTACACCGTGAAATCAGAGCCACTGACCTGATGGACAGGCTAGACCTAGCATCACAATATTTTTACTCTTCTAAAATGCTTAAGGATAGTCTTTCCTGTTTTAGCCATTTGGACATTAATTCACTGCATTTTAGTGTGCCTACAAAGCCTTTTTCAATTGGGCAAATCACCAAAATAAAATATAAACCAGCAGTGAACTAATGTAGTTTGTGTGGCATTAAAGAACACGCATGATAAATTTTGGATTTTAAATACAATAAATCAGTCATTTAAATTTAATATAAGCCGCATAATTTAATTCTGCTTCATTAGCCTATATAAACACAATAAAATCTGTCAAATGCAAACAAAGGACCTCCTAGAGGTGATATTTTAATTGTAATAAAACTGTCATCTAGATTAAGAGGCCAGCTGAACAATTAATTTCTTCATAGAACTTAACACTGTTCTAGGAAATGAGCTTTAGCTTTAATTTCTCCTGGTGCCTTTGTGCTCAGGAAACAAGAACTTTGCTTGCAGTAGAAACAATCTGCTCTACAGCCCTAGCACCACACCACAAGAAAAAGGAGAGGTGGGGAAGGTCTGGGTTACAGCATGAAGCTCTGCCTCTACTGCTTTCTTTAGACTATTGCATTTAACATAAATGGGCCTTCAGCTTAGACATGGGGTTTAGGGGAAGACCTTTTAAGCTAGTCAAACATCATCCAATATGCTTTAGCAAGGTAGGAAGAGGGGGTTTTCCCTGATGCCCCCTGCATAGACCAGGGCAGCACAAATGCACACTCAGAGTCCCCTGGAATATTGCTTCCCATAGGAGTCCCCGTTCCCTCGGATGGGGGGTAAGTTACCACTCAGCAACACACACTCACTAACAAAACTGTACCTGCATTTCCTTCTGGTTGCCAGTGGGAAAAAGTATATTGGTTTTTGGTTTGGTTTTTTTCCCCTTAAAACCTTAATACAACATGTTGCTGGTTTTAGTTAGCTGAAAAGCAAAACACTCAGCTCTTCCACTGATTGGCTTTAATTGCTTCACTAGATGTCTTTCAGCTGGTAATGATGAAGTATTCACAAGTGACAGAATCTAATTCCATCTGAGACTGTTGGCTATCAGAGTCTAATTTTGTTGGATTTACTTCCCCCTCCCCTCACTTGTCCATAAACATTGTGTGCTGCTCTTCCATCTTTTATTGCTTCATCCAAGATCCTCCGTAGCCTATACAGGGAAAAATGCAGCACGGGCCTCTTTCATCAGCCTGTTGTGAAAGCACTAACCTCCACTGAAGGGAAAAATCATCTTTCGTGTTAAACAGTTATGTGAAATTGTTTACCTTATCCTTTGAATTTTAATCCCTAAAAGCATTTCTTCCCTAAAAATAGAGCTGCCTACTTTCTAAGCCATTTAGCAGCCAGACAGAAAAGCCACCAATGTGCCTTTGACTCTGTTTTATTAATATCACATTTTAAAAAGAAATATCTCTGTGCTCCTCTGAGTGACAGAAACAATACAAAGATTTAACAGGGGACAAGAAGCATTGTAATTTCTTCACCACAGTAAAGAATCTGCCATGGATTTTATGGATGTATTTACAGTTCTTAAAAACTACTTTTAAAGCTGTATCAGTCTCTTGGATTTCTTCTTCCCTGGGCTCTCTGCTGTATGCAGGGGCCGGTGGCTGTTCTTTTATTTGACTAATTGGGCACCTGCTCTTGCCAAAGCCATTAACCAAAATGTTCATAGCTGAGAAGGAACAGTGAGACCTTAAATTTCCAAAGGCTGCAATTTCTAGCATTAAAACAGGCCCAACATTTCTGACAAGTCCCTCCTGCATCGCCCCCAGAGCCTGAACACTTGTCCCCCAACTGCAAGGGAGGCTTGGGTCCTGCAGCCAGTGCTGCTCCCTGCACTTGGGGAGCCCAGAGGGGTGCTTGCAAAATTGCCCACGAAACAGGTTAGACACATCCTGGTGATTGGTACAGTCTCTATGTGTTTTCCCTCCCTTCCTCAGTGCATAGCCCTCCCTGCCAGGTATTGGGTCTTGGAGCAGAGAGAACATCCATCTTCCTATGACCCAGACACATGCTTTTAACAGAAGAAATGTTCTGGAAGAGAAAGTGCCGTATTGGCTTTACTAGAAAAACTAGTAAAGAAGTCTTTCACATATGTGAGACACTTAATGAGTCAGAGAATGGTTTGGGTTGGAAGGAACCTTAAAAATTATCTACTTCCAGCCCCCCTGCCATGGGCAGGGACATCTTTCATTAGACCAAGTTTTTCAAAGCCCCACCCAACCTGGCTTTGAAAACGTTCAGGGATAGAACATCCACAGCTTCTCTGGTCAATCTGTTCCAGTGCCTCACGACCTGCACTGTAAAGGATTTCTTCCTAATATCTAATTTTAAACCTATCCTCTCTCAGTTTAAACCATTCCCCCTTGTCCTGTCATGACATGTCCCTGTAAAAAGTCCCTCTTCAACTTTCTTGTATGCTCCCTTCAGGTACTGAAGGTATTATTGTAAGGTTTCCCTGAAGCCTTCTTTTCTCCATGATGAACAACTCCAAATCTCTCAACATGTCCTCAGGAAAGAGGTGTTTCAGCACTCTGATCACCTTCATGACCCTCCTCTGGACCCACTCCAACAGGTCCAATGGAACAAAAACATTTCCATGCCCCATTGATTTTCATTGTTGTAGTTTTCTTGGGCCCCAGAGGGCTCTTGAAGATTCAGAATTAAAAGGCCAGTGTATTAAAATAAGTATATTGCAGGGTTACCAGACCTCTAGATATCACCCTTATTTTGTAGATGAAGGTAAACACAGTTTGTGCAAATTAAAAAGCCATAAGAGACAAAGACAATTTTAACAAGGTCAAGATGGTGGGTTTCTGTCCTTGAGAAGCACAACTGGTGGGCATGGTGGGAGTGGGAAGAGGAGAGCTCCCCACCACAGCCAGCATCCATGCTGCCCCAAAACACTTCTCTGGGCTCACCTCCTGGGGTGTTGTCTGTGCTCATTTCTTCACTCAGCACCCGCTGGGCTGAGGGGATGGAATGGGGGCTCAGGTGTCCCTTCGTCTTGGATGCCCCTGCACCCCCAGCAGGCACCAGAGCTTCTCCAGCATCACCCCTACCATGGCCCCAACCCTTCCCAAATGTTTCTGTATTCACAGAATACAGGCTAAATCTATAAGCCATTACAGATAATTTCAGCCTCCAGGGAAAATGTAAAGGCTCTCCCTAAACTGGTCACACCCCACGTCTAGCTGGGAGTGGGGTGCAGGGGCACACACCAGCCTGTGCCTCTTCCTCTGAGGTGCCTCCAAACATCTCTTCTTGGAGCCCTGAGGCCTGTCTGCACAGAGAAGTGCAGCCAAGGCCAAAAAACCCCCTTTTTTTGCGGCAGCTGAGTACCTGAAACAGGTTGGGATCCCAAAAGCCTATGAAGTACTTTGACAAAGTCCACCTGGCATCTTTTCACATTGATATGATTGTATAACTTCAGGAAGGGAGTTTGTTTTTAGCTGGCCACTTCAGACAGGAACCTGTATAAATACAGTTCTGTGCAAGTATATATATAGCCTGTGCAAATATTAGGATAGAATGCATGCAAACAACCATATCATTCAGTTCTCCTCAAAGTCAAAGGTCCCTGGAGCAAACATTAATAATTGCCTATGTGAGAGCATGATGTCATTTTTTCAGTTGAATTTAAAGGCAATAATGAGCTGCAGTAAAACTTACCTTCCAAAGGTTTGGTTTCAAAATGTGTCATCACGGAGACTGTCAGACTGTGGTCACTTTATATGGGGATGGCAATTGTTTGATACAATAGAATATAAAAGAATACAATCAGCTAATGTCTTTGGACTTTATGAGGGTGCTGTCAGCTGAAATCAGTTGGTTTAAGTAATTCATATAAAACTATGATTGGAAAACATTTTTCCCTTTCTTTATGTTCCCTTTTTTCCCCCCTTGAATTTAAAATTACCTTGTTTGTGTGAGCCTTTCATTCAGCAGGAGAGTGAGGGAATAATTCCTACATCTTTTTATAACAGGAGGTAGTACTGTAAATAAAAGCAGTTATAAATGCATCATAAGGGGTTTAAGTTTGTTGCATCAAGATCTTCCTAAAATATCTGTTAGTCGTTCATACTCCTGCTGGTATATTACAGTTTTTACCTATTGGGAATCTTTAAACACTCTCTCACATACTTTTTGATTTAATGCTAGAATGAAACCTAGCAGTAGGGCAGCAACCAGCCATTTCCGACTGGTTGGAACTCAGCAAGTTTTTATTCTGATCACTTAACATAACTGCAAGTCACTTGAGGCACCTGTATAATTAATAGTATGCTTGGCACTGTTAGGTGAAGTACCAGCAATGATGCCTTTAAGCACTGACACTGGTATTTATAACTTCTTTGACTTTGGAGATGTATCAAGCTCTGTTAAATGTATAACAAAATTCATTCAGCTGCATTCAAACACATATAACTCTGCTGTCTAGCAGAACAAAGGGCATGGAGTTTGTTCTGCAGTTCAGGAGAAATGTCCCTGGCTGTAGCACACTGGCTATTACATATCTAACAAAGAAGAGATTTTTCCTGTTGTCGGACCTCCAGATCGATGTTGAAGAGTGACATCTAGATCAATATTAATGAGTAGTCTCATCTCTTGGCAGTAGAGAATCATATTTTCAGATACTCAATGAATGTAAGATATGATGTAAGAGAAGTTCCCACTAAAAAAAGTTGAAATTTTTTGTACAGATATCACTGGATCAAGATTTCATCAATATAGCAAAGGTAACTGCTAGCAACAGAATTGAGAAGGAAAGTATTTCCCTCTTCTTTGATCATTTGTGAGGTTATGGTTTGTTTTCCATCCAAAAATGAATTGGAGAATTGCATTTACTAAAATTTCCATTGTCCAGTAGTCTGAAGTATTTTCTTTGGGCAGGGAGGAAAGAAGAAAAAAAAAAAAGAAAAAAGGAAGATTAATAAAATGGAAATAGCAGATTTGGTTCTGTCTATAGATACTTAAAAACAAATTTTAACTTTGTATATATTCATAGAGATTTTTGAGTTTCATGTGATTTCTGTATGGTTCAGAGGCTGCATGCAAAAACAAATTTAATGGCGAAACTTTTGTCGGTACAATGGGAGTACAAAAAGGAAATGTAAGTCAAACCCAACAAAACCTAGCTGAGATTTCTCCTGTTTTGTTTCACCCCCACCTTTTCATGGCATAGTGCACAGGAAAACTCCTGGACTCAAACCAATCCTCATCCATCATTTAGGAAATGCAGAAGCAGAAGTGCTGTGGGAAAATGCAGAGGTCTCATTTTTTTACTTTTACTTGGATTGAACAGCTGGGATTTTCCTACTAGATAAGCCACTGTGAAAAAAATATACAGGGGAAATTTGGGACAAAGTCACTGGAAAAAATAATTAAAGATCACAGATCTATCAAATATTGCATATGCTTATATTAAAGGGCAATGCAGTTTTACAGCTTGAGACCTGGGGGTTTCATTATTTTCTTAGAAGCCAATTATACCCATGTAAATTGCTTTTTAATTAATTCAAATATTTTTCCATAGAAAGGTTAGAAAATTCTAAAAAAATTTAAAGGGTGTATTTAGGGATTTCCAGTTTTCTTCTTAATCCAGAACTGGATGCTACATACTTTATAAAATAAATAAATTGATGGCAGCTTGCATGTATTAGGTGCTCTACAGTAGTCAAATGACTGTCAAAAAGAAAAAAAATGTACTCGAAGAGAAAATACCTTTCTACTAAAGAAAATTAAGGTTCATATGTCATTGAAGTTTATTAAGTTGGGCTCAATGCCATGTTTTGCCTTGATCCTTCAGATTCCAATAAAAGATTGATTGTTTTTTTCCCAACAATTAAACTCCCCTGATATTCTTACAATCATGCAGAATGATACCAGTTAAATTAGTAATAAATTGCTTACATTTTTTCTGAGCATGAGGTCTGTTGATTTTGTAACACTAAGCATTTTCTTTCTTTTCTTTGTCATGTACTTTTGGCTATTTAAGCCATACAGAGGCATGTCATATATTTGCTATAAGACAAAGTTGCTATTTTTAAGGAAAACCACACTGGCTGTGTTGGAGGTAGAATATGTGGACAGGGGCCACTATTCTGTGGCTTTACCTTCAACTTTTTCTGGTCATTGCATACAAAGACAAAAAATTTGCAGACAAAGCTATTTCTGTGAAAAACTGAGATATTTCTCTTCGGGTGGAGAATAGAACCGCAGAAAAGCCAGCAGTGCTGCACAGGAAGAAGTTGTATGTGATTAAATGAACGAATGCACAGTTTATTTTTTCCCCTTGTGAAGAACTACCTGCCATAACCCTTTTACTCTTTAGCTTTATGCCCACTTTCTTGTCTTCATCTTCCATGCCTTTTTTTACCATTTTCTCTGAGTGCTTCCTTGGAGTCCTCCATTGGAGGAGATACCTCTTCTGGGCTGACTCCCTGGGAGTTGCTTGTAGTCAGCACAAGAGGGACAGAGGGACATAGAGCTACAACTCAAGAGGGCAGAATCGCAGGTCCTAAAACACGTGTCCAAGAGAGGTGGCTGAATTTTCCCCTAAAGGTTTCTGACATTCTTTTAATCACAGAATAAAAGTTTAAGCCAGCCCATATTTAGGCACATGAAGATGGTTCTCACTTGGACTGAGCAGTATGGGCATAAATAACGTGTCCTAAACTGGTGAAGTAAGTCATCTGGGCTTTAACCACTCTGAGATACAGAGAGCTGGTTGTTATAGCAGTTGAGAAGAGCTTCAAAGCAATTATTTCCGACTTAAATTTTTCAGTTGAACTATGAAGGCTTACAAATTAATAATTCCCAGATAGCATGAGAGGAGCTGATAAACAAATTCTTTTTATCTTCTTCTTTCACTTCTGTAGTTTTAAATAAAACATGGATAACCAGCTCAGACTGGGCATTTCACCTTTAAACTGATACAGTTACATCCACTTCAATCATATGTCTTGTTGCAAGAAAGCCTGAAAGCTGATTTGGTGAGTCCCATATGCATAATGACTGCTGTTTTCTCACACGTACAAAAATCATGACTATAGAATCATTGGATCAATTAGGCTAGAAAAGACCTCTAAGACCATCACGTCCAACCATTAACCCAGCCATTCCATGTTCACCAATAAACCATGACCACAAGTGCCACGTTCATATGACTTTCAAACACTTCCAGAGATGGTGATTCCACCACCTCCTGGACAGTCCTTTCCAATGCCTGACCACTGAAGAAATTTTTCCTAATATCCAACCTAAACCTTCCCTGGCACAGCTTGAGGCTGTTTTGTCGTGTCTTATCACTTGTCTACTTGGGAGAAGAAAACCAATCCCCACAACCTCCTTTCAGGGAGCTGTAGAGAGAGATAACATCCCACTGAACCTCCTCTTCTCCAGACCAAACAACCACAGCTCCCACAGCCACTCCTCATAAGACTCACTCTCTGGATCCTTCATCAACTGTGTTGCTGCAGACCCATTCCTGCATCTCAGTGTCCTTCCTGAATGGAGGGACCCAGAACTGGACACAGGATTCAAGGTGTGTCCTCTCCAGTGCTGACTACAGGGGGACAATCACTGCCTTGGTCCTGCTGATCACACTGTTTCTGGTACAGACCAGGATGCCGTTGGCCCTTTTGGCTACCTGAACCATGTTTGACTGGCTGTTCATCAGCACCTCCAGGTCCTTTTCTGCTGGGCCGCTCTCCAGCCACTCTTCCCCCAGTCTGCAGCACTGCATGGGGTTGTTGTAACCCAAGTGCAAGGACCTTGCACTTCACGTTATTACGACTCCTACAATTGGCCTCAGCCCATTGATCCAGCCTGTCCAGATCCTTCTGCAGCTCCTTCCTAATCTCCAGCAGATCAACACTTCCTCCCAACCTGGTGTTGTCTGCAAACTGACTGAGAGTGTCTTTAATCCCCTCATCCAAACCATGAATAAAGATATTAAGCAGGACTTTCCCCCAAACTGAGTCCTGGGGAACACCACTGATTGGTCTGTGGTGGGAGTCAAATACTAACTGTGTGGAGAATTCAATGTTGTTTGAATATGTGCTGTCAAGCCTTAGTGTAGTCCAATATTTTTGGCCTCCATCCTACTGATGGGCAGGTAAGAAATTTCATTACATCAGTAGTTGCTGAAGTGGCTGCCCTCCTCTCCTGCTCTTCTCTGCAGCACCTTATATGTGTTAAGAATTATGGCTGTACACCAGGAAAACATTACTGTTCACACAGCTTGGTCTCCGGCTGCTTTCTTCCGGTTAGTGTAGCTGTAAATGTCTTCATTATCTATATACACATATAGAAACCATAGTAAAGAAAACCTTCACAGACCAAGTACCAGGAGACCAGGGGTGAAGGAGTGAGCTGCTTTGTCTCATGTTTCTCCAGAGCTGGGGGTGCTTGAGCTGTGAGAGCTTGAGCTGGAAAAAGTTTCCCGGAGATAAACTTCTGATCTTGGACAGGTTAGGATTGCTGGCTAGGAGACAGCAGATGCCTCTGGCTGGTAATTGCTCTCCTAAAGACTATTTCAGACTCTTAGGTTGTTGCAAACTTTTCATTTACATACCCTGCCCACAAAGTCTCCCATTTGAAATGTCTAAGCCTTGCATTAGTAAACCAGACCTGTGTATAGACTGGGTACTGAAATTTTCACCCAGAACCCGCTTTGTCTTGTATATTTTTATATTTTACAATACAAAACACAAGCTCATTTACAAAATAAAAGTGGAGATATCAGCTGAACTCCTTGGGTTTTTTTTCTTTATATTACACAATTTAGATAGCTCCAAGACAATTACAAGAAGATAGATAGAAAACTCCAAAAATTAGCACTGCTGCAAATGCTAATACAGTCTTCAGTGAGTTGAACCGTAAGGCTCTTCTACGCTCATGCATATTCTCTTCTAAAATGTATGTGTGAAAATGTGTATGTATTCTTTCCCTCCTTAACCAAGATATTCACAGCATTGTTGCTTGCATAAAAAATTATCTTCTTCTTCCTTTGACCATTTTTTGCCATCATTCCCTTGAAATAAAGAAATAAGAAAAAAAAAATAGGGAAAGAATATTGGTAAGGGCTGCTGTTCTGTCATCTGGGGATTATTAGTTTACAAATCCTCAACCTTTGACCTGGCATTTTTGCTGAAGTCTGAGTGAAGAACAAGCTCCCTTTGAAGCTCTCCACATCATGTCCCGAGGAATGCAGGATCGCCAGCACTCTGACTGTTGAAAGCCTGGATGAGTTATTGTAGCAGGTTTCACTGGCTCAGGATGGGGGCAGGGCCATTCCCCCTATGAACAATTAAGAGCAATCCATCTCATCTAATTTTTTTTTCCTTTGTGAAAGCTGCCTATCTATTCTCAGTATTCATCAAGGAGTATTCCTCCATGGAGACATGCAGGCACCCAGAGAGAGCATTCCAGCTGACACGATAGGATGTGCCTGGAGGTGATTATTTCTCTCTGCTGAATGCAGAGGGAGAGCATACAGATGATGTCTGATCAGACAAAATCAGCCAAGGAAAGACTCCAGTTTATAGGCACAATTTGAAAGAAGGCCAAGCCCTTATTTCTTCAGTGTTTGCAATACCTCTCTGTTACCCAGGACTGCCACACTCAGCAGTCTAGACAAAGGACTTGGGATTACT
Source organism: Orthonyx spaldingii (assembly GCA_013397795.1). Classification (NCBI taxonomy): domain Eukaryota; kingdom Metazoa; phylum Chordata; class Aves; order Passeriformes; family Orthonychidae; genus Orthonyx; species Orthonyx spaldingii. The sequence continues at coordinate 1,346,580 of VZTJ01006610.1, forward strand.
GCTCCAAAATAAATATGTTCATCTATATATATTTTGGACAAGTTTGGTATAAACCATTAAAAATATAATCTTGGGGTTTTTTTCTTTCTTGTTCGAAATAAACAAAGAAAGTAAAGGGAGTTTCATTTCTTATCATTTGCAAAAAACTGGTGAAATCTTGGTACTCTAAACAGCATTGCCAAGTTTCACAATTTCTGACAGATTTCACAAGAATTCACACTACTTACAATTGTCTTGAAATCATCCAATATGTGAGGCTTTTCTAAGAGAAGACAGTATTTTAGCCATTATGGTTACAGAAAAAAGGTAAAATATGCATATGACTGAAGTGCACTGTAAAATGTAATAAATGTTAGAATAACCTATGTTAATTACATTGTTATGTTCAGTCTGTTCTATTCCACTTTGTTCTGTTCAGCTTTACTCTATTCTACATATTTAAATTAAGACTCAGGAGGTAATGTGTACGTGTTTTCAGACCAAGGAATAAATTCATTAAAATAAGAGCAAGATCACATCAGTGCATAGAAAAGCAATCATGCATGAAGAAATGAATGTATTCCATGGGAGATATGCAAGAGAAACAACAGTTTCCCAGTTGCTTCAATGTGTATCCTATATGCTGCTTCAAGGACCTATATTTTCCCAAAAATACATATAACAACAAGCATTTTTTTCAGAGATATGAGCTGTTACAGAAGGGAAAAAGGTATTATATAAAAAGAATTAGGCCTATTGTCTGGAATAGCATTATCTTTTATAGTCACTTTATTACTGGAAAATTAAAAATTCATACCTGTTTTGTTCTTTCCTAGTTTGAAAAAGGGCTAAATGGTTACCCTCTAACAAGGACCTAACAAATGTATCATACTCTTAAAAATCTGGAACTCATTGAGTGTGACAGTCCCTTTTTGGAAAGAACACAAAGTACTTTGGAAATAAAAAGAGTACTTCCCTTTTGTCCTTGCTTTATTCTAAAGGGAATCCTAGTTTAAGGCACCACAATATATGAAGTTAAAGACACAGGGGCAGTGGGCACAGGAGCCACGTGTGGTGGGACCGCCACAACCCTGGATGAGGCTGGAGCGAGGCGTGGCCGCGTGTGCACAGACAGTCCTGGGTTGCTCCCTCAAGCCTGGGACACCAGGCAGCTCTTCCCTCCTCACAGCTGCCCTCCTAACAGCTGTCAGGTATAATAAGGCTTCCCATTTGTAGCACACTCTGAATGACAAATCATCATATGTTTTACCCAGGAGACATCCCCAAACCAGACAGAAATTCCCTGTGTTGCACAAGACAACCTCACTAATGCACCGAGGCTGAAATGGAGACTGCAGCCAAATGTGGTAAAAGAGGGAATCAGCTTAAAAGGCAGCCCATTTGGGAACACTAACAGAAATGATGCAAACATGTCAAAGAGTGCAGCTGAACACTTTTTAACCAATGGGGAACTGAGAATAGTAACAATGTCCCAGAAGGTAAAAAACCTCCTTATCTACTAGGATTTATTTGCTATTAATATACCTCTAATATAAAAGCCAAACACAAACTGAACAAAATGGTGACCTGTTATGTTTGTGCTTTTTGGGCAAATGTACAGTTCTTGTCAGAAAGGGGAAAAATAAAAGCAATAGCTTCAAAGACTGAAGGTTTGATAGTAGGTAGCTATAACGTATTGATTTTTTTCTTGACCTTGGCCCTGTGACACAGTAGGTAGGAAGATGCATGACAGAGTGAAATTTGTTGGCTGAGTTATGATCTCTGCCATTACCACCATTGCTTTAAAAAGATAAAAGACATGAAAGATTCCTGTCTTTGTTTTACCATCAAATGAAGACTGATGATGGCTCTAATGTATGATACGGGTTATGTGGATATGTTGTCTGGAAGTGATTCTGGAACTGGAATTCCTCCTACCTGGCTTGAGATGTCTGCCGTAAGGACATTGGCAGTACCTGGGTTGCACTCATGGCATTTGACTCTTGCAGCATGTATAAAAACATACCTTTTGAAAGGAAGTACCTGTTTCCAGATGCATTTCACCTGCTAAGTTCTTGCTAGGCAAGACAGCAAGATGACCAACTCAGATGTAAACATCTGCATGTGGTCAGATAAATCTGAGCATCCTGTTGACTGAATTTCTAGTGTAATGTGGGAAAAAAATGCATTGATATCTACAAAAAGATGAAAGGGTTTAGAAGGTAACTGGAATTTTCAAATATGCCTACCTCATTTAAGAGTACAAAAACCAATTTACTGGAAAAAAGACTTTCTTCCTGGTATAAGGTACTTTAAAATTTTTTCACATCTTATTTTCTCATGGATACAGATCATGACAAGAAGAAATAAATCAATGGCTGTTGTGATCCTGAATAGTTCATACAATTTTTCTTTTCAAAAGTCTACCTATTCTCCTACAGGTTGTTTTTAATTCGCGACATGTTGCTGGATAACCTTAATTTGTGATTACTATCTCAGTTTAAAACCTGGAATCCCAATGGAGAAGACAAATGTTGGTGTAGCTCACAGGTCAGTGTTGCATACATTGGATATGGTCTCTGACTGAGGAATATTTATTCTGACACAGAGAATGTAGTTCTGCTGCTGTGCCTGCCCTGAACTATCGGATGCATATCCTGGTGTCCTTATTTGTTTTATCATGCTTGTTATTGAACCATTCCTGTCCTAAACTGAGACTTCTTGCAAGAGCAGTGCGCTGCTTCAAAATGTAACATTCATCATCAAAAAGTACACGTACTTTGCACAGTTCTAAAGCAAGTCCCAAGACATTTAGGCTACTTTTTCTTCTCATCTCAAAGCAGTTTTTTCATACCTTCCCAATAAACTTTTTTTGGTATTATTCTTTGCTTGATATGACTTCACTAAGAAACAGGTAAAAATCAATATGGACTGGTTAGAGCATAACACTTAATAATATTAAACAGTTAAAAGCAATGTGAGAAAGAATTTAAATGAAAGAGGCCAGGTGAAAAAGAAATACCATGCATCATGCACAGAGAATGTGTTTATTGGAGTAGTCCCAGGTCCAGATCAAAGATATGGCAATAGTGGCTGGAAACCATAAAGTGCTTTCAGTTCTGTAAATGTTTCACAAATCCATGCAGGGACATTTAGGATGTTCTTTTTCAGTATCATATTAAAAGAGGGAAACCGCCCCCCTCAAAATCCCCAACACAGACAAGAAATTGTTAAACTTCTGATCAAGATTTCCTATGTCCTATAAAGTACTAAAAGACAGTTATTTCAAGTACAAATTCTGATGCGAAAGAAAAAAAGAAAAAAGTTGGAATAAATGCTGTCTGCTGAACAGCAGCCAAAAACTGCAGCTTGGTATCAGAACCATGAGCAGTCTCATATGGGCGCACAACAGATCAAGGGAACAATTTTGAAGCAAGACCTTGTGTCTGTTTACTGTAACCTGCAGTTCCCTTTGGGAGAGGGGAGAAAGAAGTCCAAAGCAAGGACCTGGGCATGCTGAAAAGGTGTCTAGAATAGGGCACAGATAAGGCCTTGCCAGCTGTGTTGACTTTGGCTGTGTGTACATATCATAACTAGAAATTAATGAACCTGTCAAAAGAAAGGATGTGGAAGACAAACTGAAAAAGTCTGGTGTTGAGGTTTATACTAAGCCACCAAAGTCACTTGGGGCTATTGGAATCAAATGTTAGGGAAGGGGGACTTATCTCTGAAATATTTTTGCTTTAGCAGGGGGCAAAAACACGGATGAGCAACCCAGATGAAGGAAAATATGCTCTACCAAAGCATGAGATCTTGCACACATAGGAGACTGTACCCAGTCAAGTGTACCCCATCCTGCTCCTTGGAACATCCAGCATGGCCACAGCTTGGACCTGGGCTGTAGAAAATGTGTGCAGCTGTCTTGTAAATCACCATGTTAAATGTCACTGTCCCCAGATTAACATCAGACATAACCTGAAGGAATGTAAGCTTAGCTACAATGTTTTTACTCCAATTTTGCAAGGTAGCTTTCTCATGTCCCGTCCTCTCCTGTCTTTGATCACTTCCTCATGTTCTTAATATGAAAATCAAAATATTTTTGCTTGGGAATTTTATCAGTTTATGTACTAAAATTGCTTCTTGGCCTAAACATCTCTTTCGCACTTGGTGTCTACTGAAAGACAGAGATTATTGTGACTGAAACAAGGAGAGTCAAGTTAAGCCTAGATAAATTATTGCTGGGTTTAATTAGATTAAAGGTACTATTCTGAGTTTGAAAACTATTACTGCATGTTGTTCAAGATTTTAATTCTCACCTAACTTGAGAGAGACTTCCAGGGGCAGTTTGTCGCTTCAAAAAATAGGTATTTAGTACAGGTAGAGCAGCTGTGGGATATGAAGACAGACTTGGATTGTGCATCGATGGAATATAGAGTAAGCATAGTTAAAGAGGTCAAACACTGAATTTTTTATTCAATTGAAGTAGAGTGAAATGTATTATCCTTAAATGTCCAGCTACACCCCTCGTGGATATTTTTCAACAGTTTCTTTCAGCTGCTCTCTGGAGCTGAGAAAAATTCTGTATGCTGAACTATTTGGAAACATTCCCTTGAAAAACCCCAACAAACATTTGAAAATGTAGTATATTATAGTCAACATCTTTCATCTGAAAATCTTCGTGTCTGATGAGTATTTGAAATCTAATACAAGGTATGGTTTCTTGGTAGCTCAGACTGAACTTCAATCTGGTCTAGAATCAAAAGTTTCGTTGTTCAGACCAGACACTTTCTTTGCACATTTGGTATTGCTATGACTAAATAGGCTGGAATTATTTATTTTCCAGGAAGTTTAGAAAAAACCCAAAAATTTCCATGAAAGGACTCTTCAGTCTCTGGCCAGCACTAGTGGTATGAGCTCTATCACCAGTTATCATAAAGCTTCTCTTCCCAGTTGTCTCCTGGCTTGTTTTGAGATTTGACCTCATCTCCATTTCCCACAAACACAGGCCAGAAGTCAGATGTCTGATACCACTCTGGTCTTGTTTACAGCTTTACTTCAGTTATAAGGAGCATGAGCACATATAAATGGTTTTGAGTTGCCACTAGTCACCTTTGCATCTGTCTTCGCAAACCTGTGGAGATAAACACACACACACACACACACACACACATAGCACTACTTGTACCAGCCTGAGCAAGTGGGAATTGAGCACAGGCACTATGTGAAGGTCTCAGCAGAAACTGAGATCTTCAACCTATTCAGCCACCAGAAAAGGCCAAGCCCCTGTCTGAGGAATGAAATCCTCACATTCAGTAAGAAGCCTTAAAATGTAATTTTTTAAGCCTCAAAATGATCTTGCTCAGCTCTGTTGATTTCAGCAGTAAGGAGTGGACTGAGTTCAGAGGTAGCTATATCAAAACTCAAGAAAAACCCCAAGAAAAAAACCACTCACATGAAATTCATGAGACAACTAATGTCAGGAAATCTTACAGTAATGTTTGTCCCATGAAGGTACATAACAAGACTCTCCAGTCAGAGAAGACAAAATTAGTGGAATGAAAAACATCCAAGCAATACTGTATTTGTACCTTTTGGAAGTCCATCTATCTCCTCCGCATCTCCTAACCTTTAAAACATAAAAAGGAAGCTATACATAGTTTACTTCTATACTGGTTTTGTGATTATGCTAGTAATTAACAATATCTCTTTCAAAGAAAATCTTATTTGGATTTTAAAGTATTAATTACCATGTGGAACTCAACTTGCTAATGTTCTGCCTGATAACACAGGTCTCTGAAAAAGAGCCATTTGGGGACTAATGTCAGTGAAAGGTAATTTTACCCTCTATTTTTCATATGCCTTCTTTGCTTTCTGGCAGGCAAATATGTTGGCCTAAACAAAGCTTGTAGGCTTGTCAGTGAAAGTCTCTCCAGATTCAACCAGCTCTTTTTAATGGAGCTCGTGCAAAAATTTGGTGTTCAGAAGTACAGTTTTTTCTCCAACTGCTTGTCTATTTCCAAGAGGCCTGTGGCAGGGAACAACACTAGGACCTGCATTTACATGTTTCCTCGTGCAGTATTTATACAGAGCATCAGGCTTGGCTAGAAATTTATGTCTTTACTATGAGAACACTTTCCTTAAGTCTGTGCCTTTCCATTAATAAAACCAAAGCAACTTCACAAGTACTGTACCTTTGAGTACCTTTCTCCCTCCTGGCTCTGGATAGTGATGGAAGATACTTGCACCTGAGAATACTGAATTGTCTTAAGCTTCATTTACAGTCAACAGAGAAATCATCTAGGGTGTTATTCATCTGGTTTATTTGAGATTTCACAAAATGATGAATTGCACTTACGTGAACATCGTTCTTTCTATTGACTGCAAAGTGAGCCTGGAACGTTTACCTGAGGTGTAATTACTCAGTACTATGCTTGTATCATAAAAAGAGGGAATGCAATGTCTTGTTGGAATAATGCCTTATAATATAAAGGTTGGTATCGGTACTTCAGGTCTCATAACTAATACTTCTGACTGTGATCTTTACATATAGGGCTTGGTATTTCTGCTGCCTCCTTTTAGCTTGTTGATTGGGTCACTTGTAAGAACTTATTAGTTGCAGTCCCTCTTCTTCTGATAACTGTTGGCCCAATTGTCCAAAACTGTAGGATCTGATTCACGACCTTTCTTGACCTCTCATTAGAATTAGAGTTGGGCTCCAGTTTATCAGCAAAGCCTGAAACAATTTTAATCAGTGTTGACCCCCACAGCCAAGCAAGCAACCCTATTAAAATTAATGAGATGGCAATTCTGTGAAAGCAGGCAAGACTGACTGATGGGGAAGCTACCTGATGGCAGCAGAGTCTCTTGGCAAATCAGACACACTCAGGTGTCTTGTCAACTTTGCACTCACTTTATTTTCCCACATGAGCCACCAGAAATAGACACTTCTGCTTCATTCCACCTAGCACTCACTTCCTCAGGGTGAACAACTGCCCAGAGCAATCCAGTCCTATTACTCTCAAAGGATCATATAGGAATTATGCAGCTACACCACAGCCATGTAATTCTGACAATCTGAAAGAACAATTTGTAGGACAGTGAGACAGAGAAAATGCTACAATAGGACATGGAATTTTCCTTATTCAACAAGAAAAAAAGTCAACAACATTTTTAAACTGTGTATTTTTAAAAGCAGAATGCTGATTGTTTATGCCTGTTGAAAGTTCATATTAAAAGTTGCATATCTGGTACCGAGGAATGATTGTAAAAATCCTGAGGTAGCAATGGTGTCTCTGGAGAACTGCATTTGAATGCTCTATGCCCTTCTACTTCTCATTTGGTCAAAGTTGTTTTTCTTCAAAGCACATAACAGCAAGGGATTTATTTTCTCTTGAGAAGTAAGAAAATGAAAGCTCATGGAAATGAAATCTGTTAAAGAAGAAAAATTAGAGTGAAAATTGTTCAGATTCTCATAGATACTGCTCTGAAGCATTCTTTAAAAAAAATAATTTGGATGGATTTATTTTTCATGAAAAGGGAAGCTCTGTCATCACATAGCTGTGTTTTGCAACTATTTGGAAATGTCAGGGAGTGGCCTACAGACCCCATGCACATACAGCCCAGATTTACTTGCTCTGTCATGTCTTCAGTGGCTTAGTATTCCATCTCATAGGGTATCCCACCAGACAAAAGAGGTAATTTTCAAAGGAGTATCTGAAAGATTCAAGTTCATTAACTATTGGAGTGAGGTAACTCCACTGAAACTAGTAGAAAATGCCTCACGTGTTACCCCTGTCTAATTCTGAGCCTTTATTATTTAAAACCCCAGCATATACTGCATGTTGGAAGTTCATGTTTCTTGGCTGATGATAAGTGCCAGTGATTGCAGAGTTCCTCTGGTTAGCATCAGGGACAAAGGTGGTGATCTCTGGTTTTCTTCAGCTCTAATCCTTTAGCTGGACAGGAAAGCTATTTCAGAGAGCATTAGGGAGGAATACACAGAAAGGGGATAGAGGCCTCTCTGCTATGAAGCTTTCAAATCCTGAGGGAACAACCAGGTAGGCTACAGGGGACCTTTGAAAGCGTGACATTTATAGCATAATTTTCAGAACTTTCAAGCAGGAGACTGACTCCATGGCAAACTAGTGGAGAGCTGGAGAAGTAGCTCAGAACAAAAGCATTTTGTGTTTCTTATCAAACACTTCAAGGTTATCAGAAAGAGTCACACATTTGTGCTGTGGGGCTCCACTAAGTGAGATTCCTTCTCCAAAAACCCACACTGCCTACAAGTTTCTCTCAATAGCTTTTTGTCTGACATTGCAGGTAATTGCACATGACCCATAATGGGAGAGTTCTTTTTTTTTTTAATTTTAATTTTAATTCAGTGAACAAAAGTTTCCCTTAGGTTTTTGAGATTCAGCATCTTATTTGTAGGGGGTAACATTAATATTTAAATACTCTGTGGTTTGGGTTTCCTTTATATTTTGTGCCTAGGCAACCTAAAAAGTGTGAGGGAGGAGGCAAAAAAGCAGCTATGGGTTTATCTTCAATTTTTAAATAAGCTGGAGCATATTTAGACACCAGTACTTTCTGCAATTGTCTTAAAAAGAAACCTTCTTAAATATTGTATCATGTTTTATATTATTTCTGCAAACTGTAAAGAAAAATACCCAAGAACTTTGATGGATGCCACAACCATGCAAATGCCCTTACAGCCATTATGCAGGCAGCTCCACCACCAGAGAAAAAGTATCCTTCAGTATTTCAGACTGAATCCTTATGAAGGCTCCATAGAGTGTCATATTAAAAATACTGCAGCTCCATTTGTTAATGATCCATGGAGTGAGCTGGAGCAACAAAGCCCAACCTTGATTACAGAAAGAACAGGATGGTAGAAGTCACTCTTGAACATAACAGCCTGGGAAATTCCTTACAAGTAGGCAGTAAACAAGCCGAGTCGTGTTTCTGCAATCAGGAAAGATAACAGGGCAGCTACAGATAAACATGAAGGACCCAGGCTATACTGCACAGCATCCAATAATAGTTTGTTCCCTGCACCTGGAGACAACCAGAACTGTGTTCTGGAGGGATGAAGCATGGAAGGGATGATAGGCAAAGGGTCACTAAAGGCAGTTTGCTCTATGTTTTATAAAATCTCCTTCTTCCTTATGTCTTCCAAATCTGGGGTATTGAATTTGCTTCCTTCAGACAATGTGATACAATCTCCCTATCACCCATACACTCTTCCTTTCAAAATTAAGTAAGAGAACAAAGAGAGAGGAAGTAACACCCTAATCACAGGGGATGGGAAAGAGGAGACCCCAGATATATAATTGACTTTGGCTTTGTATTAGACCTTTTTCCAGCCATCACAAGACTGAGATACTGACACGGCTTAGAAGCATGAATTCTCTGCTGTTGGAGACTGAACCAAGTTGTTTTGTGAAGGAAAGTCTGCAAACAGCGCTAGTGACTGCTGTCATTAAGATGAGCATGGATGTGCACCGTGCACAGTGCATGCACTGTGAGTGGGACAAGGGACTGTGAGTAGCTACCAAGCCACATGGCAGCAGCAGATTCCTCCTACGTCTCTTTTTTACCATTCAGTAAAGTCATCACTCAGGTGATGGTAAATCACTCAGTTGTAGATAAGAAACCCTGCCGCGAAGAGTCAAGAGAGAAAGAAGGATGCTAAGAGCAAAGAGCATATAAAATATACTTGTCTATTTAAAGCTAGACCTGAGCCAGAAAAGTCAGTGAGGCATTTTACACCTAGTTATGTTTCTTTAGCAAACCCTGTAACATGTCTTTTAACCTACAGGACTCACGGCACAGCTAACATTGGGAGAAGACGCATGCATTTTTGACAAGGCGTGCTCAGCTGTGGGAGCCATGGGGCACTTGTGACAAGCTCCTTTCTGACAGCACCAAAACTTTTAGCACTTCAGCTCCAAATACTTGCTTTGACAAAGAGAGAGAAGCAGAGTCCCACGGTTACCCCAGTACTGCCTTTCAGACCCAGGGCAAGACAGCTGAGATTCTGTCAGCATCTGTTGCACTGCCACTACAGGAGATTGCAGTGGTAATAAGAATCAAAGTTGGACCCCTTAGAATAGAGGAAAAGAAAGCACAGAAGGGTTTAAAATCTTAACATCTTTTTGTCTGCTTGGTTCTGAACCAGTATGTGGGTGGATGCAGTCACAAGGGAAGGAGAATATGCTAATCAACACTCTGCTGCTAGGAATTGTTAATAAAGGAAGACCAGAATATTGGTGTTGATTTTTATGATTAACTCTTACTCTCTTCTTGAAATCACCAATGTCCTGGAGATTTAATGTTCCTGAAACCTGGGATAATTCATTCTCTCTTTTAGAATAAGATTAGGAGTGGAGGGAATGCATAAAAATAGTCTCTGTTGATCTTTAATGTCATGTAGTATTACTGCCTTTCAGTGTCTTAGGAAAAAATCAGTGTAAAATACTAAAAGTAGATTGCCGGAGTTTTTTGTTTTATTTTGTTTTATTTTGTTTTTATTTGGGTTTTTTTTTGCCTTTTTTGCACTTTTAAGTGCACCAAGTTAAATAATATCATATATCTCACTGAATTTTACTTCTTCTTTATGGTGCTTGTGATTTTGGGGGCAATGCAGATATTTGTATTGCAGTCTCAGCTACAAACAGAATTTAAATTTTTTAGATCAAAACTCAAACTAGACATTTGACATTAGTTATTGGTACAAATGTCTTCAGCAGACAAGAGAAACACACTCAGCATTACCATTTCTCTGTCTTCTAAATAGTGACCTAATTGTTAAAGAATAACCAGATGCCCACTCTGAGCTGAGACCTTATACTACCTCTTCACCTGAGAATAGCATCTATTTCCTTGGCCCAAGATATTGTCTTTTACTGAAACATTGATGTAAAATCAGACTCCAAAAGCTCCAAAAGCTTCTTTTTCATATTATGGAGCCCTTCCTTTCTTCTTGTTTCTTTAGAATTTTGCTTCTTTAAGGTATTTGGTCTTTCCCTGATTTTGTCACCTACTATCATTCAGCAGAGAAAACATTTTCTCCATGAAACAACAGGGAGAGGTATTTTGTCTTCTTCCTTTGCCAACACACCCTAAAATTCACCACAAGTTCTGGCCTGCTGCCTCTTGTATAGGACTTGAGACTGACATGTCCCACAACCTGGAAAGTCCCAAAGTTGTAAAGGTTTGAGAAGTCAGTGAGCCTGAGGATCATTCTTTACTGTCAGGCAGGCAATAGCATCAGAAAAGGAAAGAGTGCTTGTAAAGACTCTGAACTTACTATCTGGGTAGAGCTTTGTGCCTTTTTTTTTTTTTTTTTTTTTTTTTTTTTGGTAAGTAACACGTCCAAATGTTGGATATTATTTGTTTCTTTGGATGGAGGGAGATGTAGACAGATTTCTGCCCAGCAGGTCCTTTCCTGTGATGGCCATTTTCATGTGACTGCTGTATGTGATCATGACAGAGACACCTTCAGCCAGCCAACAGAGTGGGACAGCTTCCCAAGGAACTGTGGGAGTGCTTAATGCCTACACTCACATTGTATTCAAAACTCTTAATCTAAGTAGAATTTATCTTTATTAAAAACAAGTGTTATGGAACCATAGGCAGTTACAAACAATTGAAACTCTGTTGTTTGAGGCCCAGAACTGGAATGAAGTAAGAAAACAGAGTGAAGAAAAGTTTATATAGCCTTGTATTCTTTCTTTTATTATTCAGCTTTTTGATTTTAAAAAAGACATTGCTTTCTCAAAGAAAAAGAATTTTAGCACATGATGATGGGATTTACTGTGAATGTACAGAGCCTTTTATGAAAGATTTAGGTGCACTTTTCTGAAGGCTGAAGAAAACATGAGGTTTGAAAGCAAATTTAACAAGAGGAATGCATCAAAGTTTTTTGCAGTCTCCTTTAGTTTTCTATGTCTTTAGTTAAATTCACTTTTTTACTTTTGAAACTGAAGTTCCCTATGATTCAAGATAATTTAGCTCTCTTCAAGAACAATTCAGTGCCATATGCAGCACAATTCAGAGACAGGGAAATAGATTTTTAATGTCAATGAACTCTCATTTTGAAAAGATATAATCTTCAAAGTGATCTGCTTTGAAACAGTGGGTCTTTAATAGCAACGACTGTCAATCACACAATAGATTTCATATATTTATAGAGGTGTACAGCATGTTGCATAAATGACCACATCACTATGGGACTGGTAGGGGTTATAGTCTCTAGTTTGTTAGGTGAGGCAACTAAATCAAAGAGATGATAAGTGACTCATTCAATATGATATACTGCACAAAAATAAAGTTCACCAAAAGATTTTATAATGTTCTAAATATGAAGCATCAGTTATGTTAAAAGTAACTAACATTTAAGTTCTCCTAAGGAAGAGTTAAGAAACTGGTCCTACTACCCACCAAAAAAATTATACAGTGTACGTGAATTATTAAATCAATGTGCAAACACCTAAAAATCTAATGTTGTGGACAATAGAACAGTAAGAATGGAAGAAGGAATGATTCATGTGGCATAAAATACTTAATGATGTAAAATTCCACTTAGGACTTCTGTAGAAAAGGGTCATGAGTTCCACCAGAAACATTCAATCCATGAAACACCCTCTGTCAAATAGGCGTCTTTGGTCTGAATATGTTTTTTGAGTGAAGTATTGCATTTTTCCTGATTCTTGTAGTCAGCCACAAAAAACTTCCTGTGCCCACAATGTTTATAACTATCTGAGAATCTTTTCATAGCTGTAATTGAAACAGTAGGTGCAATAAATTCTAGGAAAGCATGTTCTTTGAAATAACATTGTACATATGAATATCTAAAATGATAAAATTGAAAATTATCAAACTATCAGTACATTCAATAAATTAATGCTAAAACTGTAACAAAAATAGTTGACATTAAGGAATATAGGCAATGTTATAAGCACAAGAAAAAGTACAAACTCAATGTCCCCAATGTATTAATGTTTTCCAGATGTTGACACTATGTCTTCGATGACTAGACAAATGCTAATTCCAACACAAGTGGCCAACCAATGAAAGAATACAGAAGCCATCCTATTAAATCCAGCCAAACCATAGATGTAGTGCTGACAAGAACATATTTGCTCAGGGAGAATAAAAAACCCTCAGAGGAAGAGGCAGGAGTTATGTCTCCCTTGTGGTAGGCACTGTATACCCTCGTAATAAAGAAGACTGTCTGCAACTCAGCAGTCTTATGTTTCATGCAGCTTGGCTGTACACAGTGAAAAACAGGTTATTTCAGTCTTGTGAGGTTCCAATTTTGTACAATTCTTGGAGATTTTAGAAAAAAATCCCTATGCATTTAGCTGGTCATTTCAAGAGTTCTGAAGAAGCAAAAGAAAAATTATGCATTTTAATTTTTAAGTTTTGAAGACAGTTCATATGGATATCTTCTCAAACAGAATACCTATCTGTAAGGGCAAAAAAACCACTAAAATGCATGGAGTTAACATTATATGAGGAGGGCCGTAGTCTTGTTTTATCACACCTCCATTTTGCCAAGATCAAAATCTTAAGAGCAAACTAGTTATGTATTTCACACAATACTTAAAAAAAATGTGAAACTTATTGCCACAGGATATTGCAGAAACTGGAATCAAATATGACCAGAAAGACACTGAAAAAATCATTAAAAGAAAAGATAATTTGTAACCATGAACCCAGGGTGGGTCAAGACGGAAAGAAGGTGTATAATGGTTCAGGCCACTTGTGAGAAGATGGTTTTAGATGTCTACCTTATGCATGGTTCAGAGTATGTTGAAGTATGCATTCCTGTTTAATCAGTGGAGAGTCTTAAGTGACTTCTGAAGATTGTTCAAGTGTCTGAAGGTAAACTGTGCAAACCCACTGGGATAGATTTCATTACCACAGAAGATCAATGTTTTTAATGTTCTATACCCATGTGGCCAAATGGAGAAGCCACAATTGAACGGTCTTGATAAGAACAATCCTTTAAATTCTTTGTTTCACCCTCCACGTACCTTACTCTCTAATAAGAAAGAGATACAAAGGTAGCCTTGGCCCTTTATCACAAAGTGTATGTGCTAGTGTTTTCATTATGCAACCCATTAAACAGCCTCCCTCCCCCTGTAAAAATCAAACTCTTTAAAAATCATGTTCATGGTATACAAATCTGTATGCAGACTGACTATTTTTTGCATACAATTTCAAATGTAGCTGCATTGCACCCCTTTGTTAAGACATGAACCTTCATATCCATTGTAGGAAAATTTATTTGTAACAATTTGCTTTCTGTAATAATTACTTATTTAGGCAAAACCTAATATTGTTTCAGTTTAAAACATTCTAGCCTTCCTTTTTTGTTTTCAAAAAATATTAAGAACCTTTTATTCTTTCTGTGAGTGGTCAGAGTTTACAACTAGGTTTGAAGAACATTCCCACTTTTTTTGCCCACACCTGCCTTTTCTTTTAAAGAGCTCAAATTGTAGTCCAAGTTTATCAGCATATAGATTTGGACATCCAGATGTAGAACATGTTAAATCATTGTGGTTTTTAAATATATGGGAAATCCTTTTGCAGATGTTTAGTGCATATGGTACTTTTGAAGTTCAATTTAGTTTTCTTTCTTCTCTTTCCTTTTCCCCCGACTTTATCCCATGCTTTGTATTGTTATATGCCCCTTGGATGGCTATGCCAAGGACTTCTGAAGGCCATTTTAATGCATAGGTGCACAGTTCTGCATCAGATGACACAGTCTATCCAAGATATGTGCACAGAAGCAGTAGACATGACACAGGCCATCTTCTTTCTTCTTTTCAGCATCTTTGTAGAGTAGCAGGACCCAACAGTGCCTAAAGAAAGATTACATGCCTATGTTCAGCAGCTAGGTCCTGCTGTAAGTGTTGGTAACAAAGTGCAGTGTACATCTACCTCTGAGCTGGGTCTAACTTCACATTATAGTCCATGGTCAGGACTTTTCACTCTAAAGCTGCCATCTAAAATGTTGAGTCATGCCCAGAAGATCTGTTTCTCTCCGTTGACTGTGAAAGGTGTAAACTCCAAAAGCTAGGTAACATGAGTTACACCTTAATGGCCACATAACCTGGCACATTCTGTGAAACTACTGTCCAAGTCAAGTTTTACTTGGTATGAACACAAGAAAAAATGGTCCTGTATTACCTTGTTTTTATTGAAACTTTTATATGACTAAATTTGGTGATTCAATTCCTTTACTTTCCCTTAATTATGGGAAAGTAAAGGTTTTCCCCTTTTCTATCCACATTTTCATCTGGGTAAATGCATTTTTCAGGAGTGAAGAAGTAAACAGTCCCAATTTGTGAATTATATAACTATTTAGAGTTATTTAGCTATTCAGACTCCCACAATCAGTGTTGAAATAATGATAGCTTCTCACTACAGAATTTTTCTGTATATTATTATGTTTATGTGCCATGATGCCAATAGGATGCTACATGGCCTTTATTGGGGAGTACTTACTGCAGTTCCTATGGTAAAAGTACTTTTACAAACACTATAGCCTGCAAACATTTCACAGACTGAATTTTTATGAGATCATAGAGTAACTGAATATATAAAAGGAGCTTTAATATACTGCAGCCTTCAGTGCTGCTTTATGAAATATGACACACACTTTATGTACTGTATATGAAACATATGCTTGATTCACCTAAGAATTCAGGGCACAATGCTTTCGTGATAAACACCTGTTGCCAGTCCATTTAAAGTATGACTGTTGGCATCACAGGACCTGGATCCCTTTACCCTCAGGTATGACTCTGTGACATGCTACTGTTCCCATTTTAGTGACTAGGGGGACAGCAAAGCACAGGCTGGCAAAGTGAAATCCCAAGGCCAGAGGTCAAATTGAAGCTAATATGGGCACTGGAAACTTATAAACTATCCAGACTTGAATAGTATATAATCTTAAATTTACTTTATATTCTTCTAAAAATCTCATTGCAATAATCTTAATTTTTAGTACAAGTATTACATGCAATGTAAGACTACTTAAATTTGATGGTCATCACAATACATTCATAAAGGAGAAAAACTACTCATTTTTTTAAAAGTTTGCTTTGTATTATGGGGTTCATATAAGAGGATATTGAAATCTATTATTAATGTTGTAAAAATAATTGATTGGTTTGTATTAATCTGGACAAATTTGGTCAGGAAATCAGAAATGTTGCAGTGACCTCCCTTTAGGAGTGAAGGGTTGAAAAGCTCAGCTAGTTTGAGGGTGGTTGCTCAGTATACCACAAAAACTGTCTGAAATGGCAGAGGATCAGCCTCAGTGACACAGGAAGCCTTTACTCCTGTGAGAGACTGAAATGTTAATGGTTAATGGCTCAATCAATCAGCCATTTGCAAAAGGAGAAGTGCTTTGCTGACCACGTGCACGGTAACAGCCCAGGCAGAGGGCGTGAGCATCAGAGGATTACCATGACAAATCAACCTTTAGCTACAAATTGGGTTTTGAGCCAGATAAAGGAAGAGGCCGATAAGAAGCAGATCCTGTGAGGTGGGCTAGTGCTTTCTATCACGCCAATGTCCCCCTTACACAACAGGTTCTGATGTAAAATTGCCCCTTCCCCTGGGGGAGATATTAGGACATTCACACATAGGACTGGAGGTGTTCATCACTTCCCAAGGGGCATAACTTGCTCAGCTACACTGGTGTCAGAGGCAGCTGTCATGCCTTAGAAGGTGTCATAAACCATTAAAAACTCTCAGAGAGCCCTCACACTCATTTCTGGGGCCTTCCACCAGAGGACTGGGCATGATCTGCACACAGTGTTGCACCCCTCAGGGCAGGTACTTGGGATTCCCCCATAAATGTAAAAGTATATTAACCCACTGCACTTGGTGTTTTGTGGGCTTCCCCCATCCCTGATCGCTCAAGAGAGCAAACAACACTTTGACCAACAGACATCTAAATTGCAACTATGAAGTCTTGTTGCCGGATCCATGGGTGGCATCTTTCTACTCTTGTTCTTTCTTTTTCTTTCTTTTTCTCTTTCTTCTCAAAATAAATTGTAAGGCAGACTAAAAAGCTCCAGTCACTGCCTTAGTAAGTGCATTGTTGTGTGCGGATAAGTTAAAGTTGTCAAAGATTAAGTTTCTTAAGTTAAATTTACTGAAGTGCCTTACTTTGTCTAGATGTTGTTTTAAGGTTTTCTAAGTATCTTGTTCTACCTTAATGTTCTTAAGTTTGCAAATAAAAGTTTGTTATTGAACCTCCTGAGAATTTTGTTTTCCCATGCATCACCCAGAGTGAATCAAACAACCTTCTTCTAAATCTGCCAAGCAGACCAGGCATAACAACAACTCATTTAAACCTCCACATTTCCTGCCATTTAATGACTTTCCTTTTTAAACTCGTTAAAGGAGGCCTCTGGCATTTTCCTTTCTAGCTTTTTATTTTAGTTTAAAGACAGAAAATATTATATTTAAAGGTTGACGGTGGGCTTCCCTGGATTATCTTTTCTTGATTCCTTGCCTTACTCTCTTGGCATCCTTTTCCTTAAGCCAGTATTTGTCAATTTCTCATTAACTCTCTCGATTTCATTGAATAGCTTTTCCTTTTAATACTCTGCATTACTCATTCTTTCAAAGCATTATATATCTGGAGGAGATGAAAGGTAATGCAGCTTCATTGAAGCACTGCAGATTTGAGGAGGAGTTTGCAAAATCATAAGAGTCACATTCATAAAGAAAATCCAAGACAAGACATCTTTATTGAAACCAACCCCCTGGGATTTTTATTTTTTTTTAATCAAGGAGAAAGAAGGACTCCTGGTAAAACTCAAAAGTCAAAGACTACGACTATTTCATTTTTGTAAGGTCAAAAATGAACAAAACTCTCACAGAGACAAACTCCAACATTAGGACCTTATCCATCAGTGTAGCTTCTCAGCCTCAAGTGTTATTAAGTCAAGCAGAGACTTCAAAGCAGGAGCTCCTGTGACAATCCACGAAGTCCTGTTCTTGCTGAGTGGGTGGAAATAGAGGATTGGAAATCTCAACAGTTTGAGTGAGTCTGTTCCAGATTCTGTTTCTCATTTACTGTTATTCACAATTGAAGCAGAGCAAACTGGGAGAAAGCTTCTTAATGCAGTGTGATAGACACCAGTTTGGAAGACTCTTTTTAGATCATTCTCCACAATCAAACAGAACAGCAGAACCTTTTCTAATGTAGGCTAAAGGCAAGAAGCCAGCTGCAATAAAAACAGAGCCCAGGCCAGGTCTGAAAAGAATCAGCTGAACCATCGTGCACAACTCAAATCTTGAATTCTGCCCTTCTCATACATACGAATTATGCTGATTCTCTGATCACAGCAGAGAACTGACCTATAACGATGTCGAATTTCCAACAAAATATGTGATTATAAAACCTAATGGAACAAACTGCTGGGCAAAATCTGTTGCGCATGACATATATTCAAGAAAAGTGAAAATAGGGTCCTTTATATATCTGGGAGCTATTCAAAGGAAAATAACAAGAAACCTATGCGCTAGACTTAGGAAGCAAAAATTGAAAGTTACTGTATGAGAATGGAAATAAAAACCTTCAAATATGGCAGATTTCACTTGGGTTTTTTGTTACTGTTTTGGGTTTTTTGTTTGGTTTTGGGTTTTTTTGTTTGTTTGTTTGTTTTAGGAAAAGTAACTAAGTGTTTTTAAAAGAGAATATTCTAAACAATATTTAAAGTACATCATGCATAAAAAAAATTGCACACATGCTTAGAAATGCAACCCAATTCACCCTGTTCAGACAAAAGCCCATCCACTAACAGAGTAGTTCCTGCCTGAATAAAGCATGTTGGACTGACCCCTCCTGACTGACATACAACAGGATGCATATCAAGATTAGGGCATAAAAAAGAAATAGTATTAGCAACATGCATGCAATTGCCTGTGGGTAGATGTTTAAACATAATTTTAGATGTTGTAGGGCCTTCTGCTTAGGCCTGCTTCTCCAGAAGTTTTCCCATGGCATCTGTGTCATACCTGCTGTGCCTTATGGCTATGAAGCATGTCTCAGTTGACATGAGGCATCCACCTTCAGGCTGAGGTTAGCAACTGATTTTTTCTATAGCTCAAACATAGTCACCTCAAGTCACAGGTCTTAATTCCAGGCTGAATCCAGTATCTACATTGTCCAGCACATCACTGGGAAGGAGCCATAGTGAGATCACCTGTGGAGCTCTAACAAAATAAATCAAGCAAAAGAGCAGAAACGTTACTTAGCAGTAAAGATAGATAATAATTCATCTGGGGGAATTGCACTGACCTGCAAAAAAGAAGTGATGAGAGGACAGTAAGACAGAAGCATGAAGCAGAAAGAGCATTTTGTTGGCATTTTTTCCTAAACCACATGTGAGAGAGCAATAGACTGGTGGAGTCACACCCTTCTGCTCTTGAAAGAAATGCAGTGGATGCAAGCTCAGCAAGAGTCAGAGGAAACCTGACCCTCTTGACATCAGGCAGAAGGAAGGGAGTGGAAGACAGGATGGGGGGGAGGCGGAGTAGAACCAGGGGTTCTCCTGCCACTCCAAGCATGTTCCACTGCTTGGGATGGCAGGAGAATCCCTTCTCAACCTCTCTCACCTTCCCAGGTGCACTTATGGAATCTGTATGAGGTTCTGGAACTCAGGGGTCAGGAAGGCCTACCTGGGGAGTTTGCCCAGAGCAAGTCAATCAACCAGAGGCATTACAGCAATGTCTGTTAAGAAAGAAGGGTAGTTGTAGGTGAATCCCTTCTGAGGGGAACTGAGAGTTATCTATGCCAACCAGACCCATTGCACAGGGAAGTCTTCTGCCTCTCTGGAGCTCAGGTAAGAGATACTTTTAGGAGACTCCCTGAACTGATTTGGTTCTGTGTTTATTACCCAGTTCTTGTTGTCCAGGTCAACAGTAATGAGGCTGAGTAGAGAAGTCCCAGGACAATTAGAAAGGACTTTGGGCCACTGGCATGATGGGTTGAAAGGACCATGGCACAGGTAAAATTTTCCTCAAACCCTTCAGCAGCAGAGAAGAATGCTGAAAGGAACAGGAGAACCCACGTGATCAACAGGTGGCTTAAAGGCTGGTGTCATGGGTGGAATTTTGACTTTTTTGATCAAGGGTTGGTTTATATGGCACCAGGCCTGCTGGAGGCGGATGGGGTTCTCCTGTCGAATTGGGAAGAAAGGAATCTAGCTCATGAGTCATCAGGACTGATGCGGGGGCTTTAAACTAGGTATGACCATGAGGTCATAGAGTTTTCAATTCTTGGTGAAGTGAGGAAGGGGCTTGAACTTCTGCAGGGTGCACTGTGACCTACTCTGAACACTGGTTCAGACTCCCTAGGGAAACAGCCATTAAAAACAAAGGGGTCCAGGAAGACTGGACATACTTTAAGATGGGAACCTTAAAGGCACAGGAGCAGATCATCCCTATGTGCTGAAAGGTCTGCTGGCAGGGAAGGACTGGCCTGGCTGAACAGGGAACTTTCACTGAAACTCAGGAGAAAAAAAGAGTTTATGACCTTTGAAAGACAAAGCAGGAAACTGAGGAAAAATACAAGGATGTTGTTAAGTCATGTAGAGAGAAAATTAGAAAGGAAAAAGCTCAGTTAGAACTCAGTCTGACCACTGCTGTGAAAGATAATAAAAAGTGTTTTTATAAATACATCAACAACAAAAAGAGGGCCAAGGAAAATCTCCCTCCTTTATTGGATGCAGAGGGGAGTGTTGTAACCCAGGAGGAGGAAAAGGCTGAGGTACTTCCTGCCTTCTTTACCTCAGCATTTAACAGGAAGACCGATTATTCTCAGGGCTGGTAGACAGGGATGGGGAGCAGAATAGACCCCCTGTAATCCAGAAGGAAAGAGTTAGTGACCTACTGAGCAACCCAGACACTCACAAGTCTACAGGGCCAGATGGGATCTACCTGAAGGTATTGAGGGAGCTGGCAGAAGAACTCACCAAGTCACTCTCCATCATTTATTATCAGTCCTGGCTCACTGGGGAGGTCCCAGGTGACTGGAGTCTGGCTAATGTGACTGAGGCCAATTGCATGAGGTTCAATAAGGCAAAGTGACAGGTTCTGCACTTTGATCACAATAACCCCATGTATAATTATAGGCTTGGGGAAGAGTGGCTGGAAAGCCGCCCAGCAGAAAAGGACCTGGGGGTTCTGGTTGACAGGCAGCTGAACATGAGCCAGAAGCATGGTCAAGAAGGCCAATGGCATCCTGGCCTGTACCAAAAATAGTGTGGCTACCAGGACTAGGGCCAGTGATTGTCCCCCTGTACTCAGCACTGGTGAGGCCGTACTTTGAGTCCTGTGTCCGGTTCTGGGCCCCTCACTAGAAGAAGGACATTGAGGTGCTGGAGTGTGTCCAGAGAAGGGCAGTGGAGCTGGTGAAGGGTCTGAAACACAAGTCCTGGGAGAAGCAGCTGAGGGAACTGGGGCTGTTTAGCCTGGAGAAAAGGAGGCCCAGGGGAGACCTTATCACTCTCTACAACCACCTGAAAGGAGGTTAGAGCAGGATGGGAGTTGGTCTCTTCTCCCAGACTACTAGAGATAGGACAAAAAGAAAAAGCCTCAAGCTGTGCCAGGGGAGGTTTAGATTAGATATTAGGAAAACCTTATTCACTGACAGTGTAGTTAATCATTGGAAATGCCCAGAGGGGTCATGTTGTCACAATCCCTGGAAGCATTCAAGAAATGACTGGATATGGCACTTAGTGGTATGGTTTAGTTGACAGTGGTGTTTGGTCAGAAGTTGGGCTTGATATTCTCAGACGCCTTTTCCAATCCCAATGATTCTATGATTCTATTCTATGATTTTATAATTTTACAAGGAAAACCTTCTTTGAAAGTATAAAACAGATGAACTAAAGACCAAGACTTGCTCTCATATTTTCAATGTTTGGTATACCATATCTGCTATTTGGTTATGCAGACAAGTCTGACTGAAGACCAGGTGGCACTCGTGATAAAATTTCACATAGCACTACTTCCCTAGCTATTTATAAAAGGTCATAGAAACAAAGGTAGGTTGATTGAAGGAAAGTAACAGAGATATTCATGTAAGAAAGTGTGCAGGACAGATGCATGAATATTATTAGAAAAATTCACGATGTGTCCCCAAGGTGAAATGAGCAGCAGGTGCAGGGTTGCTGCAAGGGAAATTAAACAGGCAGTTTGAAAGGGCAGATAGATAGCATAGCCCTGGGACACATTCATTATAGCAGAGGAGATGTGAATGTTCCCTTATCACATGCAATTTTACTCTGCTGATTTGAAAACAGCTGATTTTATTGTGAAAAATAAAGTCATAAGTGGCCAAAGAGCCAAAAGAACTCTTGAAGATTTTTTTTTAAGAAATGGGACAACCAGACAAGTTTGGAGCTATTAAACCAGGACTTCAGGGAAGGCATTATTCTCAGCTTGCAGGACAGAAGCAGTGGGGAGTTCTGGTTCAACAAAACTCCCAAAAGCCAGAGGAAAGATTTTTTTCATAGAAGGCAGTCATTGGAAAAGAATAAGATTTGAGTAACACTGGTACCTCTACAGAACGAGTACTTCAGTATACGTGTTTCTTAAATGTTTCCAACACATTAATCCTATAAGGTGGCAAATGAAATCGTATTGTAATGAAAGCCAAATATTGCTCCCCAAGACATAAATTGAGAATAAATTCACTGATCTCAGTGGAGATATTGTGGATTATACAATCGTGTTATGAAATGAAAGTACAGTTTGGCTCTTTCTCAGCTAAGCAAGGGAAATGTCAACTTTATAAATGAAACCAGCCGCATAGCAACAGCCTGGTTTCCCTTATCCAACATAGACTCTGCTTTTAATTTCCATTTGTATTAAGGAAGTTTTATTTGGGTCATTAAGCATTTTTGTATCAGCACATCTGCCTTTGACTACAGAAAACAATGATAATGGCTTCCAAAACTAGCAGTGAAGGAAGAAAAAGGAAGATCCAGGAGAACCACTTTAAAACATTGAAAAATGTGTTAGTTATAACTAATTATTTTAATCTATATATTAACTGGCTGAAAATACAAGATGAGTTGCAAGATTTTATAAATACATCAAAGACTTTTGGTTACATCAAAAGGCATTCACATTCTTTATCTATTATGCTTAGGGCTTAAGGTTTCCTATTCAAACCAGTTGTCATTTTTTCCTTTGAAGAGCAGATACTCTAAAAGAGCATTGATACTTCAAAAGAATGTACCTTGTACATGAAGTAACACTTACTAAAAATTTTGTCTTATGTTCCTCTCTCCCTATCTTGCAGGAGAAACACAAAACTTGCTAACACTTTTTGTCAAAAACCCCATCGCCATTATGCTAAAAAGAAAATTTCTTATATTTTGCTCCCCTTCAGTCCATCCTCTACTTGTTTGAGAAATAGGAAAGGTCTGTATTCGTGCTAAGTTGGACAGAGGAGCAAGACATCTTTACACTTACACTACTTTGTGTTGCTAAGATTCACACTCTATGTGTGGGGAACTTCACAGGTGTGCAGTCATACTGCGCTTTTAGTTCTGGAATGATCAGTACATTGAAGAAGGTCTGAATCACTCACCTGAAGCTGAAATCAAACCAGTGTTTTTGAGAAATTTCCTGCAAGATTTCAGTGAACTTTGAGCCATTCCTTCAAATGCTTCATAAGTCAAGCAAAACAGAGAACTACATCTTAGACGTGTTGCAAGATAAGGGTAAATGCGATGATTTTCTTCATCAAAGAATACTAAAATGGCCCTAGATTTTGGAATACAGAATTGTCAGGGAACATACCTACTGAGTGGGAGACAATAAATGGGTAGACAAAGTTATATCACTGTAAGTGCAGAGCAAACCAAACCAAAACTTGCCAAAAGGGCAATCCTGCTAAAGAGAGGTTGCTACAAAGTTGGTGAACCTAAGTCCTCTTGACTTAAGTTAAAACAGAGGGTGATGCCCACAGAGTAGGAGTTTGGTTTGGATGTTTGAAAACTGTGGAAGTCAGGATGTATGAAAAATGTAGGAGGGCAGTACAGTGCTGGAACAGGTACATAGAGACATTGTGGTAAATCCCTCTCCAGAGGGATGTGACAAGGCCAGGTCTGATTACTGACAGTGGCCCAGCTAAATGAGCTGACTCCAGAGGCTTCCTCTAAACAGTGTTTCTGCAATTGCTTTGGTGACTGAAGGGTAGCATCTGCTTAGAATTACCATATGTTTTCTTGGAATGAATCTTGCTTAAAATACGGCAATACTTTGTTCACATTGAACATGAAAGGGCAGATTGGGTGTACTGGGGTGTGTTTGTAATCAGGACAAACTTGTCACTTTATGGGCATTTTGTTCAAAATTTGTGTAGCAGAAAGCTTCCAGTCAGCATCTCCCAACGTCCTTGACACCTATGGAGAGGTTTCAGAAGGATTTTCAATTCCAGGAATTGCTCCTTTAAGCACAGATGGAAGCTGGTCTTCTAAGTGTTAACAGTTCTCCCAGACACCCAAAGCAGTGAATTCCGTACCTATTGTATTCATTATTCCAGAGAAATTGCTAATCCCAAGAGGGAAATGGTCATTTAAAGGAAGCATAACTATTTCGTATTTGTATATAAGCTTTTATTTTTGCCACTACAACTTCTGATTAGAATAGGTAGCTACCAGCTTCTCTGGTAGTTTTGCAGAACTCTTTGCAAAAAAATTACCTCATTTTTTGCAGCTCTAGCCTTGAACAGTCTGAATGATATTCAAAACATATATAAGCTACAATATATTCAATAATTTAAAAAATAAAATTTTTGACAGGATTACTGTGAACATCTAGTGTAACCTAAATACTTCACTGAGTTAATTTCTTCTCTAAGATGATGCATACATCTCAGAAAAGCATACAGTCTTGATTTTAAAATTGCTCCTGCTGTACAAACTCACATTATTCTAAATAACTGTCCCAGAGTTCACCTATTCTGGTGAACTCACCTCTATTTTGTATTGTACTTACAATTTGATTTTATTTCCTTTCAGCTTACTTTCAGTGTATTTTGTTATATCAAAGGTTTTCTGTAAGTAAATAATGTCTAAACATTGCCACTGAGGTTGGTTTTCAAAGAAATTGTAAGAGTACATGTTAACAATATGATATTGTGTCTTATGTGCAGGAAATTATAAAAATGCTTTAAACACCAAAGAGGAAAAACAGTTCAGGTTTCTCTTCCCTCTATTATTGCAAGTAAATGAAGATCAAACAAACTCAACTGAGAAATAAAATCCATGACAAAAAATACAGTACATGTATAAATACACATTCCCATGAGTTTAAAATGACAGTAATACTGGCTGGCTCATTGTTAATTTATATCAAAGGCAATATTTATATCAAAGGCATCTAGTGCAATTCAGTCAATTGGAGATCAGAGTTTTGTCTGAACTATTTAACTTTACAAGTTTAGAAAGGGAGGATCCCAGAGGTGCTTCTCTTCTGAGTGATGAGCAGAGGTTTAACCCTGTGACTCATATCAAGTTTAAAGCAGATTGTGTCCCCAGGTCCCCACCTCTCACTTTCCCACTCCCACTTGTTAAGAATAACATGTGTAAATAGTAAGAAAACAAGTGAGCAATTGACTTGGTTTGTTCATGTTCCCATTAACGTATGAAAAGAACTATGGTTTGTCTTTATAAATACATTAACCAAGGAAATCCTATGGTGGAGGAAAGTGTTATTTGGGTTAAAGAACTTAGATAACCTGGCTGTAAAGAAGCTTGTAGTGATAATTAGAAGGCTTCTAAACATTATTACAGTGAAGATTTATAATAACTTTCTACTTGGAGGCATTAAGGCAAAAAAAAAATCTAATTAGCTGAAAAATAGGGCTTGATCAATTATAAACCTATGGGGTTACATGATGTGACTGCCAGCAATGACAGGGGACTGAACTTGTTGGAGTCTCTCTGCTGTTTTCACTCTTACTGGAATATTTCGACCCCTCTCAGTTGTTCTCCTACTTGTGAGAGAGGAGACACTTTGTGTATTCATGGTATTGGAACAAGACTGACAATTTCTCAACATATTTCAGTTCATTGCCTCATGTTCCTCTCTGATTCAAGTCCTCCAAGGTAGTGCCTCTATCATTCTTTTTTCACAACAAAGCATGCTCTTCTCCAACACTGGTGTGAGTCTCTAGCATTGTGTTCAATAAGTTGGTGTAAACCTGTAGGTACATTCCTACTGTGTCTCACCTCTTTCTCTGTTACAATGATGCCCTTGGGTCCCTTCCCTCTCAGAATATTCTGTGATTCTATAATTTTGAAATAATGACATTGCTCAAGACTTGCATAGATTTCTTTCAGTGATGATTTCCCCCACATTTTCCTGAGGAAAAGAGACATTCCATTTCCATTACTCCACTGCCATGGGTACACATATTCCATTTTGGCATGCTCAGAGTATGACATCCCATCACCTGCACCTCTTACCTTAGACAGTACGGACAGCTGCCCATCTGCACCTTTACTGGTTCAGGTGTCCTCTTGCAACAGAGCTCCTCTGAACCTCAAGGATCCCAAGCAAACCTGTGACCATGTGTTTTCATTATGTTGTTCTCCACAGGACTTATCAAACATGTTAAAGGTGACACCAAAGACAGCTCTCCAGCTGAGTCTGTGCTTGCAGAGGCAGACACAGCAGGCATTGACATTTTGTAGGTACTTCCGGACACCTCAGAGAAGATAAGGCTTTCCAACCTGACAAAACTTTTGGCAAAGGACAGACATAAAATATCCTGTGCCTCTTTTAAGTTCACACATGTGAAAATGACAACCCGTGGCATATTTAAAGGTTTATATTTACTCTTTCTTCTACCTTATTATATGGAGTCATACTCATTAATCTTCATGAAAATAAGCCCATGCTATAAAGGAGTGGCTGAAAAAAAGTTTTATCCTTCATACTTTTCTTAATGTGAGGACACTTTGTGATGCAGGTATTTTGAAATAGGACAGAATAGGAATTTTGTCTTATTATATCTTAATGTAGTTTAGATTGGGATGGATACAATTACCCTGGAAAATGCTTTGGGCATGGTATCATTCAAATCTGCTTTAAACAGGATCAGATAACTAGGTAGGAAAAAATTACCTGCATTCTGGAAAGCCTTGTCTGTAATCACTTATCATATTTTACCCCATGAAATAATGAGGTGGATAACCATAATGGTAGACCAGATGCATAAAATAAAGCTGCAATTGCTCTTTAGATGTTTGTGCCTTATTTTGCTGTAAACTGCTTGGGTTTTTTCTGTTAACCAACTCTAATTTCCTTCTCCAAGCTTGTAGAATCCATTCACTTTAATGGGACATAAGCCACCCTAGAGTCATGAAGTTGAAGAGGTTACAGAATTTAATCAGCTTGTTTACATTTTTAATTCTTTTAATTTTTAACAGCCTACATTTTCTCTGTCATTCTCCCAGGGCATTATGGCAGCAGTAAAGCTTTTCCATATGAAGCTGCCAAGCCTGAGTTTTTGAAGGTTCTCCCTTCACAGCTCAGGATGAATTTCACTATGGTCTTACTGAGGGGATTCCAGATTAAAAGAGGAACCATTTCAAGCTGTAAAATCTGTAATGGAAAAAAGGCTGAACTTTTTGTGGAATTAGGATATCTCCTTGGTTTTTTGGTTGGTCTGCATGGGACACATCCCAGGCACTTTCCTCCTGGTGCCTAGAGCTCGACTTCTATGGAGGCCCCTGCTTCCCAGGAAGGCTCTTCACAGAGTTCACATGCCTTTCTTATCTCTCCTGCCGTGGCTCTCCTGGACGAGCTGTGACTGAGACTGCCATGCAAGATTTACCCTGGAGTCAAGGGGCCCAGGAGATATTGTTATTCTTTCTCCTCCATACCTAAGTTTTTGGGAGGACAGACACAGGAGAGAACACACTCACAAGTGTGACATGTAGGGAGCTCATGGGAAACGATAAAGAGCCCCTTTTTGGCTCCTAAAAGTATAACAAGAAACTAAGCAAAATAAAACACGAGAGTGTTAGAGAAAGTCCAGAAGAATTATATTCCAAAAGTAGAATTCCAGTCTCTGATGCAGAGATTTGGGACTTCACAGTGTGTAGCCCATGACTGGGCTAACGTCAAAACCACGGCTGTTTGTGGAGTAACGACCATCTGAGGAGCAGCCTTCCAGTGCTTCAAGCTATAAAAGCTGCAGATGTCAGGACTATCTTAAAGGGAAATAGCCTTAAGAATGAAGTGTTTGGAGAAATCTTGTTGAGACATACCACACTGAAGATAAATCAATGCAATCATTCCTGGAAAGCCTGGCTGACAAATTTCCCTATCGCATAGTTTGTGGGGATAGCATAAAATGTTTCCTGCCTTACTGATGCAAACATTCCGGGTAATTTCAGTAAGACCTAGACTAAATCTTGGAATGAAGAAAATAGGATTGAGCCAAGAGTTTCCTGGTGCTTATGAAAATTCCCCAGGAGTCAGAAGGAAAATTATGGCTATATTAAGGTAGCTTAGGATGTGAGAGATAATGCTTGATGTGGAGTTTTTGAGGGGAATTTCAAAATTGATAGAAGAGGTTTCTGATTAGATTCACTCACTGCAGAGTGTGATTGCTACAATACTGTAGTGATTTTGGTTGGATCGGTTTTCCTCCATATTAAGAAAACAGCTTTCTAGAAGACAGAAATGATACATAAATGAATATGGCATACAGTAATTGAAAAATGATGTGTCCCAGTCTCCCATACATGAAGCTAATACGTCTAGACTCTTATTTACAAACTGTTTTAGGTCTTCAGCAGAGGTGATACAGTTGCTTATCACAGACAATAAATATATATGCTGAGAAAGATTTTAGGTTCAGCTGCAAAACTACTGAACTTCTCATGACAGCATGGTTCTCCTCCAAAGTTTCTGTCTCTTCCAACCAGTGTTGAACCAAAGCAATGCTTAAGCAAAGGGGCCAGCTGCCATTTATCCCATTTAGGGAATATGACTATCCATGCATATTGGACGTATGTTTTTAATACTGAAAGTGGAATTCTTTCAGGACAAAACCAGTTCTGTTTACAAAAAGTTATCTATTATGTAGCACCCTGGTGCCTCTAAAATGCAGGTTGCCAGAAGTTCCTGGCAGTGAGCTGAATGTGGACGAGAGCTGAGGGGAATTCCGGGAGGAGCTGGACTCTGGAGAGGCAGCATGGAACGGGCATCTGGTGGTGGGGAACCGTGACCCTGGTCACTGAAAGCCACGCATAGGGACACACTCCCCAACACTTGCAGTCACATCCTTTCCAAGGAGATAGCAGTTCTTGCTAAGACCTTTCTTTAGGGCTTCAGTAAGCACTGAGAATTTTCTTCTCATCCACTCTTGAATGAACTGCAGAAACAGGAAATGTCTCAGGATCCCTTGGGAATGCTTGTCCTTGCTCGGATCAGTTTTATTTTATTTTTTACATGTACAGTTATGTCATGCTGGTTGCTTACCCTCAGCTTCACAGTAAGAATTAAAATAGAAAAGAAAAGATGCAGCATTCAGGACACAATTTTCAGAGGTAATTATTTCGGTCCAGCCAAAATATTACTTTTTTCTTAAGAAATGAGGAGGAAAAAAGACAATAGTTTTCCCCATGGTATCTTTCTCTGCTTCTGCTTCAACAATTAAGTTAATATATCACATCTGCTGTACATCCTAACAAGGGACGGTAGTCAGGATCCTAACGTACCTCATCCAAGAGCAAGAGACCTGAGATGTTTCTTTCTATAACCCTGTAAGCAAAGTCTTTATTATGGCCGAGGAATGTGACTGGTACTTATATCCTATACGTTTTCTTTATATCTACAAGCAGTTAACATAGTTTAATTTTCTAGTTTTCCCATTCCAACATCTATAATAATCTTTGGTTTTTTGATAGAATTCCTAACCTGGTGGCCAGTGATTAGTGTGTACCCCAGTGGTGTGTGTCTATACATCTAAGGACCATCAGGCAAGGAAATAGGAGTGGAAACCAAAATTAATCAATGCAATGAAAAAGGGTCTGAAGTTACCATATTTTTTAAAAGTGAGTGATAAGAGTTTGAATTTTTAGACTTTCAAATTACTAACTTTAACTTCTGGGAAAAAAAGAGAATAATCTAATCCTCCAAATAGTTTCAACCCGAGTGGAAAAAGAAATTTTTGGCTCACAGCTTCTAAAAGGATCATTCAGCCTAATCCAATCTTTAGGAGTAACTAAAATTGTGATGCCAAATTTCTGTTTCTAGCCCAAATTGTTCTGTTATGCCAAAAATGTGTCTTGAAGAATTGAACTGCCTGAGGTTAAAATGTTTTCTCTGATTTACAATGTTTGGTTAAAAATGTATTTAGGCCAATGACAAGCAAAGAAGGGTGTAATTTAACTTGAAAAGAAGTTACTATAATGCTGAAAACCTCACTGAGAAATTTCAGATTTATAAAAGATAAAGGGAAATGCTGACAAACCAGAACTATCACAATGCCAGAGAGTAAAATGGTTTTAAATAATGTGCATATTTTGTGAGGTATTCTTTTTATAATTGACAGTGGAAATGTGTATACTTTGCAACTTCTAATCATGGCAAGTGCTGCAAGATCAGCAAAGGTTTATATATAACTTCATCTGCATAAAGCAACTGCAGTGAGCTACATCTCATCTAAAATTAATGAATTTACAAATCAAGCCCAGTATTCAAACACCTATATTTAGGTGCCTACCCTGCTCTCTGTATCTGAGCAAGGTGTTACAGTGCGTTAAACCCAGTATCCAGAATTATTTTTCATCAGCTGAACACCTCTTGAGATCCAGGGAAGGGGAAGGTTCAGCTGCCTGAACAGACCTTTTGAGATGGTAAATATTTCCTCTACTTAGACATTTGCAGTTATTCTACACAGCTTCAGCTGCTGGAGCAGAAAATCACGGGCTCAGTCTTTCTGTCCCCAATGGTGACAGCCTTGGGTGCCATGGGCCATCTCATTTGGCACTGACAGCCTGGCTCTGGGTAACTGAGTCTCGCCTTTTGTTTGCTATTGTTAGTAGAGGCTTGGTTTAGTTGTGTGAACAAAGGTGGCCTTAAAATAGGCTTTTTCAGAGGATTCAGGATGTCAGGAGATTCTGCTCAGGTACAAAAAATATGGGTCAGGCCTTAGGGGATAGCTGTGCTGTGCTGGCCAGGCAGCCAGCAGACAGGCAAAATGTCTTACCCAGGTCATTTTAAAAGGCACTAGGTTCTGAGCTGGGGCAACTGAATGGAGCTGTCAATATTCATTAACTCTAACAGGAACATAAGAGTCTGAATCTGGAACTGAATTCCTGTCTGTGTCTTGTGTTTAAGCTGATTATCTCAACTCCCTCTATGGTCAGCAAAGAGAGATGTTTCCAGGGTCACTAGCCTTAGATGTTTATTCCAGTGTGGAACAAATCTTTCTGCAGAGAATCCTCACCAACTTTATGTTGTTTAGAGGGGGAACTATATGAAAGGCTGCAGGAAAACAACCAAGGGGAGATGAGGAAAAAACGCCGACTGCATGGTGCATTATTTTTTTCAGAATATCTCTTTATTAGTTCAGATAAGGTCTATTAAGTTCACTGGAAAATCTTTAAATTTTAATGAGAACAGTTGTAGGTCCAAAGATACTTCAACTCAATGAATTTAAAAGAAGTTTTGCACGATAATACACCAGGCTGTTCTGCTTTTATAGCCCACCTGTTTTAAGTGAAATACTTGGTGGGCTTGTATTTGGAATATAGTGAATTTCTGGGCAATTGCTACAGAACCACATTTCAGTACTGAATAATTTTGTCTTTTATATTCTTGTAAGGCTACCTAGAGATTCAATTGGTCTGTTCTGTTCCTTTACAGTCGTTCACTGTCATTTTTGGAAAATGTAGGGACATGCAAACTCACCTGAATGAGCAGGCCAGTTCAGAATTAAACTTCTGTTATTGCTGCTGCCCAAGTATAGTAACTTATTTTAAAGTTAAGATTGGTTCTACCCTTAAAAGAAAGTTCAGGACAAAATCTGTGTTTCCACCTTCTGAAAACTGAAGGTTGGTGTGGGTGTGGTGTTGCTATTTGTTTTTTGGCTTTTTTAAACAGAATTTTGTGATGGCTTCTGGACCATACTCTGATTACAAGTTTTCATAAGAAGCAAGACCCATAACAGAAAATTGAAGGGGTTGTCTTTGTTTCATGTATCTATTTTACACAGAAAAAAAAATCCAAAAGAAAATACTATCTCTGCCTCTCTCTCTAAGACATAGATCTAAAAAAAAAGTTATTCCAGCTCTCTGGTATTTGAGTAGCTGGACAGTTTAGGCTGAGTATCATTTCTTAGCTAAAACATAGAGTTTCTAGGGGCCAGAAAGTTAATAAAAGAAATCAGTGTATACTGCTGTAGTAAATTAAATTAAATTGCTGTGCTAACTAATTTTCCTCTGTACTCCAGATTAGATGGCTATGGATTTTCCCATAAAAATACTGAATGTCATCTGGATTTTAGTACTAGTCCAGACTCATCCTGACTCAGCTGTGAAGTATTTTGCTGTCAGGAAGACCTCACACTATTTGATGAAATATGTTCACAAAAGACAGTACTTCAAGTGATTTCTAACCATGCTCTGGTCACACTAGGTAAGAAGCACACATGGTTTAGGATCATATACATTTTTAATGATGTTTATCAGAAAGGGGTATGATATTAGTTCACAGGGTAAGGGCTTTCAGTGGGTTTTAATAAGTTCAGTGCTACAATTTACTGTGAAATTGAAATAGTTTCATGCCAAGGCTATAATCAGTACGAGAATAAAATTGGGATTTGATACAATATGGCTTTGAGGTAATCAGTCATACAGGGATCTAGCAGCAGGGTCTGGCTGAAAATGGGCATCTTAGCTTTAACTTTTAGGAAAAGGAGAATACTTAGTTTTGATTCAGAGCAGATTCATATTTCAGCTAAAACTTCAGGCTGTAACTCTCCTTTTGATCCATTTGCATATGACAAAGGACTTCACTGGGGTAAGACAGCAGCTGTAAATAAAACCTTCATTATTATTTACTTTCCCACAGTGATCACCCCGTAACAAGAGAAAGTGCCTTTGCAGGCTGTACCCTGTGCCAGGAGGAGAGGGCAAGCCCCGTCCCTGACCGTGACCGTCCCCGGGGGGAGGATCCATGGGAGCGGAACATCGCACCCTGAGCAGAAGCTGCCGAGGAGCCTTTCAGTGCAGTTACAGTATTTCTCTTGGCAGCACATTTCACAGGTGAGCAGGGACACGATAACATTGAAGGGGCATCTAATGCCCAGTGTGGACAAACCCAGCGGCTGTGCACTTGTGCTCAGTCATATCCCCTCCCCTCTATGAGGTGTTCCTGTACGGCCTCAGTTCTGAAATCTCACAGGCTGATGTTGATGTTGATGTGAAAGCAGAAACTGAACTAAATTGTGCAATGCTGAGAGGAATAGCTACGGTGTGCCAGATTGCTGTGTCCTACCTCAGCTTTTCCCCCAGAAAGGGTGATTTCATTCTGCTTATAAAAATAGCCCCTAAATTTGTTTTAAACTCATACTTTTGAAAACATCGCCCTTATGTAACTCTTTACATTTTGCAAAACAGGTGTAACTGTGTTAGAGCCCCAAGCACTATATTTTTGTCCCTGAAGGCTGAGTTTCCAGCACTTGGAAGAGTAAAGCCCAGCCTCCATACCTGATACATTTCAGCTTATCATTCCGTTTTTCACTTGCCAATGCATACAAACGAAGACCTAGGGAAACCTTTTCAGGATGCTAAGTTTGTCTCCGGTTTGACAGTGCTAGCAGGGTGCAAGGCTCGAGCAGAAAAGGAGGAAATTATTCTTTCACCCTGGGAAAGCATTGCCTACTGATATAAGGAGCCATCTAATCTCAGTAGCCTTTTAAAACAGTTTACATGAAAAGAAAAAACCTCCAAAACCCAACAAACACAGGGAAGAAAGGAAGAAAGAGTTTTCTGTTACAAATTGACAGGAATGGCTGTATTGAGTTTCTGCTGATAAAATCTCTCCACAGCAGATTTACAAGGAACAAAAGAGGCTTTATGACTTTTTAAAGGAAGAGAAATGAGGACATAATGATGAGGCTGAATATGCAAGCAAACGTCTCCAAACTTACCTGAGTATTTGGGGATTTATAATATATGTTTCTGGATAAGCAACTCATCTAGCTGTTTCTTTTTTTCTCCATTTATTTTGGTGGGGTCTTTTCTGGATGTGACTCAGCTATTTATGAGTGTCCAAAAGAGAGATCATACTTTACAGTCAGAGATGACAGCAACTCACTAGGCTGTTTTAAATGTGAATAAAAATTCTGGGTAACCGTACCAGCAGTATGTTAACAGCTGCAAGTTAGTTTAATATAGACCATACAAATAATATTTATATATAATAATTCAAACGTTTGTCTTTATTGCAACAGCAGTATGCAAAATGGAAAGCATTTGAGAAATCCCTGAAATAAAGAATAGTATATTTAATACCAATAGACTGCAGAGAAGAGAGAGAAGCGTTCTAGATGATCTTTTGGACGTAAGGTTAATATTCAATGGGAGATGGTAAAACCCCAAAGTTTAAAAAAATAAAAATCTAAAATTCCTTCCTTCATTCTGGAACCATTCAGGTCAGAGATACTTTAAAATTATCTATATTGGTCCACTGACACTTATACTAGGTCAATAAAGTAGTGAATATGATTTGATAAATTGCAGAAAGAACAGGACACAAAATCTGAGGACTAAATTTTTGAGTATTATTTCCCAAAGCAGTGAGAATGCCAAAGAAAATATGAGGAAAAGACTTAAAGCATTCAACAAAGGACATAATGACCTGGGATATGTAAACTTGATGGTCTGCCCTCAGGATCATACAGGACCCATGATTCCACAACATGAAGTCTCTGGCAGCTATATTGGCTGCAGATATTCTCATTACTATCTTTTCCTAATTTAACCTGCACAGTTTCTTGAATAGATAGATTGAAATTCACTGGGGAGTCAGTAATTTTAATAGAGTTTATGGAAAGTTTTTAGAGTTTGGTTGTTTTTTATGGGGTTTGTTTTGTTTGTTTGATTGGTTTGTTGTTGTTTTTTTTGATTTTCTTTTTTTAAGTTCAGAACAGCTGCACAAAGACTGGCGCATGAGCTGCTACTACCAATTCACACTTTGTGTTATGAACTCTATTAGCCTGTATCTAAAAGCTTGATATAGCAAAGCTGGCACTTTCTGATGACAGCGAAGATATTGAATGAAACAAATGCATTAAAACTGGCAAAACTGGTTAAAAGAAAAATACCCAGAATCATTGTAAAGGTTTGAATGCCATCTTGGTTTCTTACCTTCAGTCGACCACCTTACATCCTTAAACATGCAATTCCAGTGAGTGCTTGTTCATCCTTTACTGATAATAGTTCTGAGTTTAACCAGCCAAATTACCTTTGAAAGGGAAGTTTTGCATTCTTATAGCTCCAAGGATTGGTGTGAGAACTTCAAAAGTTAATTTTATGCTTTCAGGAAAATTCCCAACATATACGAGTCTTCCTTGCATACCAGATGTATTTTACTAATCAGAAATGTTTCTCTAGGCTGCTACCCTGCAAAACCAAACTAACCCATTGCATCTCAGAGCTTGTTGTTGCCCAGCTGTTTTTGGAGTTCTGGCCATGACAAAACTGGGCCAATAACCTGTTTAGAAATGTACCTTTGGAGAACAAATTTCCTCAGGTTTAGTCAGTCATTTTAAAGCCTTATCTAACATGAAAAATTTGCAACATAAATAATTTTCATAATAATTGCAGGGATTAGAAAGTAATTATTATGTTTAAAGAGAAGTGCCTGGAGATACATAAAACCCACATCTGTTGACTCTGGATTTTGGTAAGTTCTGTAAGGGTTTCCTACTGCTATTGTAACTAAAAAGCTGTTGAGTGTCAATGGGGATGCTTTTCTTCTAAATAGAATAATGCACAGATGCAAAATTCTTCTTATATATATTGTTCCAAACTGAATGATCCTTTGCTAAGGAACTCTTCCCAGCTGGTGCTTACGATTAACAAACTTTATCCAGGTGTCATTTTACTGCTTCTTGCAACTGCTGACTGCCCATCGGAGATTAACTTCTCTTCTGCATGGAGATGCTTTTAATGGTTTCTGGGTCAAGGTCAAGCAGAAGTCTTGCCCATAAACATACCTATTTCCTGAAGATAAATAAAACATCACTGTAATGACATAGTACTTCTGAGTGCTACTCATGATTTTCAGAGAACTGCTGGCTTTCTAGCCATAAATTGAGTAAAAGTTTGTCTATATTATTTTGCAATAACAAAGAGAGTTTATGTTCTTTCCAAGACTCTGTATGTTTTTCATATCTATGTATTAATGTTACCCTCAGTGTCTTCATTAATTTTCACCTTTGCAATAGCAATTATCTTTTTAATTCTGTACATATCACAAATATCTTTTTGCAAGGAGTTTCAAATATAGTTTAGAGGTACGCTGTAATGTATAGAAAAGTGCTTAATTTTGATGAATTAATCATTATTTATTGCAGTAATTAACTCAGACAAGTGGAAGAGAGAATCTGCAAATGCAGAAATCATGATAAATAGGTGGCATAGCATACAAAAGGTACTGATTCAAACCCTCTGAAACAATGTAATGCAGATGTGAAATGAGGCAGAGCCAATGTATAGTAAGGAACAGATGGAATTGATGTATCTCAGAACAAATCATCATAGGAAACATTTGGAAATTATCAGGAAAAACAAACAAACAAAGGGCTTGCCTTAAATCCTAGAGCTTGGTAATCACAAGCTATTGCTTAAAGGAAGCTGGAAAACAGAGGTATTGTGAACAAAAAATGGTGCTCAGTCCAGATCATCAATAAAGATATTAAACAGAAAAAAGCTGCAGTACCTCCTCACTCTGTACATGGGTTCCCCTGAATTACTCCTCTGGAGTTCTTGCTTGACCTGTTCACTGAGAAGATATTCCAGGTCTTCACTACTTTTGAGATTATGTTCTGAAAGCCAAGCATCTCACATGCGTGTAACACCTTACATAACTTCCTGCTTTAGCTCTTCGCTCAGCCTGCCCTATCTCATCTGTGCTTCTCATACAAGGATTTTCTGAATGATCCTGGGATGTACACAAAACTTGCATTTTATTTTTTTTTTGTTTCAGTTGTATGTCATATTATTTTGGAATTATGTATGTTTTTAGGATGCCTAGATGAAAGGTACTAAAGGAATATATCCAATAGAAGACATTTTGCATCAGCAAAGAAAGGTGGCTTTGAGTAACAACTATTTTTAAAAAATGGGGAAAATGTAGTTCTCATGTATAGTCAAGTCAAATAAAACAAATTAGGTCTCAGTTATTCCTTCACTTCTTTACCAAATTTATAGTTCCCACATGTGAGATTTGTCAGTCTTATGAGACCAGTAAAAATAACCCTAACTACCTCGGGTTTAACTTGAATTTAAATGCTCTGTCTATTT
The DNA here is from genome assembly GCA_013397795.1 of Orthonyx spaldingii. Classification (NCBI taxonomy): domain Eukaryota; kingdom Metazoa; phylum Chordata; class Aves; order Passeriformes; family Orthonychidae; genus Orthonyx; species Orthonyx spaldingii. Next base: position 1,384,166 of record VZTJ01006610.1, read on the forward strand.
TTATAGAAATAAAATCTTTTCAGGGTTAGCTTATTATTTTTCTAATTTGACTTTTTTTGTATGTGTAGTATTTTAGACCATATACTTCAGATTTCTTTTTCTATTTTAACTTTAGTAAAGTGTAATTTAGATTTAGTAAAGTGGCAAGTATTAGTCTATAAAACTTTACTGGAGGAAAAAAAGTCTAAGGAAAATATTTTCAGAAGCAAAGAAATATGAAAACTTTGAAATAAGTACCACAGTCTGGGCCAGGCATTGTTGTCTTTATCAAAAATTTGTTGTAATGGGAATGGTGACAATGACATTTTAGGTCACATTGATATTCACATGACCAGAATTCATTTCAGTCTGCTTTCTAAGTTTACTGTGATGCTCAAGGCTACACATCTGCCAGTGCCGCATTGCCATATAATGGAGGTAGTAAAAATGCAGTGAAGAAAACTACTCTGTGTTCAGCAGTTTTTTACCTGCACTGGTGTAGCCTTTACAACCCTGTAAGAGCCATGTTTATTAGCATTGGGCATTGAGACACACAATACAGCCATGGCAAGAGAAATGAGTGGTTTTACATCCTGTGTCAATCAGATTGTTGTTCAAAACCACCACCTGTCTGGAGTAGATAGGGCAGCTGTATGTAGTTCCTGTGGAAAGTGAAGGGTGTAGAACTCGTGTCTGACAAAGACAGCTCTTTCACAGAAGAATGGAATAGCACATTTGGATCTGTACTTTTATGTGCTTTTACTTATACTCTAGTGCTTTGCTTATCTTCTTAAAACCTTTATTGGTCATAATGAGAAAGGGAACTGGGATTAGGAAATTTTACAGCTGCATTTTAAGACCTTTCCCAACAAACATCTTCAAGAAACTGTTCCATGGGGACTTTGGAGATACATTTATTTTCAGATATTTCCTGTTTGCTCCTGCTCTTACTAGGTATTCCCAACAAGGAATGAGCTTAGAAAGGAAGAAATAGAAAACTAATTTATAGGAGTTCAGTGAGAGAGACTTGAATATTCTGACAAAGGAAACTGTTCTAGAAATGATTTTTAAGCATTGTCTAAGCATGTGAAATCCTCCTAGCATTCACTATAATGAATGTGTCCAACACTAAGGAGCTAGTTATACCTTCATTGGTGAAATATGCAGAAGAAAACAAATTGAAAGAGCTTTTTCAGTCTTAAGTTGCGCCAAGGTAAATATAGGTTAGATATTAGGAGGAACTTTTTTACAGAAAGAGTGATAAAATATTGGAATGGTCTGCCTGGTAAGGTGGTGGAGTCACCATCCCTGGACGTGTTTAAAAAGAGATTGGATGTGGCGCTCGGTGCCATGGTTTAGTTTAGTTGAGGTGTTAGGACAGAGGTTGGACTCGATGATCTTGAAGGTCTCTTCCAACCTGGTAATTCTGTGATTCTGTGATTCTGTGATTCTACTCTATTGCTTCAAAATCTAGATTTTGAAGACAAATCTACAGATTTATCCACTGTAACTGTTTCTATTATGTCTTGATATGACATACATGAATAACATACATAATTTCTTTAAGATTTTAGTGAGGGAAGGGAAATGTTGTCCAAAATATAGGGAAGAAAACGCATACTGGCCATACTGGTCTGCAAATTATTTAACTGCATATGGTACAGGCATTTAAATACAGAGAAACTTTTTCTGTGATTACTACCTTCACAGCCAGTGCTGGAAGTTTTTCTCTTTTCTTTTATTTTTCTCCAGATTGCAGCTAGTAATGGTTTAAGAAATGTTAGAAAATTAGAGAATAAACCCATTATCATTCCCTCTGCTTTCAACTAACTGTCAATCAAACTTCCCACACAATTCTCCATAATCTTCCTCCTGCTCCCGTATAAAGTATTTGGCTTGTTAAAATTATTTTTTTCCCTGCAACATTATCAAAAATATGTCTGATTCAATTCCTTTAGCTTGTAATGACCACAATTCCAATTGCAGGTCATGTTGAAGTATTTTTTTCCAAATGAAGATTTATGGTGCTATTTCCCAACTTTGCATGGGAAAAAAACCCCTCATTCCTACAATAGGATTTTTTTTTTACCCAAGATTTTCTCTTCCACCCTTATTCATAAATTATTTTTTTCAAAGGGGGATTCCTATCTTCTCTTCCTTTGATTCCCAGTTGCCTAAGTATAAAATATAAAAGCAAAACATTTCTTAATGCAGTAAAATAGAATACTTATTTTTAATGCTTTTTTCCTTGATTCCTAACGTCAGAATTATTGCCTGTTCACTGAGCAGTGAAATGCATAAAAAGTAAAACTGATCACTGCCTGGTAGCAAGACACTTTTCTCCTACTGCTTCACGAGATAATGAAGGTAATAACTGCTTATTATAAATGCCTGTAATGGGAGGTGTCTGCCTCTGAGGAGTAAGGGAGCTGGGGCACTCTGATGGCTCACCAAAGTTTAAAGCAGTCAGACCACTTGTTCCCAGATTGTTAGGAAAGTAGATGGATGTGAAGTGGAAAATCCCCAGCTCTGCAATTACCCCAGAGTTTATCTGAGAAAGCAAAAGCCTGCCTTAAGATTCAGGTGAGGGTGTGTGGCAGCATCCCTGAGCACAGAGTAGTGTCCACTCCCTCAGCAAGGAGGAGCTGATCTGCACAACCAAAGCTTCCCGGGGGTGTTTCTCACTAACAGCCCACCTTCTGCAGGGTAGCTCTGCTGGGTATCACCCTCTGTCCACGGACTAAAAAGGCAGAGGGACACTTCTCCGAAAGCTACTGATGCCAATGGACAGCAGGGAGCCCAACAGTTCAGTGTGGCACTCAAAGCTGGCACAAACTAAACTTTTGGAGAATAGTTCAAGTGCTGATTTTTGTCATGCATTTCTGACATAATTCCTCAGATACTATTCTGCGGCTTGTACAGGTCGAGGTTAGAGTCTGTGCTTGTGTAAGAATGATGCTCTTAGAACATGTCCAGACTTTATCCTTTGCTGGGAAGCTGCTTGGAGGGGAATAACACTGAGTTGAAAGTTGAGTTCTTTTCTTAGACAGGTGAGCATGTGCAGACCAGCACAATGTTGACTGTAAAGAACTCACTGTGTCTATTACCATGAGAAAAATTTCCTTCCTATGTCTCTTTCAGGTCTCACCATCGTAAAGGAAACCCAAGTCATGCAATACTAAAAAATTAACATACTGTTTACCTGATATTTACCATTATATCTCATTAAATACAACATTACACTCCATCTCCAGACCTTGAAATCTTCAACGACTTTGTAATTTGTTGATCTTTTTTTCTCATTACAGACAGAAGTTTATATTTCTGTTACTCTTTGTTTTAAAATGAAAAAAGCACAAGCTTGTCTTTGCCCAGATTAGGGCCATGCTTTAACCCTGGCAGACCAACAGGTACCTAATCAAAAGTCAGCACAAGCAGAAAATGAAACATCTCTGTCACTTCTCAATAGCCACCAAACAAAAACCTTAATACATTCTTTTCTTAATCTTTGATACAGCTTGACACATGCATATACTTATCTCCTAATCTGAAGAGAAACTTCTTACTTGCCCCACTGCTGTCACTCAGGAGAGGAGCTGCCACTGGGAAATACAGCAGTATTTCTCCAGTCTCTTCAAGGACCATTGGAAAGTGACTGTGTTGTTTTATTTAATAGCCTTCTTGAGAGCAAAAGCCCATACTGAGAAGGAGGGAGCAGACCATATGCTCTTTTTTCATGCCCAGAGACAATTTAGTTCAATTGTAAAAATGTTTGTCTCTGGCTCCTTTGCCCATACTCCAAGCTGGCCTAACATGCTCCAGCCTGAAAGACAAGTGTCCTGTGCACTAGGAGAGCAATGTGCCCAAGCTCTTACATATTGCCACTAAGCACATGCTACCTACTGGTCTTGGCAGATTCTGCGTAAGGAGACACGCCATCAGTGTAAGGAGAGATGCTATAAGCAGAAGGGTATGCATACACTGACATGACAAATATGATTTTGAATAAAGGCAAACTCTAAACACAAAACCACAAGCATACAGACAGATGTTTTTATCGATGCAATGGTTATGTACAGGCAAATTTATGATACATTAAGTAATGACATGTTTTTTGTTGAAGTTAAAAATATGAGCTGTAAATAACAAATTATTATCAGGAATAAGACCCAAATTCCCAGCTAAAAGTACTGAGCAGATTTCATGAAGCCAAAAGAAGGATAGAAACTGTCATACCCAATTAAAACAGCCTCCTACTGCTTGTGTTTAATGTTAAAAAATTGTGATGCATCCACAGGGAGACAGCTGTTAGATGCTCAGAGATACTGTTACTGACCTCAGTAGGAAAGGTTAACATGTACCACGAATCTGAATATCATCAGTGTGCTTGTGGTAATGAAAGCCATATGACACAATCAATGCTTCGAGGAGGTTTAATTTTAATGAAAGATCTGAAAGGCTCAGGACAGAGTCCTGAGGCTCACCGACACTCAGAGAACTTACAACTGAAAAAAGCTTGATCAGCACATGGAACCAAAGGGTGGTTATAGAGTAACCAAATCTCATCCCAGCCCACAGAGCTTCTCAGACAACTGTTGAAGTAATGCCAAAGGCAGCTGTTCAGCTGAACAAACCTGAAGAAAATCTGAGGAATGTCACTCAAGATCCTTGTTCCTCACAACAAGTGTCCTAAAAATACAACTGCACCTCATTATACTCTAAACAAATGGTCAGTTTGAGACAGTGTATGCTGAAGGATGTGTGGAAAGGAAGACCATAAAAATACATGTAAATTTTAATGAATGGGAGGTAGTAAAGGCTTGGTTCCAGTTACAATGGAAGCTTCATATCAGACTTGGAATTCTGGTGTGAATCCAGAATGGCCCACTGAACTAATAAAACTGAGAATTTTCAACATGGTTTCCTTCTCTAACAGTTGAAAGTCTTAAATTAGGCCCATCGAACATGAATAAACAATCTTTTCCCACCCTAACAATTAATTCCCTAGCTGTTGGTCCCTCACCTGACCAAAGCATACATTGCATTCTGTTACTGACAGCCAATAAATGTATGGACACACTAGTTCTGGTTTGAACTCTGATGTAGACTCCCAACAGGGACACTTAGGGTGTCTCTAGTTATATGTAAAGACTCACATAATTTAAGTCATGCACTGCTGTATTGCATTCCTGAATATTCAGAAGGTCAATAAACTTTGTCTTCTGCTGAGGCCTTGTTTCTACTACCGTGCTGTTCAACTCTATCACCAAGATTTTTTAAAGGCTCTGAGGTCATTAGAAAACAAGGCTGAGCTATGCAATTTAAAAAGCGGTGTATAGGGCACAGTCGTTTACAGATAAGGAAATGACCAATTGGACTGGACTTTAATTTCAATTCAGTGGAATATCTCAGAGAATATATTTCCTCTCAATGACTTTTAAAGATGCAGACATGTAAAAATTTGCTTCAGATATACAATTTCAGTATTTCTGATAGGATACATGCATCTCTGGCAATCTCAGAACCTCAAAGTAGAAAAAAAAATTAGCACACTGAGTCCTTGGATATACTATTCACTAATTAACACCCATCCTGTTTTGGAGAACATGACAGACAATTACAAATTTTGTGTTAGACTTGCTGTATACATTTTCCATTGATAAACTTCATAGGTAATATTTTTGTAAAATATTGGTGCTGTGCATGTGTTGTCTTTGTTCTCTTGCTAATTAAGGTTCTGGGGTTTTTTTTCACCGAACAACTCAGAAAACCCAGATGAGGTATTTTTCTTATGTTTGTAAATCAGTAAGGATCTTTCGGAAAGAAAAGTCTTAAATAATAGCAATAAAAAGTTCCCAGAGTTCTAATGTAACCTAGAATTCCTAGAATGTTTTCAGGAATATTTCAGTGGTGACTTGATTGGTAACACTTACTGTCTCATCATTACACCATTTGTACACCATTATAGTACATAATAAGAAACAAGCTACAAGCCAACCCCACAGATTTGTTTTCCTGACTGCACGCCAGCCCAATTTCTACAGAAAAGGTGATGAGGGGTCCGCTTCTCTCCAGGATCCAGTGGATAGGATGCTCTTATTAAGCTGGCCAGCTGCTCAAACAGGCAACAGTTGTAATTCCAAAGCCTTCCGTTTGCTATAGAAGCCACATAACCACTACTGTAGTTGTTCAAAGGAAGGAAATTATTTCAAGCACTAAATGCCATTTCCCCAGGACACCTACTACAGAAGTAGCTCCTGAAGCAAATACAGACACTGATGCTCTGCCAGACAGGTCTGTCTTTGGCACCACAGTGCTGGCAGTAGCAAACTCCTGTCTGAAAGCCTAAAATGTTCCCATACAGGGTCTAGGTCCCTTCAGGCCTCTAAATGAGCACCGCAAATTTGGCTCCAGGATTTCGGGCACTGTGGCAACACCTGCCACATCACCACAGGGCCCAAGCTGAACGCCTTATTGGATGTTTTCTCATGGCACACATATGTGCATGTGCATGCATGTGTTATCATTTATTTGATCACTTATTTATATGCAAAAGTATCTCCTGTATAACTACATTATTAACCTGCTCTTCATACATTATGTATAGGCAAAAGAGAAAGGACAAGGCTGTGAGCAGTGTTTCAACAGGTTAGCTTGAGTCCATTTCTCTGTAAGCATACATAAAATATGTGATGACATGTCATAAAAATGTCAGCATTTTTAGAGACAGGGGTTTGTCAGATGACCTGAATGGAGACTGAGCTAGCTATGAAGGACACGTGCAGCTGGCAAAGGCAGCCAAAAGGCACAGCACTTGATGCAGCATATGGTGTAGAAGAGTACAAGAGAGGAGCACAGAAGCCCTGTACACATGTTTGGCAGTGGTAGTGACATGCCACAAGGCATGGTCCTAGAACACATGGGATCAACTCTCCTGGCACCACAGAGGCCTTAACCCAGAGCAAGCTTCCCCAGGAGAATGGAGGTCCAGAGCCTTAAAGGGTGTTCTGTGTCTCCCTCTAGGACTAGGGCAGAGGAAGTCCTTACATGCAGCCCATGTTCATGGGGGAAGGATCTAATTCAACAGGGAAAGGAGCTGTGAGAAGATGTCAGCAGGCTGCATGACCTCAGCGATGATGAAGGAGAGGGGAAATGGTAGACTGGGTTTGCTAAGCAAAAGATGCAGGGTGATGTGCCTAACACAGACTTTGTAATCAACAAATTTGGGCTGTGGAGTTCCAGCTCAAACATATGCATGTAGATAAAGACATGCCAAGAGGACAGCAAAAAATATATGAACTATGTAAATGACCAGAGAAGTGGATTAAAAACTGGCTGAACTCTCAGATTCAGATGGTTGTGACCAGCAGCACAAAGTCCAGCTGAAGGCTTGTCACAGGGTCTTGTGTGTCACAGGGTCAGCCACACTTAGTGCAAGTGCCTGTTTAGTACCCTCAGTAGTGGCCTGGATGTTGGGAGGGAGTGCACTCAAAACAAATTTGCAGGTGCATGGCTCAAAACTGGGACAAGTGACTGATATCCTAGACTGGTGTGCTGCCATACAGGCATCCTTTGCAGGCCAGTTAAATGGGCAAGGAGTTACCACAAAGACCAGTACAAAGTCCATAATTTGTTATTCCTGGGGAGGAATAACATCAGGCACTTGGAGGTCAAGTGGCTGGGAAGCAGCTTGGAAGAAGAGGACCTGAGTGATCTGGCGAACATCAAGCTGACCACAGTCAGTGTGGCAAAGAAGCTAAACAGCATCCTGGGCAGCTTTAGGCAAAGTGTCACCACCAGGTCAAGGAAGATGATCCTTCATCTATACTCAGCCTTCGTGAGACACCTCTGGAATGATAGGTCCAGTTCTGGGCTCCTCAGTATAAGGGATACATGGAGATTCTGGAGTGAGTCCAGGGAATGGCCACAAATGTGACTAAGACTGGCATCTTCCATACGAGGAGTTGTTGAGAACTGCACTTAATGGTCTTAAAGGTCTTTTCCAACCTAAAAAATGCTATGATTCTGTGATTTTATTCAGCCTGGAGTTGGAAAAGCTTGGGGAATTATGTCCTTGCATGTACATACCAGCTGGGGGAGTAAAGAAGTAGGAGCCAGACTCTGCTTGGTGATGTCCAGTGGCAGGACAAGAGGCAGTGGACACAAACTAGAACACAGGAAATTCTGTATAAACATAAGAAAATGCTTTCTTCCTCTGGATGCCATCTGACACTGGCACAGCTTGCCCAGAGAGGCTTTGGAAAGCTTCAAAACCTGACTGGACAGGTCTAGCAGACTCTGCTCTGAGCAGAATGGTTGGATAGGATGATTCCCAAAGCTCCATTTCAAACACTACTGCTCTGTGATATACCTACTTAAGTCAAAAGATGCTATTTTTTTAGAAGTGTGGTCATTGAAAAAATGCCTGCAAGAAAGCCTTATGACGCATGGCATTAATTTTGCACTTATCATACCTGTGTATGCTGATGTATGTGGGGTTTTTTTGCACACATGGAAGCACCCACGCATAAATTGCTGAAAACAGGAAATACTGATATGCTCACAAATAACACAAGCACATATAGGCATTTCTTTACACCTTTATTAGTTCGTTTCTTATCTTGAACTTGTACACTGTCTAAGAAAATGGAGCTTAAGCCTTTGGTGTCTCTGCATCCAGTGATAAATAAAAATATTTGCTAGCAAAAATGAAGGGTCATTCAACAACAGATACCTGCTGATTATCTCTGGTGCAGCAGTCCTTTTTTTTCCCTAAAACTGAGTGAAATTAAAAGGTACATTTTTGCATATTAAACATTTTCTTGTTCAGTGAGACGTTCCACCCAATACCCCATACAAAGGTGAGGGAAAAAGGAAGAAAAATATCTCATGCAATTTTTAAAGGATACCAAGCAATCCAATCTCACTAGGAAAGGATTTCTCCACCAGCTAAGAAAGTATTCATTTTTGGGTCAGCTTGTCTCCAGCTGAAGGCTTTTAATATTTCAGCTGAGTTCACCAGGCAATGTGTTACTACAGTCTTTGATAATTACCAGAAGGAATGCAGGAACAGTCAAAGCACCTGTTTTCCAGCACTTGCACACATAAGGGCTTTCTGAAGAACACAGGTACTTGGAGCCCTGAACTCTTACTGCAGTACCTCGGATAGAGAAGCAGAGACCATGGTTTTCTTTCTTGTTTGTATCCCATTTGCTATTTATTTGCAATTTCATCTCATATACAGTGCTTTTGGTTATAACCTATGCTCAGTTCCTTTTATTTACTTCTTCTATGTTGCAAGTGCTTGTTGATTTCTTTTTTTCTCATCTTCCTTGCATTGTCTCAACCTGCTTTTAAAACTAGGAACTAGATAAACGTCTGATTTTTGTCTGACTGATGCAACATCTATAGGTTTTTGACCATGATTTTGAAACCTTGCCGTGATCCTCCTCTTCCTGCTGTGGAAGGAATGGTTCAGAAACAGATTGAAAGATGTTGCCTGCCCAGGTATGTGCCCACAGTCTCTGTACGATGTCGAGACAGTGGTTGTAATTGGGGAGCTCCAGCATATGGAGCACCACAGTAAAAAAGGTACTATAGAACTATTTGAAGAACAAAAAAATTGAATACTTAAAAACTTCCTGGAAAAGGGAGTCCTATGGGATTACAGAACAAAGAGACAGCAGAAAGATGAAGAAAACATGTCTGTGGAGAGCAGAAGTGCCTGCAGGGACACATTATAAGGAGGAAGAGATGTGAGTGGAGTAGGAACTAACAAAAAGAATTATTCCCATGTGCCTTTCATCTGGTGGTGAAAAAAGGTTGCAGATATACTCTTAGGCATATTGTTAGACGAAAAGTAGCTCTAAATTAGAGGTGAAAATTATGACAGATTTACAACATAGTTATTAGAAAACCCAATCAAAGCTGTGAAGTGCCATGGGGTAACAAAGAAAGGCAGCCATTGCTGACAGCAGCTGGATTTACTTTTGATATGCTGTAGAGAGAAATGCATCTCGTCCTGAGCACATGGCAGATTTTTATACTTCCTTGTGCCCTGTGGCTTATCTCAGTGGAAGAATTCAGGATTGTTTTACAGTCATTTCAATGAAGGTCTTGAACTTGCTGAGAATATCCTTTCAAAACAGCAAAAAGGTATAAAACGTCAGGGAAATCTTAACAAAGCTTTGGAGCTAAAAGTATAGTTTTAATTCCTTATGATGTCAATAACTTCTTCTGTAATTACAGGTGACAGAATAATAAAGATAAATGACTATCAACTAAAGTTGTCTAGAAGGCTAATTGTCTCCTTAAATCACACAAAGTAAACCATTTTGCATATGGCAAAATCCTGGCATGTTCTTTAGCTGTCCTGTCATTTGTTCTGATTTCCCAACAATGTACCAGCCTAATTTGGTTTTGGTATGTTTTTAGATGCAAATATAAAAGCAATGGTCTTTCATGCTGAGGTTGCATTTATTTTTTGGTTTATGCCAATTTCTGCAGGATGTCCAGGGAAGCTGGGTGGAGAATAGCACTGTTCCAGGGCTAATACTCCTGATCCAAGCTGCCCACATGAATAAGCCCAGAGTTTATCCTGCCAGAAAGATTTCCCTCTCTCCCAGCAGTGCCTGGCCCCAGCAGGGTTTCTTGTGTGGTTCCGGGAAACAGATTCCCAGCCCAGCTCTTCAGCCCCTCTGCAGCTCTTTAGCATCCAACACTCACTGCATGACCCCAAGCAGGGATTCAGAAGTCTTGCCGGTCTTGATATTGCCTTGCTACATAACCCACCACAAAGCAGGGAGATCTCAGTTCCTTGGGTCTGCTCTCTTTCCTGAAGGTGAACACAGCTTTTGCTGAGAACACCCATGCCTTTCTGTGCACATTCCATGGCTGGCTCTTAAGAGTCTCACTAAATATTTTTCCCCTTCTGATTTTTGGCAAACAGTGTGATGACTAGGGATACACTATGTAGAAATGAGGAATTGTGGACTGCAGGGAGCTCTATGCATGACACACCCATGTAAAAGCTGTCTTTGTCTCTGAGAATGTGTCTGTCTATATCTATCTATCTATCTATCTATCTATCTATATCTATCTATCTATCTATCTATCTATCTATCTATCTATCTATCTATCTATCTATCTATCTATCATTGCTGGACTGTATCTATGTTCTGTATTTTAATTTCTCCTTAAGTATAGCGTGATCAACAGGCAGTAAAGACGAGTTACAGCTGGCAAAGATTGAGTGTCCTTGAATTAAACCTGAGACCAGCCTGTTGCAAAGAACTCTCAACTTATTTTGTAGAAGAAGTAAACTAAGTGCGACAGGAACCCACAGGGGTAGAAAACTTTCAGTTGGTCTGGTAGGTATTAACCACCTCACTACCCCAGCATAATGAAACTCCATTAAACACAATGAAACTCTAGAAGCCCCCAGGATTATGAGAGCTGCCTTCTACAAAGCAGATTTGTACTCTCCCTGGCTGCTGAAAGCCAGTGGAAAAACTACTGTCTGCTGCTAATGGAAATTATCAACGTCTCCTTCAAAGGAGCTTGTTTGTCAGGCTCCCTGAAAACAACCCTCATTTCAAAAAGAATAAGGAAGTTAGAAAAGCCACATCACCCATTTCCCTGTCTCCAGTCTGGGAAAATTGTTGAGAGTCAGAGAATGCAAAGCATGTGATATCTGCCATCATGCTTTGTAACTAGGCTGACTTGGTCCTCAAGGAACTATGATATTATTGAGGACCATGACATCCTAAAGCTCCTATTGTTTGGCTTTCTGCAGCTCCAGAACAGCAGAGCATGAATTACACAGTCACCACAGCTGGAGTAATTGGCATTCCTGTGATTTCAATTTTAATTCCTGAACAAAAGCCAGTGATTCATGATAGACAACAGTCTTTCTAGCCCAAATGCTCTTTTTTATATCTTTTCAAAATATAAAGACATAATTTGGGACTGCAATTGAATGTTACATGACGTCAGGCCCACAGAAGGCTGATGATCATTTGACATAGGCAGCAACATCCTAAGATTGCTTTTCTTTCAGAGAAAACTAGAGATTTAGGAAAATCTAGAGATTTAAATCTAGAGATTCAGGAAAAGTTGCTGATTCAGACTATTCATGCCAGACTTCAATAATGTCATCTGGAGGAAAATCATTAACTAGCTAAATACCAGACTCTTCTTTTTATGAGGCTGGATAGAAGCAGATGCATTTGACATTTGTCTGGACAATTGATGTCAGCATGCAAAATGCCTTATTTTAATCACCAGAAACAAAATTAATCTCATATAGGTTAAGATGACTCAAAATAAAGTTGTGAGTTTAGCTAATCATCCAGACTCCTGTATTCTGTGGAGATTTACAGACATTTATGAAAGGTGATTCATTCCACCCTGGGTATTCAGAAGCAGTTGGAATAATCACTCTTTAGAGGTGCCTGTCCTTCTCCCTTGACTATAGCAGGAAGCTAAGTGCTAGTTTAGGCTAAATGATTAGCATTTAATTGGTAGGCAAGATTAATCCCAGTTCATTTTAAAAATTCCCTGGCTACAACAGGCTTAATCCCGTCCCATGAATTCTGTAACATGCTTTACTATTGCCTAGAGGTGGAAATGAAGTGTGTTTCAAGCTATGGAACATGGAGACAGATTTCTGCCTAGTTCTGAGTTGCTGGAGCCGCATTAACCCTTTATCTAAACTTTCTCCTGGATTCCAGTTTGCAGCCATGATTGGTGTAAAACCTGGGTTTTAATTTTCGGTGGTGACAACAAGCTGGGTTTTACAGAAATGCAAAGATGTCCAAGGCAAAGGTTCTAAGGGACATGAGCCTTTTTTTTTTTCCCTGGGATTCCTTTACTTAGGAGCTTCATGTGGAGAAGGGTAATGATTTTCCCATTTTTTTCAGAGCATAAGGCTGAACCACAGACATTTAAGGTCATGACCTATCTTGCAGAATAAAGATTAAAAATTAACCTAGATTGAGCCAAGACTTTTAAAATTATGTACAAGTCAGATGCCTGATCAAGAATATAATGTGAAAATATAAATTGCAATTGTGTAGTACTGAGTTTGGATCACAATCCTTCCTAATGTTCTTCTGCAAATCTGGTGCTTCCTACTGTCATTGTGCAGCAGTGAAAGAAGCGAATCGCTGACCCTTCCTAGGGGAGAGTCATATAACACAGCTTCAGGTTTCTATTACTGAGTTTTATAACAGTAATAAGGCAAGAATTTATTGCTGACCTGATATGCAGGAACAAAATCTTGCCACTTAATAAAGCTATCAAACATTCTGGATTTTTCCCATGTAAGAGATCAAACTTACAGCAATACCTGAATTTCCCTGGCACTACAAGGTAACATTTAATGTCATTGTACAGAATCATATGGTTTGTCCATAGATTTTATAATCCTGGAAGATACTGTGCCTGGAAAGTGGTTTTATTGCAATTCAATACATCCTAGATATTGCCATCAAAGATTAAACATCACTCTATCAACAGTGCTTGTTAGGGAAAAACACCTGGTGTCTATGCAACAAAGGTTATTATATTTCCCTTTCACAGTAGAGGTTTTCAGTCTTAACAATGGACCAACTTTTTGTAGCTGAGAGTAAACCTGAGAATATGACAAGCAGAGCAAAGTGCTCCTCTATTTATTTAATTATCTGGTGATTTAAACAGGAAGGGAAAAAGATAATTTCCCCCCCAAACTTTCTTTTATTTTCCAAAGAAATCATATATATAATGCCAAGTTCTAAAAACGTTATTCTTCTAAAGATTTTTCCACTTCAGTTGTTTCAGGCATGCCTGTCTCTACCAAAAAAAGCAATTTTTAATTTTTTTAAACCTTGAATTTTGTGTTCTTACATGCAGCTGAAACTAGATTACTTAAAAGTGGAATTAAGGTCAGACTGATTTTCCAAAACCATAATTCTGTTACATTAATCATTGGAACAATTCAAATATAAAGACTCTCCTACTGAAACCTTTAAAACCACCTCCAACTGGCCAACACTGAAAGGAAAAAAAAGGTGAGCCTTCTTTAATTTAAACAGCTTCACAATGAAAATTGTGAGATTCATAGTAACTGGAACACATTTAAGACCGGCTGTAATGTCCTAGCTATTCATTGATCAGGAATCACAGCAATCACATGCCTTTCCAGCTTTTAGCATTAAGTTATCCTCAAACAAACTTTGAATAATTTGTGAACATTTTGAATGCATTTTTCTTTAGGATTTTTTTGTTTTTTTTTTTCAAGCACACACACACAAAAAAGAAATCTCCAAAACAGGTTGTCAAGTCCTGTTGTTAGGACGCTTTAAAAATGTGGGGTTTTTTGAAATCTGTTTCATGAAGACTTAGCTTGTGTTTGACTTGCATTGATGGATGAGATGTTAATTGGTTGAAGTATGGATGAACAATGGACAGAGAAGACCCACACTCTGGGAATGTCTTCTGTAAGCCTGTCTCAGCTGGAAAGTGTATGGATCTGCTGGCATGGGAGTTACGTTGCAAAAAAGCAAAAGCAACTCACTGCTTCCACTTTGCCTCCTAACCTTGTCCATCAACTTGGAAAGCCTGGTGTTAACACAGCTCTACAGATTCCAGACCACAGCTGGCTTGGATATGGCCAGCTTAAAAACTGGGCTTTTGCCAAAGTGGACATACCTAAAAGAGAATATAATGATGTGTGTAATGGGTCCTTGCCACGCAGCTGCTCCCTACTGATTCTGAAGGCAACACGCTGGTGTCACTTGTGTTCATCCCCACACGTGTACGGCACGTGGGAGCCAGGGCCTGAACCGTGGGAGCTGCCAGAGCGGGAGCCTGGGGCTGGGGCTGACACCCTGACCCTGGTGCTGCTGCAGACACAAGGGGCTGCTGCGGAAGGGTCCTCCCTCAGGGTCCTCCAGGCTGTAAGCAGATGGGATCTGGCTGCATCCTGAGCACATATATGGGGTGCAGACAGGACACGCTGTGTTTCTCAGGCAGAGCGCCTGGTGCCCCAGTGGATGCAGATCCATCTACCCCTCTGCAATGTGTAGAGCAGAGCAGCACCAATCCTCTGTGCGCCTCCAGCCACTGCAGTAAGAGACAGCTGGACTTAAATGACTAAATTACATGACAGAGATGGAGGAATCTGTGCCTTCTGCTTTTTACTTCTCAAAGTATAACAAAAGCTGGCTGTTAGCTTCCTCTGTGTAAAAATAACTTCAGCTTTTTCTTTCCTTTTCCTTATGCATATTCTTTTCTGATTCTAAAATTCCCCATTTGCATCACAGTGCTATGCTAATTCCCAATGGTATGAGATTATTTTCACGTGTTCTTTTTTCTTCCTAGATTAAGCTAGTGACTTAGTGTATCCACTAAAGGCCTATTCTAAACTCAGACCAGTATATGAATCCCTTTTCTTTGCTCCCTGACTTTTAAAAACTTGAGAGAGTACCAGTAATTCAAATGCAAGTAGCAGTGCTGGGAATGGTTTCTGACTCACTGTAATTACTGGAGCAAAGGCAGTTAAATAGAGATACTGGTAAGTCTGCTCCAAGGAGAGTATAGCAAAGGGAAAAGATATTCCTCCTCCCTCCTCCTATATGTAGAAATAACTGTATTCTAAAAGGGCAGGAATATACAAAAGAAAAAAAATGGCTAACTTTTTTCCTTTAGCTTGAGCTTCAAGATGATATGCCCAAGAGGGTTTACCAAAAACAGGGGACCAAAGCTCAGCTGTAGCATAAAACTGAATGAGCAGAGATTCTATTAGAGATTAAAATGACAAAATTAAGGTCAATTAATTTAGGTCAACCAAGGAATGACCCAGTTGTTAACTATGGGCCTTTTCATGTGTCTAGAGTACCTTGCCTGCTCCTCTGGAGAAGCCATATCTCCTACAGATTCTGTGGCACATCTGCCAGTCCCTGTAGGTATCTCCTAAACCCTGGGGTTTCCCAAATGGCAATAGATGCTGATGCTTAAGTGCTAGTCACTCACACACGGGCATTTAGGTGTCTTAGTTTTGAACTGAACATCTCATAGAAGATCTGTTTCCTCTTTTATCTCTCTGAAATTATGGGGTGATTTTTTTGTGGTTTATATTGCATACAAAGCTGAAGAAAGCATTTAATAGTTATTGGAAAATGAATCACATAATTTTTTTTAGAATAACAGTCATCATTGTCAGCCCTTTATGTGCTTTCTCATGTAAAATAAATTGGCAAGCACCTAGAAAATAGCTTCAAAATGAGTGTAAGTTAATAAGCATTTGTCATGAACAAATATATCTGACAAATTGTAGCTCCTTCTACAGCAGGATAACCAGAACCAGGAAGAGACAAGAGGCAGTACTTGTCACCTAGTTGGTTCCCAATGAGGATTCTGGCACTGTGACCTGTGGCAATCTTACAAACAAACAAGGGAAATAGTACCAGACTGAAACTGCCACAAGCAAGAGTAAGAGTTGCTAGGAAAGCTCTGCTCAGAGAGTAGCTGTCGTTAAGTACATTGTCACAACAGTGGCACTGATGGGTATTTGTCAGAGGAAGAGAAGGTCCTGTCTCAGGCTTAACATTTTTCCATTAGCTCCCAGACGCCCCGAAATATGGAAGAGAGGATATGTTTATTACATTTGCAGCTGACACCTGACAAACTGCCTCAACACTTATGGTTTTCAAGCCCAGGACTGAAAATAAACATGATCCTGACGAGGTGGGATTAAATCCACACATGTTCCTGACAAAGTGAAGACAGAGTGGAGGTAGCTCTCCTGAGTCCACAGGGGTTGCAATGGCTGTGAAAGGTATGTTATTCAACTTTGACATGGTGTCATGAGAAAGGCAAGCACTGTATTTGGGTTTGAAGACTTGAATGTTTGTTTTTATCCTTTTGCTTCAAACAGCTGATAAAGACTTGCACTGAATTTTGTACTCACTTTTGGGCACTGCCCTTGTAGCAAAAGCAATGTAGGATGAATTGAAAAGAATCCATAGGAAAGCAATACAAATGATGGCAAATCTCAAAAACCATAATTTATAGGAAAAGACTGAATCAACTAGGGATTTTAAACCTACAACAGAGAAAAAAAAATGGAGGGTGGTATCAGTGTTCAAGCATTCATTGCCTGACAGCCACATTTGGGTGCTGGAGGTTTAACACCTACCCTGATGAGAGCAAAGATGCTATATTCAGCATTTCCAACACTTGGGCCTGGCCTAGCCTTCTTGGGAGAGCTGATGGGACATCAGAACAGGACTGCAATAATTTTAGGCTGAGCGTTTGCCTTGACTGAAGTGATTATAAAGCATGCTAATTCAACTAATGCTTAACTACATATAATGTCATGCCTCTGCCATGAGAGAAGTGTACAGTTTATAAATCTTGTATCATAGTTGGTTCTTGTACTTTATATTTTTTTATTTTTTCAGTAATAAAAGGTGAATAAATAGTTGTATTTCTTCTAGAGTGAACTTGATGAGCAGTTCTGAGCAAGTTTAGGCGGGTATTTCCGAAGCAAGGCTTTGGGAATGTGATGGAAACTTGTCTTTCAGTCAAAAGTTATTTTTTTTATACTGCTAATTGGAATTTATGACTCAGAGATAATCCCAAAACTATGTTGATTCAGTAGGAGAGAAAAAAAATCCTCTGAACTTCATTTCACTCATCTTTCCCGCAGCACATTAATCCCAGTAAAATCCCTCTTTGTTCTCTCCTTACCTGTGCACCTTTCCAAATTTAGTTTTGTTATTATTACTCCTGACTTCAATAGTTCTACACCACCAAATCATTTTACTTCGGAACTGTTTCAGTTCCTATGAGATTGCACGGAGGAGAAAGCTTGTTTGAGCAGGGGTGAGTGGCTTTGTTTCTGGGAGTCACCTTGGTCTAACTGAAGGTGTGAGGCTGGTAGCCCTTCTCTTCCTTTTGCCAGGAAGCCTGTTATCCTTGGTCATAAAAAGTCAGGGACTTTTGGTCTGTTGTTTTTCCTCATTATAGCTTTCACAGTTTTCCTCAAGGCTACCACTGGGATAAATTTCTAAAAACCTGCCTCCAGCTGTATATGCCCTGTGATCTCCCTTCAATAGGAGATCCTTAGCGAGGCTATGATTCAGTTATTAATCTGTTGACCATTATCTTAAACTGAGATTAGATAAGGTTTTGTTAAGATCTATTCTGCCCAAAATAAAATCTCTACTGAAACTCACAGGTTTATTTTACCAGAAATTAAGAGGTAGAGTTAATATTCTTTATTACAAAAATCAAGACACATTCATACAATCCAAAACTTACTAATATATTGTTATTTCTTTTCATGTCCACAATTTCCTTGAACTGGTAAAAGCAAATCACTGACAGATGGTCAAAGCACCATCTTTTATAACCCAAATAATCTAGATTACACATTCATTTATATATATATATACCACAACACAACCGCAGTATCGTATTCCAATAACTAAACATCAGTTCATTTACATTTACATAAATTCCATATTTTAACATCATTCAGAGCACAACAACTTTACAAAGATTTTGTCAAATTCCTTTTGGATTACAGTGACTGTGGTTACATTTCATTAACATCCCTGACAGTGACACCTCACCAATGCCGTGGCAAAACTTCCTCATTATCCAGCATCAAACACTTTCACCACCCTTCAGACACATTCCATTCCAGCAATTCAGCACTAAACCATCTGCCATAAATTTTAATCACTTAATCAGTGCCAGCTTCCATGTAAAAGACAAATCATCCCTACTTCAGCCACATCAACCCACCAAGCTCCCAAACCTAGAGACCTCAGTAGCTATGCAGTTATGTCATCTACCAGAAAACCTTGGCAGATTCAACTAGAGACAGAAAAAGTGTCTTCACATTCTTTACTGTGCTGTTGGAAGAGCCCAGAGTTTATGAGGAGATAGGATTAATTCCATGCTTCTATGGATTGTGAAATACCTAACGATATAAGGCCTTGCTTGTGCATAAATCAAGATTGTAGGCAGGTAGAGATGTAGGCACCAGAAATGAAGGAACATTTTTGTTTAAATGATAAAAATTAGCCAAAGCAATGAATCATGTTGCCACAACCTGTGAAAATAAGTTACAGTTTAAAAGCTGTCTCCATTTCAATACTCATCAATACAAATCCAACAGTGAGAAGATTCATTTTACAGAAGTTTTTAATGTTGTGCTATTTCCTGTTCCCACTTCCTTCTTTCTTGACTTGTATTTCAGTTCCATTATTTTCTGATGCTGCTTCCAACTGCAAGACCCCTAAGCAGGATGGGCCAGTGGAGTTTCACAAGCTATTCCCATACTCTCTGTAAACAGAAATCCTCAGACAGGTCCCTCCAAAGCACACCAGGCTATCTCAGTCACCTTTCACCATGACTTTAACCCCACTAAGTCCCTCTTTGTCAAGCCTTTTACAAAATATTTCCCAAATTTGAGTGATTTTCTGACAATTTTCCTTAGTTGACCTTCCTGGATCATTAATCCTTTCCCCAACAGAAAGTGCTTCCTGCAGAAACTCTCACTTTTCATTTGAGAATTCTTTTTCTATCAGCCTGAAAAGCATCAACAATCTTCACTTCAAAATTTCTCCATCTTGAGTCATTTCCTTCCCTTTTATGAACCAACAGTTAACAATACTTTGCATGTGAAAGTTTTTTTCAATTGTGCACTCTATTAACCTGAAGAATGAATCATACCTCACCACAGATTCATTAGATAAATACTCATGCTGTTTAGAAACAGATAAAAAGAAACATCTGAAAGTGACCCTTACAAGATAGAGAGGTGAGCCTAACTTAAAACCCTGAAAAAAGGGATCTATCTACAGAACATTTTTCTCTTCTCATCAAGATTTTCTGGATGGTAACCATCCAGAACAATAGGCTACCATGAATATCAAACAGATTTTCAGTTATCCTCCAGAGAACAAGCCCTATTTCCTTTGCAGAAGATGTAAATAAATAACATAGAAAAACAAGCACTTTAGACCTCAGCATTCAACTTATATGTTTAATAGTCAGCACTTCTCATCTATGTCTTATGCATTTCTTTTCACTTGTAACTGTGTCTTGATTCCATAACACAACTAAGTCATTTGGTCCAGACAATGCTGACTATTAATGTGTAGAATTTTGCAGCATTGGATAAGAAAATCAATTTAGAATCTAAAATACTTGTGCACAGGATCAGTGCAATAGAATACATACGAGCACATATAATCTCCAAGGCAGTTTGTTTTGTGGTCAAATAAAAGTGTTTTTATTCATTGATGCTGCCTGAATGGACATTTTACTGCAGCATTATTATAAACGACTTCTTTTGAAAAAACAAGGGCTCAGTGGCTAGGACAGTCCTTGTTAAGAGGAGATGCCTACATTTAATATGACTTTGACCTACAATATTTCACCTTATTCATATTTAAGAGGCAAAATCTAGGCTTCACTGAGGCCAGTGAAAAATTGCCTTCGTCCTTCAGCACAGTAAGGATTTTAAGTCAGAAGCTGTCTATAAATTCCTATATTATATCCAAAGAAATGGATTTACTCTGTAATCACCACAATAAAAATGTCAATATACCATTTGCTAAATATATGGAGTGGTAGTCACTTGATCTGGCTTTAGCTATCTAAAAGACAGGTACCAAATACACTCTAGCTGTCTGTGACTCCTCATATGAACAATGGTGAAAGTTCAGGCATGGAGTGAGATTCTCCCTGTTCTGAGTTTGGTGGCTAGAATATCTGGAATGAACATTTGCAGGTACTACTTTTTTCCCATTCCTTATGGAAGATGCCTAGAAAATATGCTTACGCCTAGCTGACTAATATTTGGGCATTTAGACTGAAGTGTGACTAATTTCAGACACAAAATTTCATCTCGAAATTGCAAGGTTTCTTTTCTCCTCTTGCAACCCCATGAAGTAACCTTCTTGATTTCTATAGATCTAACTGTTCATAAACAAGCTGACTGCATTTGTTCTTGGACCAATCTTGACTTTCATTCGGAACTGTTACTCTCCTTTCTTGGGGCTATCCCTGATCATGTTTACCATCACAACCACCTTATCAGACTTATGCAGACAGTAACAGCTGCGCTGCCACATTTACATCTCCCCTTGTAACCTAGGCTCTGCCTTGGCTTTCCCTTAGCATGAACCTTTATCTGATCTTGTGCTACTGAGTATCACCTTTCTTTTAGACCAGAATTTTGCAGCCTTCCAGATGAGCTTCTACCAGACTCACTGCACTGTTGTAGCAATGCTTTCTGGTTTTACCTTCCTGGGCATATTTCCCAGGGATGTTTGTTCTGCCTTCAACTTCTATTTCTCTCTTTCATTATCGGAGTTCCAGTCATGACAAATCCTCTACTTTGTTTCTGCTACTATCATAATAGTACTATTAATCTGTACTGTTATAACACTAGCAGATTAAAAATATGTCAGATATGTCAGTTGTAACAAATAACACCTTTGTACACAGAGGTTAGGTTCCATTTTTTTTTTTTTTTTTAATTCTTTGTTATTTTTTTGCATTTTCTTCACTTTGACAATGAAGATCAGTGGGATGAGCCTTCATGCAATGGAATTTGACAATTTTTTCTTCCCATTTGTCAAACTTTTAGGAGAATGAGAAGAAAAACTACGGGAAAATGATTTTTCACTCTTCAAATTAAATGAGGGGCTGCCTGCCCACAAGCACTGCCAAACCTGACAGATAAGGAGGCAGCTTTCTGTGCTTCCATGGAAACATGGAAAAATGTATCCATCCTCCATATGTAGACCTTCCTATGAGGATGAATGACACTTAAAATTTTCTCTTTGGTCCTTTCGGACATGGCTTTAGAAAGTGTGCCATCCTCACAGCCTGTCCTGCAGCAGGTTTCCCTTCCCTTTCCTGACTATGGCAGAAGCTGGAGAAGTTACTTGAGAAATGTCTGGACCTTGCTACTGGAGCCAGTTCAGCCTCTCTGTGGGGTCAAGTTCCACCCCAGAGAAACCTGCTTAAAGCTTCATAGCATAATTCTGTTGCCACACAAGATGTGGCGTCAAGGGCTATCCTGTGCCTTTACTGTTCCTGCCATGAGAAATGTCAGGGAAGGACTAGAGATGAAGACCTTGGGAGCTGGCTTGCTTCTCCTTCTATTTGTGGGGAAGCAGGAAAAATTGGGCCAGTGGGGACACTTTATGGTGAGTTGTACCCACATACACCAACCAGCCCCTTAGCATGATTTGCAGAGCTTTTGAATTCCAAAAATAAATAAAAGGTTGTCAGGACTTCGGCCTTCTGTGTGCATGAGAGTCAGCATGAGTACAGGTCCATAAAAATATTTTTCTTTCCCTATACCAAGTAGCAGCTTTGTAGTTGATTGATCACCTTTTTTTTTTTTTTTTTTTTTAATGCTACATGTTTCTTCTGGCACAGTTAAATATACATGAAAGCATTCATAACTTGATGGTAGTTCAGCCTTGAAACTGGCTAATGACTTATGCAGACTTCAAGACTATTGAGAACTCTGTACTTGTTCCTATGAAATTTCTTCATCCTGAGAGATTTCCAAGTAACACTAATATGGAGCAGTTATTTCATAAAAATAGAAAGACAAATCATTCCTGTTTCATCCTCTCCATGGAAGGAAGCAGGAAAATATGAATTATTGATAGTGAATAAGTAACTTTTTTCTTCTCTTTTTCTTTTTGTGTATATAAGTCAAAGGTTTATCCTAATATCCTCAATTGCTCTTGCATTTGTTAGAATTTACAGCATAACTCAGGGCACTTTCTTAATAGTAAACACTTTTTGTCTAAATATATGCAATGTAGTAATTCTATGACTACACTGTCAGAAGAGAAACAGCGTTATTCTGTTCTGAACTCAATTTGCAGCTGTTCTAGGTCCTACATTGCTCCTCATCTCTGCACTCTGCCATAACCTGACGGCATTTTATCAGCAGTGTTTGTTGCAAAAAAATGACTAAAACCTAATAGGTAAAAAAAGCCCCAACATTTTCAACTCCAACTTTAACAAATGTTCAAGGAGTGTGTGGATGTAAACTGATGGACAAGTTGAGACAGTGGTCACAGTCATTAGAAGAAATTAATAGGATATGTTACTGATTGTATTAAGGAACAAATCTCCATTTGCTAATTTCTAATTCTGGGTTGGCTATGCCACTGGTTGTAATTAATAATGCAACAAAGAGGGTTTCCGCATCTTCCTATACCTGCAAATCTGGATGAATCTATTTCATCCTGTGGCTATCACTACTATTTGTATAAAAAGATGACAGAAATATAGATCAAATTATCCTCTGCTGGTGGGAGATGTTCTCGCTGTATTAGCACCACCTTCACACCTGCCACAAGGAGGACTTCCTCCCAATTCCATAAGGAATTGGAATCTATGCTTCCCAAGAGAGACACATACTTCTAGGCTGGAAATTACAGTTAGTGAGGGCACAAAATATTAGTAATAATAATAATAAAAAAACCCAACCCCCCAAGCTGACTTTAATGAGGTTGAATATATATATTACTGCTATTAAAGGGAGCTTGTTCCAGGGTTATCCTAAAATAATCTATCTCTCTGCTTGTGCTCCTTAATCAGGTCTCCGAGTGCTGTTTTAATTAGAGAGCAGTGCTATTAAGCCCAGAATAATGAAACCAAATAATTCAGTAATTGTAGAACAGTGAAGGTTTATCTGCATTCCTTCTTTAACTTCTGCTTCAAAAATATTCTTAACATTCAAGCTGCCATATTGCATTAGTATTTTAACTTCTCATTTCATTTCTTGCGCACATCCTGAAAATGGTAATTTTTAAGAAAATTAAAAAATAAAGAAAAATTTTTGAAACACACATTTCTTGAAACTCTAATAATTAAAAATTAAAATGAGGCTGAAAACAGAAAGAAAGGTGATGGACTAGAAGGATAACAGAGAAACATTTTGAAGTGGAATTGTCTGTTTTCCAAGTAAAATAAAAATGAGGGTAAAAAAAAAAAATTGCTAATGAAAACTTTTCCCATCCTGTCATGTAGAAGTTAGCTGTCATTTGTTATGTTTCAGTGATCTGAACAGCTATAGCTGTTTTTTCCTCTTCAATGACTATTCAAAACACAAAGCCTTCATTTGCTGCCTTTTAAAGGCTTGATTATAAGCTATTCTATGGATTCATAATTTTCAGGAATGCTTCTAATTACTATCTGTCCACGTTTATTAACAAGAAATGAGGTTAACAGGAAACATCTCCATGAATTCAAATAACTATATAAATTAGGACAGTTAAAGGAAGTAGACTTCTAAACTTTTTAGTTATTATCCATTTTCGAAGAACAATAGTCTTGTGCTAGAACATTATATCATAACTTGTGTATCTGCCACTCTCATGATTTTTGTAAAAGTAACACAGCACCTGCCGAGAGAATTGTTCCCACACTGCTTGGAGGAAACAGCAAAGCATTGCCTGAACAATTCACCCAAGAAGAATGTTATTGAGCCATACATTTTAAAAGAACCAGACATTTTAAAACACACCTGTGCTGGCCTTGGAAAACAGCTCATGAGAAACTGCAGTATTGCTAGCAGCTAAAGTGCTTGCTCCAAAGACATGATTTAATGGGAAGTCTGGGCTGTTCTCACAGGGGCTTCTGCTTCACTTGGATTTGACTCTTTGGAAAGTGAAGATTCATGGGCTTGTACCTACCTCTGTGTAAATCAGGACTATCTCCTTTGAAGTCAGCAGATGTAAAAATCTGGGTGAATAAAGGAGGATCAAGGCCCGGGGCTGTCATCCCTGCTCTGCTGCTTTTATTCAGGTTAGGATTTCAAATATGTAATTGCAATATTATTTTTCCTGTCATTTGGGAATGTGGGTTGAGGCTGAGCTGGAACAAAAGAATGAATAGGTGCAGGCTTGCTTTGCAGAGCTGCAGCATGGTGCCAAGGCAGGTAGTGGTGGCAGGTTTTCAGTTGCCCCATCCCTCTGAGTGATCTCTCTCAGCACTGCTCCAGAACTCCCTCTTTTGCTACTCCATTCCTCTTTCAGGCAGCAGTAATAATGCCACTGTTGATCAGGCTGTAGTGGAAGACTTCATGACTTTCTAATAGATTGTCATGCTTCTAAACCAGAACTGCCTCAACAATGATGGTTTTCAAGCCTATATCTTTCCTATATCACCCTTGTGAAATATATGTGTCCCTCACTTTTAACTGGTATCATGATTTGTGCCAGAGTTCCTTGCTCGATGCAGGATGAATCCCACCTGGGAAAGTGATGTACTTGGTCAATGGCTTAAGCATTAGTCCTCACATTGGAGGTGATGTTGCAAATACTATGGTTGCAACTGATGTGCTCAGCGACCTGCCAGAGGCACATGTTATGGAAGGGCTTGCTAAAATACGTAACATGATGAATGGTTGTATTATTTACAGTCTCATTAGCAGGGTGTGCACTTGAATCAGAAAACCAATTAAAAAAATCAAAGAAACAGAATATTCCACTCAAAGAGTGGAGTTAATGCAAAAACCTATCTCAGAAGAAAACACTTGCACCTGCACTGTTCAACTCCCACATGAATGACGAATCAGAGATTTGATTTATGTACACAGATGCCCTAAACCTCACAGTCTAAACCAAGAGTGCCACCCACACTGACAGCATTGTTAACATCATTGCTCTTTAGTCTCTTAATTTTTTATATGAAAATCAAGAACTAAATCAAAGGTTAAAATGTAATGAGGGTTTCTTCCATTTTAGAAAGCACAATAAATGCAAATAGCTCAGCATCATCTAGAACACACATAATCAGCACTTGAAAGTGAGCAGGACTTTTCTCAGTGTGGAGAAGAAAAAAAAAATTTATGCTCATTTCTATATGGGTAACCAATTCAGTAATACAGGAAAATACTGCATTTTACACCCCTATATCTCAAGACACACTTGCACTGTTAGAAACATCAGTATGTGCAAATACATCAGAGGTGGTGTTACAGTAAAGCTCCCAGCACATCACTACATAAGCAACCTGTGCACATGTTTGTTTATCACCAGCTGCCCCACTGAATGCCTTCAGGCCAGGTGTGCCCTGGCCAGTTGCTGAGGTGCTGGTGTGTACTTCCTGTGTGGTTTCAGCACTTCTTCTCTCAATCACAAATTAAAACAGTGTTTCCAACTAAAACAAATACCCTCAGTTTTGGTGACACAGATCAGAGCCGCTAGCAATCCTTTGTTTTGGTGCATGGGCTTACCTGAAAATTGTGCTGCTGCAACTAAAAGCAGAATCTGCTAACCACTAGACGTCTGCTTTATGAGAATAATTAAAAAAAATTACTTATACTGTGTTAGATATTAAATAATATTTTAATGGAATCTCCCACAATCCTTCATGGCGCTATAAATGCTGGCCATCTCAAAACGAACTGGTTAATGAGCTGACATTTTAGTTTGTGCTCTCAATAGTGTCCTGTTGCGTTTTCTAACATATAAAGAACATAGTGCTTGCAATTAAGACACAGGACTAAAACAGATGATGCACAGTGCTGTTTAGTGACTTACTATTGCTAAAATAATGAAGAATGTGCATGTGTTTTCACCTGCACTTGCTGATTTCCTGCTTTTCACAGTGTACCCAGACCTGAGTACTGCATACCCTTGAGACCCTGTGCTCACTGGGCATCTCTTTGCTGAGCAATTGGAAAAAGGGATAGCCAAAACTGACAAAGAATAAACTAATGGCAGAAAAATCAGCAACTTTATTGCTCTCTGAAAGCCAACAACGGGAAAATACAGTAGACTGGAGACAGTCCACTAAATAATTTATGACATATAGCCCATTCCAGAATGAATTTTTGTCTCTATTAGATGTGCATTAACACACGAAAGTCAAAAACATGGAAAATCTTATCTGGTCTCAGAGAGAAATAGTCCCCCACCCTTCCATTACCTCAAGCTCAACACTACTCTGAGCTGCTACTGTCTTCTAAAGGGATTGTGTTATTGTTTGTTCTAATTCTTCTGAATCCCAAATTAGGTTTTAAATACACTTTTGAAACAATCATTATACCAACACAGGCTTTATCTACCACATTCATTGTTTGCATCTCAGCAAATTATTTCTCAAAAATCTACATTTGTTAAACATGGCATTATACAATGCTACCTCATTCTTAGTCACAAGACTTTAAAAAAAAAAAAAAAAAGGGAAAACCTTCATCTGAGACTGCATGCTACATTAAAGTACCATGTTTTATTTTTATATAAGGATTACTTACTCCCCCAGATTTCAATTCATTACTATGGACCATGCAAAATGCCACAGACCACAGAAGCTGCATTTTCAAATGGCAGTTTTTATTGATTAATCAGGCATTGAATCAAGTATTGTAAAATAAACAGATTTTGTTTGTTAAAAAATGTCCAGAAGAATAACGTTCATAGCAAACTTGTTTTCTCATTGCCATACAGAATATGAAATTGTTCAAGAAACAAGCCAAAAAAGGAACATCTGACTAATTGCTGTCACTTTGTATGTGTATGTACATATGTATGTATATACACAAATTACACACTGTATTTATGTGTATGCTGGCGAGTGTATACCCATACACATGTGTACATATATACACAAACATATAGGCACAAAGAGTACTGACTGAATTAACAGGACATTGGAGAAATGTGGCTTAGCTCCAAATGAAGTATTCTGTGTTAAAATAAAGATGATCCGGCAAGGTCTGTAGATAACAGACCATGCTTTTTCCATTGGCCATAACCACGATCTGTCTTTAGACTCATGCTCTATCTTTACAATGAAAATACGTGAAATCATTCCGGACCTCTCCAAACTCATGGTATTAGTTCCATCCAGCTCAATCTCTGCCAACACTGTATAACCAAACACTGAGCAGTGTTTTCAGTTTATCCACTACAGAAATCAGCTTCTAGATTTAATATTTCTGGCAAACAAGAAGATACACAGCCTTGCTACATGTACTTTGGTAATTCACTCTTTCCTTTTAGGCAGAAACTTGGCAATAACTCTAGATTAAAAGTCCTTTCTTCACTCATCCTTTTATCACTGTTTTGCATCAGCCATCTTCTGTCAACTCATTTTCAAAATTTTCATACCTTCTCAGCTACCTCCCAAACACCCCCAGTCAGATCATCTGGGCATTGTATATCAGATTGTATCAGTAACATTGTATTCAATTTTAAAATATAATGCTTGGGGACTGATTTACTTTTTCATTTTTGAGGGCATGTGTTTCTTGATTATTAAAGACACTATGACAAACACTCAGGTTCACTATATGTACACACTTTGTCTTTTTATGTCTACTTGGGAAAGATCAGTGGCTCCTACCTGTGATCTATGGGATGTTGCCCAGCTGAAAGCCATGGTACCAGCAATGTACTGCCAGATTTTTCTCCATTTAATTCAGCAGTTAGCAGGGCATGTAAAGGGAAATCAAAGAAACATGGAAAGGCATTTATTTTCTATTAAAAAAAAAAAAAGAAAAAACCCAAAAGGGCATGTACATTTCCTCCTCATTTTGTTAATAAATTTTTGATATAATCATAAGGCAAACTGTAGTACAGCTTTGTACCTGGAGAATCAGTATTTAAAAAATCTGAAGCTGAGCTTGGGACCATTTTATTTGGGACCCATTAGTGAACAAAGTGCATTAAGGCGTCTTTTTCAAAAGACACCTAAAGCATGGTTATAAATTACTGAGCAAATCTTTAAAGCTGATATTCAATTTATCTTTTCTCTACACCGGCAGATTTTCACCACTTGCATAGTAACAACAAAACACTGTAGGAAAACCGTTCTTTTAAAGTTGTCATATGCCTCAAACATCTCCCAAAATGATAATTTATACATAAGCATTGCAATAATTACAAAAAGCTTCTATCTGTAAACGAAAAGAGAAAAAAATGCACCTGATTCAGCTATGAGATAAAATACATACAACCTCTACTGCCTTCACGGAAGCTCTTCTACCAATACCAAGATGAACATAGGGTCTCCCCATGCAGATTTCTACTGCTGCTGAGAACGTACTCTTTACTTTTCATTCACAACGTGAACTGTGCTTTCTCAAACAACCTGGGACAATGATAGCTATGAGGAAACTCCAGCTGCAGTGTTTCTCCATACAGCACATGTAAAACAGATTTCCTTGCTTTGTTATAGACACTACACAGTGTATGACAATGAAACATTTGTATTTAATTTAAAACCAATGGTAATGTGGCGCATGTCTCACTTCCGAGTTGTTGGCTGGGCTTGCTCTGTTGAACCTTGTAAAATCAGCAATAAGCATTCACATGTTTACCATCAGAACCGTGACATCTTCTATTACAAACAATCCTTAAATGATGCCGTGCTTTATCAAGTTAGCCTTACAGTCAGACCTTGAGTTGGCTGTTCTCCTCCGGTGTTTCTGATTCTCAGTGATGGTATCGGTCTCCCACATCCTCAGTGATTCTATAATGTTTCTCAAAGACGAAAATGAAGCACTGGTAGATGGGAATATTGCCATCAATAAAATAAATCACCAGATGATTTATCCACTCACATTTCTAGGAGATATTCCACATGTTTTTTATGAACTGAGAGAGCACTGCCCTGTGAACAGAAGTAAATTAAACTTTATTCTTTTGCTGTGTTGGCGAGCTCCACTTCCTCTCTTGCTTATTTTTGTTCTTTTGGTCTGCACACTCGCGTGTGCAAAGTAGAAATTGGGAGATCTTGCACTCAACAGGGCTGGTAATGAGACTACTAATGTTGGCACAAGTAAAACCTGCAGTATACTGACTTGTCCACTATGCAGTTTTCATCCTTCCAATTTCCTGCTATTATCCACTGTAAAAAAAATTACGCAAAACGTTGATGAAACTTTAATTAACAGGACCATCAATGTGCAAAAAAACCCCCCCAAAACAACAAAAAGTCATTTCCCAGGTGTCCATACTAGGCTTTCACTTTTCTCCTTTTTTTTCTTCTATTTTTATAAATAATTTATAAATCTTCCTGTAAGAGATGAAATACAAAACCAGCCAACCAAAACCAACTGAAAGAGAAAGTTCTAAGATATTATTAAAGCCACTTCTTGTCCTTCAGTACAAAATACACAGAAAGAGAGATTCTCTCCTTGTCAGTTTCGCCCAGGTTCGGCAGCATTGTCTGGGATGCCACATGGGTCTGCCAGCTCTGGGCAAGCTCCTGCTGGCAGCCGCCTGGCTGCCCCGGGAAGAGGTGCCATCCTACCTTTTGGCTTTTAGCAGTCACGCGAGTTGCTCGGAGGAGTCTAGGTGGTCAGGGATAGGCAAGCCAGTTATAATGGTCAAACATTTATTCCACACTGTGAAGGTGGGGCACACTGGCTGGCCAAATGTAATGTCAAAAGTGTAAAGGTGTAGGGAGTTCAAAGCATCATAAAAGGCAAGGGAACCGTTGTCATAGTCCAGCAAAATCCCCACCCGCCGGAGGTGAGGGGCGGGCTCGATGGGAATTTCTTTGCTGTTGTGCCGCACCACCCACGTATTATTGCAGCGGCAAAGCACCCAGGAGGCAGAATTCTTTCCAATCCACTCATGCTTTGGTGCTGACTTGTAGGAAATACCAATAGCATACCTGCAAAACAAAAGAACATCTCAAGGAAACAAATGCTTCCTGCCATTTTGTGTCTCAGTGAAGTGAAATGTTGGCCCAGAGGACGTGCCGGAATGCCCCAGCCTATTACTGCTGTGGCTTAAACTCTAATTAAATGATGTTTCACCACAACATCTGCACAGACTTAATTAATGGTTTTCCCTGTCTCACTTTTGGGTCTGAGAGGTCAGGGAAACTCATCGTATTATTTCTAGTTTGGCAACTATGGCAATTTTTTTGAGGGCTTGCCTCTGATATTGAAAAGGAAGATTGTTGAGTACTCAGTAATCCAGAGTTTAAATCACTGGACCTCAAATTTACATTTCCAATAGATGAATACAGAGGAATTCATTGATTTTAAAATACACTGCTATCTGTCAGCTAGTCTGATCTCTCCTTGCTCCTTTAATACATGGCCCAGAAGGAATGCAAGAACAAACATCAAAGGACACATTAAACTAACCCCATTCTGCCATTTTCAAACATGTTTTGCCAGATGTTGGTGTGGTTTTCAGATTCAAATGAGCATTTTTGAGACCGGGTTTCAGGCCAAGTGAAGCAATTGTAGGTGAAGACATTTGCTCTGCAAACCATAATTTATGGCAAGATGTGCAGGGCAAAAGGATTGCAAAAATGGTCTCACTAATGGACACTGAGGAAAAATACCTGATTTGTCATATATAACAGAAATGTAAAAGTTCCTCATGTTCTAGAGAGACTACAGTGTTTGTTGGGCTTTCAACCAACAGAGATTAATGTGCCATAAGCTTTTTTATCCCCATTCCTTAACATTGGCACAGACAAACAGCATTTTTCTTCAAGACAGTGGGTAATATCTGAAGACCTTACTGATTTTTCCACTCCATTAACTTTCATCATGATGTCTTTGAATACCAAAAGATAACATCTCTTCCATTGACTAAAGGACCTCTGAAATACACCCCTGTATGACACAGAGGATCATTCAGAAGTGGAGGAAAGCAGTCTTCTATTTCCTGCCGCTTTTCTTCATACCCTGGGGCACAGATCTACAGCTCTGCTGCTTCATGTCCCCTCCCCAGAAACAAATCTGACCTCTGCCCCTGTTAAACTGGATCATCAAGTTGTCCTCAGTTTTATTTATTTTTTCATAGTGAAGAACAGAAAATCTTTCACATTTTGTAGAGAAATGATCACATTTACAAAGTTCTCTCTCTGTATAGACAAGATGAAACATTTTGATCCCTCCAATTAAAAAAAAATCTTGAAATGTACTGTATATGGGTTCAAAAAATGAACCAACCCCAGCTGTGGAGTAAAAGTCCTGTGAAGGCTGCTAAATATAAAGTTGCATAATCTGACAGATTTATTTCCAGTGTCCAAAAGTGCTGAAGATTGGGAAACTCATCTGACAAACTATTTGAAAATACATGCTTGGCCTGCTGTTGTACTGTTTCTGATGTCTCTGCTACCGGTCTCTATCAGAGAAATTGTGCCAGCACCTGTGTGGTGTGAACTAGTGATTCTTTTCACATATATTTTCATATACATACCACGTACTCCCGCTTATAACCACTTCCCAGTAATGCCGCCCGCTGTCAATGAACACGTTGCCAGCTACTCCGTAGCTCCCTTGGCTCGTGAATCGCTCTGGTGTGTGACTCTTTTTGGATGATGTTTCATCCCGTTCCACTGTCAAGTTATCATGAGACACTTTCAATTTTCTATGAGCAGATTTGGGGTCCAGTTTAAATGGCTGACCTAGAGATGCAGAGAGAAAGATGACAGAAGAATGGTTTGGCTTTGATTTTGAAAAGGAGAGTGGATTAGCAAGCCTCTAAGAAGCCCACAAGATTACATAACCATATTAATTTCCTCCTCTCAAGTGTTCTTGAGGTAGACTAACCTATTCTGCTCCCTGCAATAGCTAGTTTGCATTGCATTGTCAGTTTACTGTCAACGTCATTGTGCACTAACTTCCCCGTGTCGATAATCCCTGCAAAGAGCCCTGCATAATCATTGTGTCCATTATCTCTGACCTAGAGGTAACCAGAATACTCTCATTCTTACATGTAATTGAACCCAATATACATGCTAATAAAGGTCTGAGGGTTGCTTTTTTCACAGCATATTACATTTAGAATAAATTGTGTTCTATTAATTCTCTAGGGATAAAGCTCCGTAATAACATCTTCATCATTCCTACAAAAAGTATGATTTCAAATCCCACAAAATGAGTTTGAAAATAAGAAGCACTAGCCTTGTTTCTTTGTTCACTGACAGCTTTATTTGTAACAAGCCCAGTCAACAACTCAGGGTTGCTTTGGAAGGATGCCCATGTGGTGCTGGATACTGTGCATTAAAAAGAAGGAAGTGAATTGTAACTTGGTCCAAATAATATGGTGCAATAACATTACTGAGGCTGTTGCTCTTGGCACGTATCTTCGGCTGCAGCACAAGGCTTGTAGACAATAACAGGAAGCTTTTTGGTAAACCAAACCTTGTAGATATATAAAGCCCACCACAACTCTGACAGGCTTTCTCATTGTGTCAGAAAGCAGAATGATCATTTACCTCCACCAAGAGACAATTAGAAACGTATGACTCCACAAGAGGTCCAGCAAAGCACTTTTCCCTTCTTACTGTCTTTCATATCAAGGGAAAAAACATGTAATCAGAAGATTTGACAACATGCACAGAAAATGTACACTAGATCTCTCATGAAGTCTGTGTGAGGCACTGGCACGTATACTTAAAAATAAGATGTAAACTGTTCAGGGTTATCTACTTTTGCAATGTGCATTCAGTTATATATTATGACCAAATACCAAATAAACTTGGAAAGTATTTAGAGACTATTTCTTACCACCTGGCAGCAGAAACATAACCTCCTGCCTGACTCTCTGACTGCTTAGTAGCCTTTGTGTGCTGAAGCAGTATCTTAAGGGTGTTTCTCTGTACTAAATCGTGTCTGGTCACATCACACAGGTTGATAGCAAACAGGAGGAAATGAGAAAGGTGTACATGCCATCCTCTTCAGACTCCTTCTTGTACCATTCACTGTCGCCACTCTTCAAGCACCCTCCCCTACAATTAGTAGGTTTCAGAGGATGCACAAATCCCAGTGTTTCCTTTCCAGCCCTCAGAGCTGCCCATGATGACTACATGACTGAGGGATTAGCTGGGACAAGTGGAAAAACCAGCTGAAAACTACTCTTAAAATTGCTATTCTACATCTGCTAATAATTTGAGTAACCATTGTTTTTTTGAAGTGGGATCTCTGACTACTCTATCACCTTGCTGAACTCCATAAAAAAATGAGGGGGATGAAGCTAAGAAGTTTTCCAATGTCCTAAGAAAGAGATAATTTTGGAGGATAAAATTTGACTTGCAATTATCTTCTGAACACTACACAAAAATAAAATGTTTTACTGCAAACATAAGGAAAGTTTTTGCTTTGTAGAGGAAAAAGAATAGAGAGGATATTAAAACAAAACCACAAATGAGTATTTTCAACCATTTCACATGTGATGGCTTGGTTTCTATGTGATGTTTTCAGTGACCAAAGTACAGATGTATCTCTCAAAAAAACCCAAACATATTTTCTGCACTACTGAAGACTCAGGCAACTTTGAATTACATTAAATAAGTGGCTCTCATTTTGGAAAGCACTTTAAAAAAATTAACCTTCTCTGTCCTCTTGTATCTTCCAAAGATCAGACCTAAAAAGGAAGGTCAGAAAGGAAAAGACTTTGTGCATCCTTGATCTTGTGTTACTCACTGTTTGTCTTGAGCTTGCCAGGCTCGCTGCTCCGGCTGCCAGCCTGATTAATGGCCTTAACAATGAAGATGTACTTGGTGCCACTCTGTAACCCGTGCACTGTGTAGTGGTTTTGTTTGATATTAGGAACAATCATCCAGCTGTCGGCTGAGTTGCATAAACCTGCAATTTCGAGCAGAGCACATCAGTCATAACACACTAAACACTTTGTAACAGAGGGACATTCAGAGCCTTCCCAGGCACCCAATGACCAAAATGAACTTTGCTTCTGTACCTTTTAAAGGGTTGTTAAGTTTACTGAGCCACTACTTAAAGCCACTAATTCATTTTATCAACCCGCAGCCAAGGTACCTTTTAAGTTCTTGCTATGTGAAGTGAACCATAAAAAGTGGGCATTTAAGAAATGGCTCAGTGGAGACACTAGCAGTCTGAGATTTTTCATATCCCAGCACAAGGCATTCTTTATTGCTTAAGAACTGGAGGATTATGGAGATCCCATCAATCTACTGTTTGAATTAACGTACTCAGTTTAAACCTCAGAAAATGAACATAAGCAGTAAAGCCAGGAGGGCTGGGGAGGCACCTTTGCTGACAGTCCCCAGGTATGCATTCTTCAGAGCCTGAAGCAAAGCATGGGAGGCCAAACAGGATAGAGCATGGGCTTCAGGGAAACCTTTGGCTCTTGTTCTTCAGACTTTGCCAGAAAGTAATCTAAGCCAGTAAATTTAATGGATGCAACTTTTTGATTTATGTCCTCATGCTCAGATGCCAGCTGGGAAGGAGCTCAAAAATTTTCCATTTATAGACCTTTTTGGTTTATATTTGGTTTACATCTAATGCCTACCATAGAAGTATAATACGCAGGAAGTAAGTAAAATAAGGGAGTATCAATATCATAATCAAAACAGGAAAATATTAAAATGAACTTATTAATCTAAATAAGTTTTTCCTACTGTGATATAACTGCAATGGCAGTCAATCATCTATACAACTCACTGTATATTTGGAACAGCTCCTGGTCTAATGGATTGCCCAGTCTCTTACTGTAGATGTTTACATAAATAAAAAATGTAACACTTATGAAGAGTATATGTATTCACAACCTTTTATATGGTCATACAGCTAGAAATAGATAGATGCAAACAAAGTGTACATGTGTGTACATATGTAAGGCTGGAAAACTTAACAGAGAAATACTGGACTGAATTAGGAACCTGACACAATTCTTGGCCTCTGTCTTTACTGAGCATAGAATATGTTATGAAAGCTGTTGTTATTTACAGAGAACTTTCAACTTTTAACTAATGTTCTACCAGCAAACCACTCATGAAGAGAATATTTTAGAACTCAGTAGTAATTTCATCTCTACATATCAGACAATATGAACCTTTATGTAAAATAAAATTTAAAGGCTGCTGGTTACAAAATCTGAAAGAGACAGATCTGTGATACAGGTTTGCAGACTCACAGACAATTCCCAGCCATACTGCAAGATTCCCTCCTGTGAGTCTCCTCTCGAGTTTATCCCCTCCTCCTGGATATGTGGATTTGTACATACCCAGTAATCACTAAGGACCCTAGTGATTAGTGGCACTACCCTAAACTCTCTGCACAGTCAATAGAGAGAGTCAGAAACCTCCTGTTTGACCTGAGTCATGTTCTAGAGGAAATCTCTATCCTCTCTGATGACAGAATACATCTTAGGTTCCTTTTCCTTGTCCTTCTAGTCTTAGGAATCCCAGACTACTGATGTGCAATGAATGTTGGATGTGCAGTGACTGACTTGGTTAGTTTGCTTGACAAACCTTGCTCAGCTCTTGCCTATGCATCTTTGCTCAACAAGCTCAGCTCTTGCCTATGCATCAAGGGGCTCAACAATATGTTCTTGTGCTTTCTGACTGTAAGCTCTTTGATAACAGGCTTTAAATTGTACTTTGATTCAAAACTCCTGGGAATGAAATATTGATGATGCCAAACTACAAGTCCAAACTCCTTCAAAAGGGAGAATAGTTGTTAGTGGCAGCCAAGTTAAGCTTTTACGTATGAAAGAATAATTTGTCACTGCATCAAAGGAATTTGTCTCCAGTTATGTCCTGTCAGAACAGCCTTTATTCTCTGAATACAAAAGAATATGATTAAGGAAGTTCAGGGAAATGAACAAGCAGCCTGGTCACACTGGCATCCAGGGGTAGTGTTTGCCCTCTCAGTTCCCTGCCTGTGGCAGCAGGTGAAGTGGAAAAGTACACATTTCCTCACTGGTAAAGCAGCAGGAGCCAAGGGTCTCCTATTGTACCCATTCCTAATCCAGGCTACATTCAGGTTTCTTGTTTCAAAAACCCAGGGCTTTTTCCAGGGTTATGCAGATGGTAAAACAATGTGTTTTAAAACTGTAGCCTACAAAAATGTAGAGAATTTAAATCACATCCTGGAATGGTGCAGTGAGCACAGTGATGTCCGTACAGGATGTGTGAGTTTTCAAAACAAGTTTCTCAGAGTCTGGAGGTAATAATTTGTAAAGCTATTTCCCTGGTGTTGGCTGTTGATGCATTTTAAAAACCAGATGGGAAAAATCCCAAGGTGTAAATCCTCCTAAAATTTACACTGGTAGATTTTAATAAAATATATTTTCTTGAAAACGGGAAAAGTAGCACAGAAGTCATGGGAAGGTTATTTAACCTCTTGAGTATTTTAATCATTGTAAAACGCTTTATTTAAATAAATTATTACCAGTCCAAATTGGTAGAGCAAATAAGGTAAGTGAAAGTATCAAATAGCTCTCCACTCCCCCACTCTTCATTCCCATTTGAAAAAAAAATATATGCAGGATTTCTGCAAAACATATTGAATATTTTTTAAAGAAATACACTCTTTTTATACTTTTAAAAGGCAGAAGTTTTCCTAGTTTTATCCCAAATTTGCTTTCTGTCATCAAAAATGCTCACTAAAATCTTCAGTAGAAATCTGAAAACTGTAAGGAACCTGTTTATAATAAAATAAAACTTCCAGAAAGAGACAAAGGCTAGAATATTTAAAAATGAACTGGTGAATCATAAATTCACTGTTTTTCATGGAAACTTGGACTCCTAATTGGTCTTCGATCCTTCAAAAAACGTTTATCCTCTCTCAAAGGAGGAGAAGTCGTGTAACAGTGAAAGGGTTCTGACAGTAGTACACTGCATCCTTGACACGGTGATTTTCCAGAAATTAGACTGTATAACTAATTAACCCTGATTTCTTCTAGCAGGTAAGAGAGAAGAATTTACTGCTTTTTGTTAAGAAGGGAGAGATGTATTTTTCCTGAAGAATCTTGTATCAGAGCTAGAGAAAAATTTGAATCGTCCTAAAACACACCGTAACAAATCCATGATGTTAAAAAAAGGCATACTCAATGAATACTTGAAAATCTATTGAAATGGGATAATGAAATTATAATGCCTGTTAGTTAGCTAGTGACAAAGTAATTTTAAAAGCTTTTACCATATTCAGATTGCAGGTGATTAGCTGCCTCTCAGAAATGCAAATGTACAAATGGTATAACTCTGAGAACAACTGCTTTAGTAAAAGCCTACTTAATCTAAAGTTCCGTATTGCTCTTATGCACAGATCAGGTCTGCCAAGCATTCAATAGACAAGAAGTTTGGCCACATTTGGAAATAATCTTTCCTGTATGAAATAGGATTCAAATGAAATACTCAATTTGGACCTTGGCCATCAAATGTTAACTTTCCAATTTTTCAGTTAATAAAAAAGAATATAGTTGATTATGTTGGATAGAAAATATACTAAAAAAACATAGTATTGCTTGTTTTTGTCACTGAATTCTTAGCAATCTCTGGATGATATATGCCTTTGGTGGGGGAAATGTACTGTGAGTGGAAAGTGCAGTCAGGCTGGCTATGTGGTTTGAGAAACAGATTCCAAAATAACAGCCTCCATTAGCACAGTAGGTGGGTATGTATGCAAAGTGATTCCCATTGTCTCGGGGGAAAAAGCTTGTTCGTTTAATGCACTACTCGAGCTACTCCCTGGTGACTAATTCATAGCTACAAAAACACAGAACTGGAGTCAATCTATGAGCCTGTTTACGTTATCTGCTACAGGCAACACACAACACCAATGGAAATCTTTTGGATGTGACAGAGAAATACAAATATAGTTACGTGCAACAGCATGCGTATGCCATAAAGAGGAATAAATTTGTGCTAACCCAAAATCTATTTCATTAAAACAGGATTAAAAACAACATCACCTATCTTCAGTTCATCAAAACATGACGGCTGCAGTGCAGCACCTGCTAATGCCATTTACAGTGACAGTAGCTCTCTGTGTTCAAATGCACTACTAAGGTACACTCTGATATTCTAAGAACAGCCTTGGAAAGCCATTTGTAACAGGTGGGATGTTAAATCCTTCTATAGGATCAAGAATATAATGTAACAAAGTGAATAAACATCCAAGCAGTGTTCTGAGTAAAATGAGGATGGGATTGACAGGGAAAGAAGAAATGGTCTCATTGTATCAGAGGAGGTTTAGATTGGATATTAGGAAAAATTTCTTCATGGAAAGGCTGGTCAAGCTTTGGAACAGATTGTCCAGAGAAGTGGTGGTGTCACTATTCCTGGAGGTATTCAAAAGACATGTGGCTGTGACTTTTAGGGCCATGTTTTAGTGGTGGACTTGGCAGTGTTAAGTTAATGGATGGACTCAATCATCTTAGAGGTCTTTTCCAACCTAGTGATCTTGTGATTCTGTGATGTTAGCGGGCAAATCTCCAATACCAGTGTAATTTGGAATGAACCAGGAGAGTCTCATATTTCAGAAAACCAGGCAGATTTGTAGCATGTTGGCAGGAAGATCACCATTGGAGGTGTTAAAGTCTATTTTAAATAATGAGATTTTAAAAAAACTTTTATAACATTTAGAAAGGTCTTTCAGATATACTTATACATGCATATATTTAATTTAACATCATAGCTTTCAATTAAACCAGGATATTTGCATAAGAACTAGGTCTATTAAAAAAAACCACCAGAAACCAAGTTAAACCAAACCAAACTGAAACCCAAAACCACCAAAAAGGGCCATTATTTAATTTCTTTCTACTTTTATTCAAGGTCCTCAGAGCATTTTGTAAACAAAGTTTCTTACAGTGTTAAATTGTTTCTCTTCAAAGTTTTAATTACACTATTTTTGCAAAGTGATAGTACAAAAGTTCAGACTGCATACTGAGCACTTCATGCTATGTTTGAAAATTATACTGCATCCCTGAGAGCAGACTTATTGATACAGGTTTTGCAGATCAAAGCTTTCACCTTCACATGGGAAACCTACAGTACAGACTAAAATAGAAATACCTTGTTATTTATTCACTAGTAAGCAAGGAGTAAAATCCCTCATCCCAAGGCAGTGGAAACGGCATGCCTTTTGCTGCTGCCATGTTCTCACATAGTGCCAATAATTGACTTGCATATTATAATGTCATAGATAAAAATAGACCAGAAAACAAGAAAAACACTATCTTGTCATTAAGTCCTCTGCTTAGTAACGATTAATCAGGGAAGCTTTTCATTTCTTATCTACCTTGCTTCAATTTTTTCAGAATTACTATTAGACTTTTTTATTAGCCAGCTTTATTAACTCAGATATAGATGCGTGTGCTGAAGTTTATTTGGTCTTTCCAGCAGTCTTAAATTTTGCAGTGTGTTCTTCAAAATCAGGCTGTTAAGGGAAAAAACTAAACAGAGATTTTGACAAAACACTCATCAAATCTTCAATAATCCATCTTCTTTTTTAAGTCAGTCCTGAATACTATAATACATTAACAGTATGCTACTTAAAAAAGGTGTTAATATGCCAACACATGAATCCTCAGATATCCTTTCAGATGGCTTGGAAAACAAATTCTTGCTTAGTGATGGAGAAGATGAGGTGCACACAGTAACAGAGGAGTCAGTAGGAGTTTGGCTCAGTACTCAAACTTGGCATAGACCATACCATTTTTCCACTGACATAAAGCATATGAACATGCCTACAGCACTGACTTTCATCAAAGTATCTCAACAAATTTTCTTCTTACAAACAAATTTTGCAAGAAGAAAAACAATTCTGCACTGTCTCACAACTAAGTCTATCTAACTGTGAATGGCCAGGGTATTTGATGGTGGACAAAGATGAGGGGCTAGGAAGGTTTTAAGGAACAGGGAAAGCACACACTGATCAGTTCTCACCATGCTCTCCCAGGCTTCAACAGCTTCCAGCTCTGGGATTTCCAGAGCCACTTCATTGCACTTCATTGTTCTCTGTGTATTTTTCTTGCACGATCTGTCTAGGCATCTCTTGAACTCAAAACACAGCAATCCTCTGTGGCAATGAGTTCCCAATCTAAATATATGCTGACTTGAGCAAACTCCACATTTTGACTGATTTGGCTCATTTCAGAATCCTTGTTTAATAAAACAAGTATATGTCAGCTATGGTATTCCCATTAAATATACAGGGACCAGGAGGAAGTGGAATGACTTCTCCCAATTCATAGTCAGTGATCCCAATGATTGCAGAACAGTGAACCCAGAAGCGTTGACTTCCTGACCAAAGATGAGACAATATTTTTTTTTCTCTGAGGAGTACTTATTTAACAGTAAAGCAATCTAAAGTCTAATAAGTAAATTCGGTCATTACAGAAAGTCACAGATTCAGACTGTAAAGTGTACTCATAAAAAATGTGCTAGAATGCAAAATATAGCATATAGTTTGTTAACCTTATTTTAAGTAAAACCAAGTTACCATATAAATTGTTGTTTCACTGATATTTTCTGACTTAGCCTGTAGTTCACTGAGACCTATGCTTTGTAGCCTTGAAGACAGTAAAAATCAGAGGGAAGAATATGTATTTCTGACAAAGGTCCAGATATCAAGTTTATATAAATGACAATGGAGCTGCAGTTCTAACTAATGATCAGTTCAACACAGGCTCCCCCGTGCAGATTGCCTGACTAGCACAGACAACGGAACTGAGGTCTTTGAACTTGCTACATCTGCAAAAAGGGACTTGGGACGCAAGAGAGAAGTCCTGTTAATACAGACAATACTTGTGCTTGGTTTAGTCTCCAAAAGTTCCCAAAACATGGAGCTCCCAGAAAAGACACAAGAAATTTTAACTGAAGTAATTCTGAATTGTAAACACTTTTAAAATCATTATTGGTTTGGATTGAAAATTTTGGCTTTAAATCTTTCTAGAAAATATTTTTTTTCTTTTGTTCTTGACATAGGAGTACATTTATCTTTAAAGACACTTGGTTTGCATAGAAACCATAAGTAAACAACAAGAAAAGAGGTTTATACTCACTAACAACATTGGCTTGTCCAGTGAAGATGGTGTACTGCAGCTCGTAAGAGACCACACTGAACTCATCATCTGATGTCCAGTGCACAGTAATGGTATCATAAGAAGCTGTACAGAGCTCTTCTCGAATGGTGGGTGGGTTGGGAGCTGTGAGATACAACACAGGAGGCGCAATCAGTGAAGTACTTCCCCTTTCCCCTGAGATTAGGGGATGTAGTTGATGTACGAGTTTGTAGTGATATCATCCAACAGACTTCTCAACAACTTTTCGCTAATTCCAGTACTGACTTTGATTATCAATTAACTGTTGGGAAGGAATTCTTAATATCAACATAACCACCTAGGAACTTCAGATTTTGAAAATATTTTGTATTTGAGAAG
Organism: Orthonyx spaldingii; assembly: GCA_013397795.1. Lineage (NCBI taxonomy): Eukaryota > Metazoa > Chordata > Aves > Passeriformes > Orthonychidae > Orthonyx > Orthonyx spaldingii. Next base: position 1,426,309 of record VZTJ01006610.1, read on the forward strand.
CTTTAGTTTCAGATGCCCTAGAACAAGTGATGTATCAGTAGTCTTGCTAAATGGATACAATGACAAATTAATTTTACTAAGATTGCTCTGGCCATTTCACCAAACTTATCAAAATTTCATTGATACGCATCAAGAAGAAGGGTCAGCACTTTTCACTGTTGACTTGAAGGCAGTATTTGCCCAGCCTTTCTTACCAGAGATTGCCATAGCATGTGTTATGGTGGTGCATCTTTCCCTGCTCTGCTCCAGGCTGCACTATGATTTGTCACTCATTAGCAACAAATATTTAAAAAATATAATTTTGGGGAAGCTCCCAATACTCATATTTTCATGCTCAGTTTTCCTCTCTCTCCATTTTTATTGATCTCCTAGCTATCCTTTCCAATATAGATATATATAATTTCTGCTGGTTATAAAATTCACTTTTTTCAGCGTTAAAGAAAGAGTTCCTATCAAAACATAACGACTGTAAGAATATTACAACTAAACAGTCACTCAGGACCCCTCTGACCATCTCTCTTTTTTTCCTAATCAACAGCAAGATCTCTGTGTAGCAATATACAATCTTTTCCCATATTAATATGTTTGTTTCAAAGACCTGTTTAAAGAAGTGAACTTGAAGCAAATTACTTGGGTCTAAATTTTCTTGTTTGCAATCTTTAGAAAGCCAAACACCTAAATAACAAAGAAAGTAGTCTCTCTTTGAAAGACTGATGGATCTTCCTGCATGCTTGTCTCAGTGGGAGCTTCATTCCAAATCTTCTTTCCTACAAGCCACATGATGAAAAGAAAAATAACAAATCCTTGTGCTTAATAGTGTTTCTCCCAGCTGTCACAGAGTGAAGAAGGAGGGCACTCAAGCTGAAACAACCAAAATATGTCTGCGTTAAAGGAAAAGGAAGACAACTGTTAATGTCTGTGGTTTAGTTTTGGGGTTTTTTTTTTTTTCTATCAGCTCTTTAACCTGTGATAGCCACAAATAATAGCCTGAAAAAAAGTCCCTCTGAAGGTATTCCACCTTTACTTTTGCAACATCTTATTTTTATGAAACATCTATTTTATTTTCCAATAAGAATTTTTATAGATCATTTCTCTGATTTACTGATGTATCTTCCCAAGGATTAAAGTGCAGACAGGTTTCCAAGCAGCCTCTTTTAACCAAGGGGCATAAGGAAATGCTCGAATGTGTTTCGTGATATGGCCATGATTTGTGATGCTCTAAATATTGAATCACAGAAGCCTAAAAATGCTTTTTTTTTAACTTGTCAGAGAAACCCTTGGGACAGATGGGTATTAATGAAAAGAAAGACAAATAAGACTCAAATAAGAACAGGAGAAGAATATAATCAAAATGTGGGAAAAAAATAAAAGTCCAGTTTTCTGAAAAGATTAATGGTAGTATAAGCTATGTTCCAAAAATGTATCCTGTAGAACAATCACAAGACGTTTAAAATTTTTTTTTGTTCCTAGCTGGGACCTCATTTCAATATTTTCCCTATCTTTCAAAGGCCAAACAAAAATTGGAACAAGTCTTAATTACAAATATATGAGTAAATCCATTTTTTTTTGTCTGCTTGTGTTCAACTAAAGTTTTCTTCTGTAATCTCCTTCACCTAACGACAAAATATTTTACTTGAGAAATGTACTTGTTATTATTTCAACACACAAAATAAATATTAATTTATGGAAAGCAAAAATTACTGAAGGTTTAATTAACTGTAAACTGCATTTTAATAACACCTAAGCATCTTCAACTTCTTTGAAAATGGCAGCCTAATGGCCTTGCTCTTCATTTGCACACCTGGCCTTATAGCTGGAAATTTACAGGCCTTCATGTAGTGTAAATGACTGGAAGAGATTTGACCTAAGCAGGACATATTTTCCCTGGCTCTTGTGATTGCATGAATTCAGCTCTTTGGCAACATTCATTTCATAAACCATTCAGAATAAAACAAATACACCTGCTTCTCCTACAGAAAGGCAGGGAAGTCTACATTCAGATGCTTTGTTATGACAAAATAACGTAGCAGTCTGACTGCCAAATTCATCATTCCACAGCACATACTGCTTTTGTGAGTGTAAATTTGTAATGCAATTAAAGAGATTGACCTCAACCTGTTAGCTTCATTCTTGCATTTGGTAGTGTGTGATTTCGTTATCAAAGTCACTGGTACTGTTACAGAGCTCTGTGCCTCCAGTGATCTCAAGGCTGCAGCTGCAACTTCCCCTTCCTGACTTGGGTGTGCTTCATCACTGCTGTGGAGGGGAAGCCCAGCACGCTGGCAGCACAGCAGTGGAAGACATAATGCACTTATCCATAGAGGATCAGAGCAGATATCTGGGAGTGGTAACTCTTTCAGATGCTCAGACTTTCATTCATCAGCTTTTGTGAATCAGCACTCTCTCACAAGACAGAAAAATCATTGCTGAAGTCTGTGTTACTTCATTTTGACTCAAAGCTGGGTAAACACACTTAAAAAGTCAGTAACCACACCTGAAATACCTGAAAAGCACTAATATTAGAAATGCAGTTTCTTAAATTTGCTCTCAGAAGTAACTGATCTCCCAAGCATAACCACTCCCTTTCAACCGGGTTAGTTTAACTCACCTTCCTTTCCGTGTCATCTGCATGGCTTTTGCTCTGAAGCAGAATGAATCGCTGACAGTATCTTACACACCTGAGATACAGTTTAAGGACACTGCTGCCTATCCCTGGTGAATTCCAGCATGAATGCAGCAGCTCCTGGGTGGCTACTGACATTCTATTGAAACCCTCTCTGCACAAGGTCATGGAGATTCACTCAAGCCACCTCAACTTCCTTTATTTTGCTCAGTTTCCATCTCCCTGATGTCATGCAGTGATTGACTTTGTAAAGATTCCTTACAGATTTTGATACTGAGTAACAAAAAGAAGACCTAAGTAATTTCCTTAACTTAATGGTGCTAGAAATATCCATATTGCTGGTATGACCATGAGGGAGTTGAAGAAGCTGCTTTGAACCTCTCTTTTAAATATTAACTACTGACTCCTTCATGTATCATGACACTGAACTGAACCAACATGCAGGAATTTGAAAGGCAGAGTTAACATCAGATATGGGTACAAATTTTATGTATTATTATCTTGTCATGTATGAATTGATACCAAAGGCTCAGTCATACGTACAAACCATACGTACAACCATCTAGACAAAGTCTTTGAGTAGAGCAGGACTGCACAAAACCAACAGAATGAGAAGAGATTACACCCAAACCATGAGACTGAGTGTTGACCGTAGTTGGTCTTTGATCTTTCAATGCTGAAAGAGTTAAGCAATATGACAGATTGTGAAGAGTTTCCAGAAAGAAGTTGTTTCTGTGTGAAAAAATTGTTGACATATGCTAGGCAATACATATTTGTGCAGTCATAGCTGAAGTGATGGATGAAGAAAACTTATCATTGTTTCAGATGGGATTTCTGAAGCAGGGCAAATTGCAAAGTCAAAGAATAGATGCTCCTGCAATTGATTTCAAAGTATTAAGATACAAACCAAGTATTTTTCATTCACAACGGACAAAAAACATCCTTATGACAGTAATATTGTGCAGAGAGTTTGCAAGTCATATGTATTGCCTGGATCTTGTTGGATACATGTTTAGAAAAAGATGATTTCCAGGTAAGAGCTAGAGCAACTGTTAAGATAAGAATGCTTTCAAAAGACATCAAGGCTATATGTACAGAAAACGGAACAGTCAGAAGAAGATTAAAAGTATTGTTTTGATATACTGCCCTTGATATCTCAATGTCTGGCTGGCAACTTTCAGAAAGATATCAGAGATTTTATTTGGATAGCAGAACCTTTGGACAGACATCTATGTAAATGATAAGCCCAAACTAGTTACATTTATTTCTTTGGTAAAGAAATAGCCTAGGAAGAAAGAAAGTTAGGGTTGCGGAGATGGAGGATGAAGATCTGACAAATATTATATGGGGAAGGACCAAAGGAGAAAAATATCTCCAGGAGACAGCCAAGGTCAATTGTTTCAAAAGCAACTGACAGCAGAGGTAATGAAGCTGGAATTTAGGTTTTGACATTTTGTTCAGAAGCAGTACAGATGATAGTTGTAAGGTAAGCTTTTTCACTTAATTCACAGCATAGATCTATGGCTAGGATGTACAAATGGTCTTCGTTTTACTTAACTGTGAAATGTGATAAAAGTAAAACCTAATTTACTCTGTCACAAAGTGTTCAGTTTTATGATCTATGAAAATTCCATGCAACAGTCTGAAAGGAGTAATATAAATCTTTCACTGGAGTTTCTGGACGACAGTAGAGAATAATCAAATGCATTTTACTCTTGGGATTATATATATATATATATACATACACATATATATGTATATGTGTATATATATAATGTATACATATACACATATATTTACATAAATGTATTTTAACTGTCCGCATAGGTTGCATTTTATCCTCAGATAATTTGGACATGTGCTTTGCATTTTGACACTGCAGCCATATGCTATGTATTAATGTGAAAAAAAGCCAGCTAGCACTGCTTTTCACTGGACATCAAGGGCAAGGATAAAAATAGTTTGCTAGGAAAAAACCAGCTAAAGTACTTGATACATTTGCAAGTTCCCTTATACTGCATTGCGAGCCATTTTTTAAGACTGTGGATGAGTTAGGAAAAAGGCAGAGAAGAAGCTATGTAAATGACACAGCCATCATGATGGATCACAGAAAATATCTTCGTAGCAAGACAACCCTTCATTCTGGTACAGACATAACCTTTGTTTTCTGCAGTGTACAGCAATTAGGCTGGTAATATTGACATATGATGTACAAAGGGGAGAAGACCTGAGGGATGCAGGAACAGACTGCTAGACAGAATTCACCTCATAAAACTTTACAGCTGTAAACCACAATTATATGCATTTGAATGAGTATATCTATCCTCTCTTTGGGGCAACTGGAAGAAATAAGCAACTCCAGAATGGAGTCGCCTGCCTCGACATATGTGCCTCAAAATGAGATGGTTATTTCTCTTCTTTGACTATAAAGGAAGATGAGACTGATTATTCTAGAGGTAGATTGCTAGGTTAAGCCAAATCAATCTGATTTTTGTTTTAATTCTTCCTTTCATTTCCTTAGATTTTTAAAATTTTGGAATGAATGCTCAACATGATGGCAAAATTCCCACAGATTTGGAGAGAGGCAGACACCATAACATTTCACTTGTACTGTATAAGAAGCTAAAATTACCCTTATCACATTATTATTGTGTTTTATTTACTTGAATATGTGATAGACACTGATTGTATTCATCTGTCACACAGTAATAAAGAAATTCCTTGCAGATAAAGTTTATCTTTTAGATATGACAAGAACCCCACAGCTTTATCACAGGCAAGGGTGCTGCTGCCCTGTGCATGCACCCAGTCTTGCGCTTCCCAGTATTAATCTGTTCACTTATTCATAGAATTACAGAATCAGAGAATAGTTTGGATTGGGAGGGACCTCTAAAGGTCATCTGGCCCAACCTCCAGACAGTGAACAGGGACATCTTTAACTAGATCAGGTTTCTGAGAGTTCTATCTAACTTAACCTTGAATATTTCCAGGGATCCTGTTGCAATGTCTCACCACCATAATTTTGAAGATTTTTTCCTTATATATAGTCTGAACTTACTTTCCTTTGGTTTAGAACCATTGCCCCTTTTCCTATCTCAACAGACCCTACTGAAAGGTTTTAAGTGTTGAAAGATCACAATGAAGTCTCCTTGGAGCCCTCTCTTCTGCAGGCTGATCAACCCTAACTTTCTCAGCCTTTCCTCTGAAGAAAAGCCAGAAGCCAGCCCTCTGCATGGAAAAGATAGTGGTTGGCAATGAGGAGATTGTGTCCTCACATTCTCCTGAACTAACATAAGTATATCCTCTGCAAACTGGGACAAGTGAATGGACCCAGGAAGTGTTTTCCAATGCTTTTCTAACAGTGCTTTGTGCCTTTCATTGCAAATTCTTGCTGCTAACAGCAGATGCTTAAAGACCCTGCAAAATAAAACCTACCACATCTCTGCTGTTTTCAATTGAGCTGGAATGAATTGTTCTAATTCTGGCATTGAAATCAAAACACCCTAAATTACAGTAATTTGTTTCTCTTTGTGAGTCATTGTACACTCTGAGGCTGCACATTACTCAGGCTTTCAGAAAGGGTCTAATCCTGTGGGCTTCTTCAGGCCAAAGATCTCAGTTAAGCGAGGTGGGGCTCTGCTGTGCAGAGAAGCCACCCAACAGCCTGGCTCAGAGCACACTGCATGTCCTCCAGTTCCAGACACAGCCAGATCCGCCAGTTCGGTGATGGGGGAAATACACAGTGTCACCGACATGAGAAAACATCTTTCACTGCTGAGCCTGTGATGTTGATTGCTTGAACAGCTTCTGGTTCCTCAAGGGAACTCTGCCAGGCAGCAATCTGCTGCAGCAGGAAGGCAGCCCCAAGGAGGGGGATAACACCTGGAACATCCATCTCCTGGGAAATAGGGTTTGGTCCCTGCTCTGCCTCCTCTGGCTGCTCCAGGCTGAGCTCCAGCTGTTCTTTCACTTCACTCTGCTGCAGTGGCTTTTAACCATTTCTCAATCCCACTTCCTCACACTCTGGTGGTGAAGAATGCAAGGACAGGAGGTAGAAAATGCATCCCAGTTGTTTGAAGCACCTAATGCTTACTGGGGCATTCTGGGGCTGCTGAAAGTAAGATATGCAGGATTATGAGGGAGAATGTATTTGGTTTATGTAGCAAGGTTTTGGCAGTGGCTGGGCTGCAAGGGTTATCTTTGTCAGAAAATGTCAGGAGCAGACTCCTGACACAGACACAGGTGCCAGACACAGACAGTTCTACGATAGACCTGCCACTGTCCAAAGCTGAGCCCATCACTGGTGCTGATAGTGCCTCAGTGAGAGCATTTTAAAGAAAGAGTAAGAAAGGCTGTGCAACAGCTGGGGGAGAGAGGAGTGGGAAAATGTGACAGAAACAGCCCTGCAGATGCTAAGATTTGTGAGGAAGGAAGAGGGAAGAGGTGCCTCAGGTGCCAGAGCAAAAAATTCCCCTGCAGCCTGTGGCGAAGTCTATGGTGATGCAGGCTGTTTCCCTACAGCCCACAGAAGACTACAGTGAAGCAGATATCCACCTGCAGCTGTGGAGAATCCACACTGGAGCAGTCCACTCCTCAAGGACTGCATCTGGTGGAAAGGACCCACTCTGGAGCAGTCCTTGGAGAATGGCAGCCTGTTGGAAGGGCACATATTGGAGAAGTTCATGAAGAACTGCATTTCATGGGAGAAAGCCTATGCCAGAGTAGGGGAAGGACACCAGGAAGAAGGAGTGGCAGAGATGATGTGTGATGTTTATTTCTTGGTGTCCTACTTTTACAATTAATTTGCAATAAATTACATTAATCTTCCCCAAGTTGAGTCTGTTTTGCCTGTAGCAGTAATTCTTGAGTGATCTCATTGTCCTTATCTCAACCCATGAGCTTTTCATCTTATTTTCTCCCCTTACTGAGGAGATTGAGTGAGGGGCTTGGTGAGCACCTGGCAATCTGCCAAAGTTGAAGGCACAGGGAGGACTGAGGAAAAACCTATCACTACCATTTTATGATGAATACATAATAATAGCACCTCAAGAAAAAAAAGTACCTGTAAGGTAATCAAGGCATTCCAACAATTTCTTCTCCCTGGTAAAATCAAGTGCAAAAGTATCAAAAGTATCGTTGAGATTAATTTCAGGAATTAGAACCTGGGAGGATGCAGTTGCCATGGAAACCCTGTAATGAAAAGAAAAATGTCTTTTAGCACTCAAGACACAATAAGTTTCATACCAAGGTGGATCTGTTCAATATGATTTTTATGGCTTGTCTAAAAGTTTGACAAAAGCTTCAACATATATTTTATTTATATGGTTTAAGTTAGGAATTTCTCCAACCACTTTTATTTTTGAGAGCAAGATCTCCAAAAATTGTTTTTTTACTGATCTTATGTCTGACATGCAGTGTCAGATAAGATTTTAACAAAATATTGGTCAAGCAACAATATACCTTGAATTCTTCTTTTTAATTGCCCACTGAACAAAAGAAGAAAACACTATAATTAGCTGTGTTTTAACCAATCCTGACAGATGCTGCATCTCTCCCAACCCTTGTTTTCCCAGGCAGTTTCTTGCTCCAGGCACGCCTTGGCACTGCTGTCCCAAGGGCTTGGTGCAGTCCCCACACCTCCTCAGCTGTTCAGCATAGCACACTGCTGCTAACTTCAAAAGGCGCAGGAGGGAGATAAAACAAATAGATGTCAGCATGGTTTATTTTAAAAGGCTTTTCCCTACAAAGCATGTGTGCATACTTATGTTTCCTCCAAAGTGGAAAAGTTTCCTTGCCCACCTCATTTCAGGAGCTACATCCACATTTTCTCTGTCCAGATGTACTAGTATAAAGAGACGAACTTTCACAAGAAAAATGCCATCAGAAAGCATTTTTCAGACCTTTCAGCCTGGTATCCCAAAATGCATATTTCTGGCAAGCTGGATATCAGATATGGTTATAGAAAGTTCAACTGGTTTAAGGAAAAAGATCACTAAACCTTATGCTATACAACAGAAATTGGGCAAATGTTTCATTTTGGAGGCAAACAGATAACCATGCATGCAATCTATGTCTATTATCTGTCATTCATGACATGTCTGATCAAAATATTTGATATCTTCGACTTAAAATTTTCCCAAATTAGAGAATTCTTTTTCTGTAGACAGGACTGAAATGACTCCAGGACAAATGCTTATAAAGGACTATTTTTTCATATATTTTTTGTGTAGTATTTTAGGAAAATACAATAAGGAAAGTCAAAAGTGTCTTGTACATCTCATAATCTTCAACATAGTTTTCAAAAGCTGAGCTGATGATGTTTCCTAGTCAATATTCTTGTTATACAGTTATACAGTTTTCAGCATTATTTCTCTTGCAGCTGTGGATGTAGAACTTAGTTTAAAGTGGATCCTAGGGCAGATTTTTTAATATCACCAGGCCTTTTTGAACTGTTGTTTGGGGATATGCAAAGAGTGCTCTGGATTTACATGTGTTACAGTCAGTTTTTGATGAGATCAACAATTGAAAATTTCAGACACCATGTCGTCATATTAGGTTCAGAGGATTGAATTTCATCCTGTAATTCTGCGTACTGTTGACACTGTAAACACTGACACAGTATTTGATTGGAAAGAGTTTTTCTAGGATGAATGCATTTCACCCATGTAAATAATGCACTACTTAAATCATTGGAGTGTATGTAATGACTTTGCTTGTGCAGTTACCTGTTGTGCTTACAACAGAGAATATTATACTGCAATTACTTTGAAATGCGTGGATGAAGAAATGCAATGAGCATGATTTCAGGAGACTGCTTTAGCTGCTGGAGCTCAGAGCCCTGGTGAGACTGTTACATGAGCAGTCTAAAAGCAAACAAAATGTTGCTCACCACATGAGAACTGAGATAGTTACTTGTGAGGAATAATTTATTAATCCTATTTAGCCTCTTTTTCCATTTGCAATTTGTCTACAAGCACTTAGTGTTTTTTTACTCTCGGTTTTATTCACTGCTTGGAATGATTCTCTGAATTTCAGGGTGTTCAGAGCCATCTCATTACAGACAGCAATCTGTGATAGCCAAGAATTAAGTTTGATTGGGCACATATGTCAGCTTGTCTCATTTCTGCTCTCCTAGCGTCTCTCCTGTCATTGTATTTATGATGCAACTGCTCATGCTTACAAGTTCAAAATGGAGCTTCTCTGAATATTCTGTGGTAGTCAGTTAGAAAGCTCTGTGTCTCCACAGGTTTCTGCCCTACTGCTGGTTCTGCTGAATACTGAGAAAAAGGGCAGACCCTCACCTTCAGCTTTTGATACACACTGTAGTTTTGCTACTGGCTCTAGCTGGAGCGCCACAATGTTGCTTGGTGACAGAATACAAACCATGTTTGAGAGACAACATAGGCCTTGCCTAGACTTGCCTTTTCCGACTGATTTTCAATGCTCTGAACCTGTAATGGGTAACCCAGTGTTGTTGACGTATTTATAAATTGATAATTAGCTTTGATGAAGACTGATACAGAACATCAGAGAAAGTGATAGAACTAAAAAAAAAAAAATTGTAATAAGAGCAGAGAATTTCATGCTTTGGATTTGGGTGAAATTGACTGGAAAAAAGTGAAGACACAATGTGAACCCAGAAATAAAAAAATAGCTATTAAAAAAATTGAAAAGATCATACTTTTGATGTCTTTCTTCTTTGTTGTCCATATTCTCCTTTCTTAAAATGATAAAAAAAAAAATAAATCTGATTGCTAAACAGCTGATATTCCAGCAGAATATTTTTTCATCAGAAAATCCTTTCTCCTTTCTTAAAATAATAAAAAAAAATAAATCTGATTGCTAAACAGCTGATATTCCAGCAGAATATTTTTTCATCAGAAAATCCTTTCTCCTTTCTTAAAATAATAAAAAAAAATAAATCTGATTGCTAAACAGCTGATATTCCAGCAGAATATTTTTTCATCAGAAAATCCTGCCGAAACTCAATGGGAATGTTTCAGCATTCACAGCATTGCACTGAAAACCGGACCAAATTTTCTGATAGCATGGTTCTTGTCTTTGGGATCCTTTATATATCTGGCATGCTGAAGATGAGCCAGGATCCTGAAAGGAGTAGAAATTCCCTACACTCAGGGACCCAATACAACTTCCAAACCCCCTGGACTGTTGAATCTCCATCTCTTCAAGATGCATGATGCAAGTTCACAAAGTTACATTTTTCATTATCTTGTAACTTGCTATTTTGTGAAGAATATAAATCCATTAAGAAATTCCCAGTTTCTTCTAAGAAATGTACTTACTGCCTGATTTCTTTCTCAATCTCAGAATTTTTTAAGAAGTAGGAATTTCAGCCATAAACCCTTTTTTTTAGTGTGTTTAACTTTAGACATCTGCTTGGCAACCATTCTACCTCTTTCATTTGTGCATTCTTTTATTGTTCTAACTCTTAATTTGCACCCTCTTTTGGCTGCTCCTCTTCTTAAAGGGATGTTTTGATTTAACATTACACAAAGTTTCTTCCCACTCTGGTACAGCATGAAGTAGTGTTTTGAGGGATTTTGTCAACTCTCCCCCTGCCTTTGGACACATCTGTGGTGTTACAAGACAATACAGCAACTATGACAAGCCAGCTGCCTTAAAGTGAGGTTTTTCTTTTAATTGAGAGGAACGTCTCCTTTACCTTTCAGTGATATTTTTAGCTGTTTGCAGGAAGCGAGCGTGATCATTCTCCTTCAGTGACTGCTCAGCCTGAGAGATGAGGGATGTCGAGCGCTCAATGCACTGTTTGCAGTTCGCAATCTGCTGAGCCAGTTTTCTCAACCTCACCACCTTGATGGAAACACAGGAAAGCAGTCATGTCTCTAAGGTCACAAATCATGATTGGGTTTGCACTTCAGAAGCAAAGCTGGGCAAAGGAGGAGTTAAGATGAATGGCTTTGGTGACAAGAGCTTCTTTCACACAAGCTTTGTGGTGAACTCCATCTAGCCATGTAACATTTTTAATAAGGGACAGGCACAGCCTTTCTGCCTGAATATTTTCCACATGGAAAACAACAGGGGAGAGCCAAAACAAGCACAGCTGGCCTATTTTCCAGTAGAAGGAACGTCATTTCCTGGTAATTTCTGCTTACATGATAACTAAGGGCTATTTAGATAACCATTTCCCTGAAATTATGAGATCTGGGTTAAATGCTACTTATAGATTAACTATTTTTTTCCTATTACTTAGGTGAGTTTCATGAAAAAAAAAAAAAAAATCTGAAAATAAAACATAACAGAAAAAGACTGTTCAATTCTATCAACAATACATGCCTGACCTTCTCATGATGTGCTTTTAGTAAAACAGGGTGTTTTCTTGTTGGGTATTTTTAACTGGACAAAAGCACAGTAGTGCTGTAGAGCTGATTAGTATTACTGCAAACGTATGTGCTGGAGATAAACAGAGTAGATGTGACTGTAATCATTAGCTGAAAGGTTAGGGAAAGGCACAGTTCTCCATTTAAAGACAATGTTGGCTGACAAAACTTGCAGGAACTGCAATAGTTCCTGAAAGGTCTGGGAGTCCTTCCCTTTGTTATCACATCAGGATCATAGTTTGAACAGGAGCAAGAAATAGGAAGGAAATGAAATAATTCTGGAGTTTGGAAAGGCGCATTAAGACCCAGTTACACGCAAAATGAGGAAACTAACAACCAAGGGGGTTGGCAAAAATATCCACATATATAATCAAGATAACTTTCCCAATCTCAGGAATTAGGGCACAAGCTATGAAGTTGTTGAGTTGACTTTCACATGTATTTCCATCCTAAGCAGTGATGAGGGTATCTTCGTGCACCTATCTGGCAACAGAAACAAGTAGGAAAATAAATATTTTTGAAAAGCTTTCCAAAAAAGATACTGGCCAAATGATTTGTGTCATGTAACATTAGTATCTCTTTAAGGATATAAACAACAAAGAGAAGAAAATGCTGGGAATGCACAGATTTTGATAATGCTAATGGTCTCATCAGCTTGTAGGATGAACTAATGCTATAATGTTTCCTGTAACTGTGCATTTGCAGAGATTACAATTCAGTCTACACCAGTCTAACTAGGAAAAAGTTCACTACAGTGTTAAGAAGTTAATCTCTTTATTTACTAATTAATTAAGAAGCAAAGAGTGAACTGAAATAAATGTTAACTTGTGAGTTTTTTGCAATTGAAGGCATGCCATCATTTGTGACATCTATATATGAACTATATTTTTTGCTTGATTAATTCTTTTTTGTATCTTCTTCAAGAAGATGAAGATGATAAATTGAAAAAGGAAGAGTCTCATCTTACTCACTCCCCACCCACTTCTGCAATGGTAGGAATGACATCTGCCCTAGAATTACCTTATCTAGTTGATATTTGTTTTCCTATTACATGTTCTGTGGGATTTAATAGAATTTGGGTGATAGGTGAGATTAAGTGTGGAGCAGCACAGGGTTTTCAGATTTGTGTACCAGAATCTGCAGCCTTGTAGGCACAGCTAGAACTTAGCACATGAGTGTTTCCAGCTCTGTAGCCATACCTACAGTCCTATCAAGAAATTTGTCATGCTCTACCTTCCAGCAAGCCTCTTAGCCATAGGCCCTCTTAAAGGAAGATACATTGGGCAGACTTGCCTGTGGCTTTTCACAAGGGTCACTTGAGACCCTGAAATCTTTCAACATATACCACATTTGAGTCAAAACATTCCAGATCTTTACTGGACCTCCACTGATATACTTTTTGGCTCAACAAAACAGAACAAAGAAAGGGGACAGATCACAGCTCTATTCAAATAAATATGGAGTCAATTGTATTACAAATATTCTGTGCTAATGGAAATTAGAATACATCTTTGCAAGCAACAGAGTTTTTAAAAGCAATCATGTATATTGCACAAATCCAAATGAATGGTAAGTTTTCTACTTCATTGGTAGCACATCTGGTCAACCTGCACAGAGAAACAGAGTTGAAACAAAAATGAAGAAGGCCATCTATTTCATTTGAAGGGAATTATATTTTGTTAACAGCATGAAGAAATTCAGGTTTTGTCACACAGAGTACAAGACCTGTAGTCTCAAATGTGTTTAAGTTAGCCCTTGCCTACAGGCTTTTCATGTCAAGTTAATTGGAATACCTTGACAGCCACGTGAACCACTTAACCTGCTCTTGACTTTATTCTTTTCCTGAATTTTCCCACACAAGAAAAATGAGTATCTGACTTAGTTAGTTTAGAAGTTGAAGAGTAAATACCTTGTACCTAGAAAATAAAAACATTAATTCAACTCTAATGCATTTCTGAGTTAAGAGTCAGCTAGCAAAGTATGTTGAAACTTGAATATCAAGAGATTTTTCCTACTCAATATATTTGCTACTAATAATCAGTAACTTCTTGAATTAGAAATGCACACCTAATTTAATTTCTTACACACTTTTGAATATCTTTTTTGTAAATAAGTTAGGACTTCATATTCTCATGAATGACAATGACTGAAACAAAAAATTATATGCGATAGTATTTGAATGAACAATTAAAGTACCTAGAAAAAAAGAAGATAATTGCGAGACATGATCCTATATATTGTAACATTTTGTGAAAGTTAAAACTTTGGGGGAAATACTGTCAGGCACATAACAGTGTGACGGGAACATTATGTGGACATAATTTAATTGTCATTTACTGATCATGACAACATTTCTGGTTTTATCCTTAAAATCCATAATCACCTGTAGTAAAAGAAATGCCAAATAAGCAGTTGAGGTCTATCATACTAATCTTCAAGGATTTCATTCTTCTTTACATGAAAGTAGCGGTAGCCAAGGACTACATAATGACTTTTACAAATTTCTAATAATAATATCTGTAGTCAAAAAAGCTGCAATCAAAAGGAAACAGTGTTGACGTATGGTGATCTAAAGAAGAAAAGCTTTTACCTTTCCTTCTTTGATTTTGGTTCCAATTATTTGTCGTCTTTGCTGGATTATTTCAATGAGTTGGTCACATTCTTCCATCAGCTTGGTTTCTTGGCGGGATGCATTTACCTACCAAGCAAAACATAATGATTAGTAAAACCTTCTTTTGACATTTTTCTTTTCAATTTTCTAATTTAAAAATTGAAATTTCTTGGGTTGGGTTTGGCTATTTTTTTTGCTCCTTTCTGTGTATAATCTGTGTTATTTTCAGTCCCCTCTTTTGGATTCTGTGAAACTCTGAATTGAGTCTCAATGTCTTGTTTGCAGGAGGCAGGACTTGCAAATAGATAATCAAATATTTCCAACTCAAGTGAGAAAACTGGTTTAGTGAGTATTGAGTGGTGTCAGCTCTAACACGCATCAGTGAGAAAGCGAGGTCTCTTCAGGAGGTGCTTCACACATCACAGTTTGCAGCCATATAAAGCACTGCAGTGAGCACCAGTGTGCTTAAGAGCACAAGTACGGGATCAGACAGTCCATCTGGTGCAGTATCCCCTCTCACTGCTGCTATGCCAGCATCTTTTAGTAAAGAATGTTAGGAGGAAAGAAGTCCTAACATGTATGATGACCCCCGTGAATATTTTCTCATCCTCTAACCATTTCTAGCTCAGTCTTCTTGAACCAGACACAATTTATACATCATTACTAATACTCAGAAGAATTCTATCACATGGATTTGTTTAGTCTCTCCTTCAAACCCTGGAAGCCTTAGGAATCTGCATGATTCTACAGAAATGAGCACCACAGCTTAACTTACAGTGAAGTGAACAAGTGCCTACTTTTAGAGGGATTTGAACCTATCTCCTTCCAGCTGCAGTTAATGATCCCAAGTCATTTTACTGGAAAGGATAGTGAACTACTGATACCATATATATCCACATATTGGTTCTTGAAAGATTCAAATTACCAAAGATCCAAGTGACAACACAAAGATGTGTGTGTTGACTGTCTTAATTATGCCTGCTTTGCCTCAGGAATGAATCAAATAGAAAATAATGTGCTCATGTAGTTTTCTAGGGCATAAATATATGAGGAAATTAAACTTTTTTTAGTACAAAAAATTTCACAAATGTTAGCTTTCTATAGAAAATGTTGACTTTTGTTAAAAAAGAAGAAGAAAACTTATAGTCGAAAAGTTTGGGTTCTAAGATGAATGTGTTTTGTTTCTGAAGGAGACTGATTTTTTCTGTGAAAAGTCAACATTCTGTACAACCACAAAAAATTACTTCCCCTCCAGCAATTGTATGCTTAGCTTACATATATGTGTCAGGAGTTAAAGGTAGAAAGTTCTAATCATGTCTAGAATTAAAAAAAAAAGGAAAGTACTTATTTCAGAGCTATGTTTCCATTCGCACTTTCCTAAGAGTAAAAGAGGGTAAGAAGGTAAAGCAGCTTTCAGCCCTGGCTAACTGCCCCTACAGCCATGTCACCTTTTCCACTGGCATAGTAAGAGTCAGTGGTGAACTACAAAAGGGAATACTTTCAGGTAACAAGTAACTATATAGCACCCTTTGGTTGTTTTTTCAGTCTGATGATCCCCATGATCCGCATCAGTATTCTTTTCTTTCCTTCCAACAATGTGTTTAAACATGCATTTACCTGTAAGCACATTATGGAGCTCATTAAGCTTAAGCAAATGCTTATATATCTAAATTTGGACCAGAACCAATTTTACAAACAATCTTCTTATGTGAAATACACAATGTCCTCCAGGCAAAGAGGGGACTTGTGTTTATAAAGGCCTGCTTTCATCAGGTTTTGGATTATCCTTCTCAAACCTTCATAAAATTAAAGTTTGTTTGCACATTTTAGAGGCTTAATTATTATTTAAGACATCAAGATTATAAAGAGAGAATATATTTGTCTCTGGAGGGGGTCAGACGTAACTGCAAGTGCTGGTGAAGATGTGGAAGGTATTCCCACCATGCGGTTTTAGGTGCCCATCGATCTCCTTACACTTGCTCTTTGCTCTGCCTGGCTTCTCACCACAGTCCATGAGGAGAGACAGAGCACGAAGCAGCCCACCCAAAGGCTCTATCAGTGCCACTGTCTCTCCACTGACCGCTCAGGTAACCTAGAAACGTTAGTCAATCAGCACTGTTCCTCCTACTCCCTCTATTCCTGTTGTCCCACCACCTCAGCTGCATCATGCATCTTACTTTGGCATGAAACTCTGCAGAGCTACTTTCAACAAGCTGTACTGTGCACCAGTTTCCCAGCCCTGATTTCAGTTTCACTACTGGGCTGAAATTCCACCAAAGAACAGGGAATCCTACACAGGCTCAGCCAGAGGCAGCGATCACATCCACTGCATGTGGGCCCAGCTCCCGTGTCAATGCCAAGGTCAGCTCATGCCACAGCCAACTTCAGCACTTAATTACATTAACACTTTTGGCACTTAATTACAGTAACACTTCATGGGATTTTTGAGTAGCTTCCACTCAAAGTGTTACTTCTAGCACCACTTACATCACCAATTTGCTTTGTCAAGCAGACCTAATTAATTTTTGGGATAACTGTCAAGAAACATAGAGTTACAGGAAGGTTAAGTCAACATTGTTTCAGTTAATGTTCTGGTTGATTTGAATAATAATGTACTAATTGGATCTTAACCTAAAAAGCTCTGGACTAAGGAAAACAAAATGCTTAGAAAAAATCTCTGGATTTTTTAACACACTGACTGCAGACTTGTCTTTTTTTTTTTTTTTTAAATCTGAAAATTTTTTTTTTTTTTAAATCTGAAAAGTATACTCTCTTATAAACTCCATTTCCAACTTTATAGCTTGGACAAGCTTATTAAAAATGAAAATAATATTCTAAAATTATATGATATGTCTGAGTTTTGTATGAAAAAGAAACCCCAGCATTTAATCTGGGGGCTTTTCTCAAGCTGAAATACTCCTTAATCACATTTTCAGCCCACAAAGTCTCTGATTCAATAATAACTTTATAATTGAGCACATGCCTAATTTTAAGTGCACTGTATTAGCTGTGGCCCTAAAGGGACTATTTGTGAGATTACCATTGAATATTATTTGCTTGTATGTTCCTGAGGAGTCGTATGTCAGACCGCAGAGCCACAGGCATGGATCAGGGCTCCACTGTACAGGTGCTGCAAAAATACCAGAATAAGGCTTTTCCTTGAGTTCTTTGATGAACAGCAACCTTGACAATAACTTCCAGCTGGGCTGGCCAAGGAATGAGAGTTCTGTCTGGTGAAAATATCTGAGGTTTTACATTCTACATTTTTTCCACATTAAAAAACAAGCCCTCTTTCCAAGGAGTTTGTTAAAAGGGACTGAGAACTGCCTTATAAAGTCTGGTGACTGTGTTACACACTTTGTGAGAGTCTCCAAACCATACAGAGAGTTGACTTCAGCCTGGGCTTCCTTGACCCAAGATGAAGGCTGATTCCTTAATCTGAGGTATCTCTTGTCTGAGAGTTTATGCTAGACTTGGGGACATCTTTCTATAGAAAATTTCACTGACATCAATACACTTAGTTTTGGCATCAACCTGTTCCTTAAACATCCATGTCCAGAAATATTTTGAACCTAAAGCTTTGTGTTTTGTTGGTATCATTTTTATAAACTTTTTTCCATGCCACAAAACAGTTTTAAAACTGACTAGGAGGCTTTACAATTTAGCAAGAACCATGACATCTACAAAGAAGAAAATAGGACAGATTCTAGTCCTCTTGCTTTTGTGGGGAATTTATTCCCATTTCTGTAATGCACACAGATCTCAAATACTTTACTGAAAAAACCCAGCAACTTTACAAATTTCAGGTTTCTTTCCAGGTTTTCCAGACAGATGAATAGGGACTGTTGCCCTTTGCCTCAGGAAGTAGGTGTAGTCAAAAAAAAAAAGAAAAATAGGGGTTCCTCAGCTGTCTGTCAGGGAGCTGGAAACAACAAGCCCTCCCAACCCAAAGGGGAGTGCAGACCAGCTGTTCCCAGCTCCACAAGCCGAGAACTGATTTGGAAAAGGTTCTACTCTCTGTAGAGACTTCCTAGGCTTTCATCTTCAGAGACCTGGGTTAAATTGCAGCCTAGCTCATAAGAAAATGAATGTGGTGGTTTCAAAGTCCCCAGCAGATGTTTGGGAAATCACAAAACTACAGAATGGCTAGAGATTTGAGGCTACAGTGGAGTTCCTATGGTTAATTCAAAAGCAAACAATCAGAGGGCTGGATTCATACCCTCAAAAACTTCCTCAACTAATATACCGAAGCAAAGGATTTTTTTAGTGTCTCAGCAGAATTTTCCTTGCAAGAGCAAAACCCTCCATCCGAGATTCCTTATGGAAGGAAGTGGAAATCCTCATGTGTCTTTTTGCCAAATAATCTCTAAATGACAAGCAAAATAAGACATCCTAAATTAGAGGGGGTCTACTTTTTAGAAGGCTACACTGCCTGTGATAAATTCATCAAAACCAGAGCAATTTTTATCTACTAGTCATCTGTTGATTATGCAAAATGGAAGAAAGCAGGTTGTAGAAAGAGTCTGATCTTTGTAAATTGAGATATGAATTTGAGTTTCAACTTCATGATTCATAAATGTCTCAATTCCTAAAAAAATAAATTCTTTGCAGCTGTGGCTGCACAAGTAAAGAAGAGGTATGAATTTTTCTTTATACATTTGGGTTGATGGTTCTAGAATGACTATATATTCACAAGAAAGCAATGACTGTATACTCACAAGATGACAAAAGTATCAGAAAAGTGAATTGAATGATTCCACTCAAAACCTGTTACATCATTGCCACATACTTCACTCTAGATTTGAGCCTGAATTCCTTCTACACCAAACCCAGAAACTGAGATTAAAAAAGTCTAAAAGTTTTACATATAATGGCCAATACCTATTTGCTCTAGGAAAACTTTCTTCATTGTCATGTAGATGTGGAACACATTTTTTTGAACTCGTGTCCCTAGATGAATTAAAGGATTATACTCTTCTAAAGAGAGGGGCCTGTTTATTTTACTCCATGTTGTAAAGTGAGTAACTTTTCTTCATAGAGCCACAGTACATTAAAGTAATATTTTAACATCATCTAATTTTAATTTATTTATTCAATGGAAATACAAATGGTAATAATTAATGCAAATTTATGAAAAAATTTCTTCCCTTTCTTTTTATGACCATGCTGAATGAGAGTTGTGGATTCAAACTTCCTTTATTTCATATCCCTGTTTGATATTATGAGTTGTTCAATTTAGTCTTCTGCAGAGCAAAAGCAACTCTTGGAAAACAATTTTTTCAGATTTTCCCTAGCCTAAGCATAAATCTGATTTTATCTGTGATGACAAACCGCGCCTTTGGAAATATGTGCTATTAATCAGCTTGCCATCTGAATGGATCTTCTACAAATTCTTTACTCTGAAATGGTGCAAAAAAAAAAGAAGAAATGGTCATCCTCCATTTCAAGTGTGCCAGAGGCTTTGTTTTTGTTTGCATTCCACATCTATCTCTAACCAGGAGACCTGTGTTTAGAGGCAGTCTCAGAGCAGGTTAAACAAAGGTCAGTGCAAAAATATGCCAGCTTACTCTGGCTACGTAGGAATTTTGTGAATGAAGGATCAATTAGGCTGGGATAGCTAAACCACTTTGGATCAGGCAGATAAGACTATGTGTCCCAATCTTGACTAAAAGCAAACCTTTTTTAGAAGATTGAAGTACTCATTTTACTTACTAAAATATTGTTTTAAAATTTTTTGTCCCACTGTGCTTTGAAGCACATTGTTGAGAAACTTGACAGCAAGACACATAGAAGTCCTCTAGTGAAATTTACAATCTAATTCCCAAAACAAAAACCCCCAGAATTTAATGGAAAAAAATATTTTTTTATAGGAATCCCATTATTTTCGCTCATTTTTTTCACTTTATATTAGTCCTTTCTTCAAACCTAAATAATGAAAATACTTTTCAATTGAACAATATTTAATTATTTATTGTTTTTACTTTGTTTTTACTGCTGACATTAAACCTTTGTTCCATATTGAGCAAAGTATTCCACTTCATGTGTTTCATTTAGGGTAGAAAAACAAAAACTATCAAATAATCACTGAAGTTCAAAGGACTACCCATCCTTTCATGATGTTGAAACCAGTGCACATGTAAACAAAAGTTCAATTCTTAAAAGTGTCATCCAGGATTCAGGGTCTTTAGCCACATGCTTACAAGAGGACCAGTGCCTTTGGTCTCCTTGCTGCTCTAGTTGCTCTTTAGCTATTTACGTTAGGCAGAAAAACGAGGGATTCAAGAGTGTTTTGTTCCAATAATGGTAAATGTCTCAGACATAGAAGATTCCATAAATTGAAAACATTTTGACTGACAAGTTACAGTCTCTGATAGCAGGCACAAAATATTATCTGCTGCATTAATTAACCAGTGGTTAATAGCGAACTAAGCTCCATTTACTAAGTCTGAGGACAAAGTCTTGCAAGAATATCAGTCTAACAAAAATCTGAACATTTGGACGTGAGACAAAGGAAGAGGTGGAGTAAATCAGAACTGGCCACCTTAGCAGGCAATGGCAAACTCTGCTATTAATTTATATCCAATCTGTGTGATGTCTTACCATAACTATGACCCCAACTTACAGAAGGTACAAAACAGTTGTAAATGCAATAACACATTCCAGGGCATGCCTAATCTGTTCATTAAATGCATGCATAACTCCTGCAGTTTCATATTTGTGTAGGACCAATTATACATTTAATTAGCAATTTTTGAAATAAATTTAATAATTCTTTAGGGAAACAGTATTTGACTACTAGGCTACGGCTTACTAGGCATGCAACTTAGGACATCCTTGAATGAATATTTTGTATCACCATATGTCATGCAGCATGTTTTGTCAGTTTTCATTTGTGAAGTTTCTCTTTTTAGATGGTATAGAAAGTTAAGACTCTGAGTAAAGCTTACCTGAGATTTCCATTGAATGAAATCAACTTTTATGAGAGTGGAATTAAAAGTAGAATGAAAAGAATTAGAAATCAAAAAAGATCATTCCACATATTTCATCAAAATGATGCTATTAGAGAGTCTCTTTTACCTTCTCTCATTAGAAACTATCTCAGAAAAAACAAATGCTGTAAACTTCATCTTAGGAATTTATGCATGTCATCAGGTTTGCTTATTAATAGCTTACTGAGAGTGAGAACTCCCAGTTTCCTTCAACTCATATTTTCCCATCTATTTCAGAACTCAAAAATATAATTTACTTTTAGCACTTAGACATAGCAAATAAATGTAGCTGCTGAACAAGCATCTCCAAAAAATGGAAGATAGTGGGGCAAAGGAAAAAGCAAATTTCAGTGAAGTTCCTTTCCATGTTGTCTGCCAAGTTATCACACATATTCCACAGTGATGGCAAGCATTTACCTAACCCATTGGTCCTTTCCTAAAAAAAAAAAAGTCCCCAGCAAAGTAGATTCCTTATTCCAAACTCTTTGTATGACTCTGAAGGCCATTTGCTGCAGCTCAGACACCAGGATTTACATACAGGCTTTCCAACTAAATTTTCCTGTTGAGAACCTCTCGGTTTACTTGGGCTTTGACAAAAATAATCCCAAATCTCAAGGAACGAGTACCATGAAATTGTGAAAACAGAGTACTCACTGGTTTTTATTGTCACAGACAAAGTCTCTTTATTGTTCGAGTGTCCTTTGGGAATTGTATTGACAGCTGAGTTTTGATTTTGCTGTCTCTCAAGTAACAGAAATGCCATAGGTATCTTATACAAAAATTGATGGAGATATCTTATTGTAAAATTTGAAGGAGCTATCTTGTAGCTGAAGTCTTACCAGAAACTCAAAATTCCATTATTATGTAATTTTCCTGTTTGGCTCATTTCTTTTTAATCAGCCTTACATAAAAATAGCAACAGCAAGATTTTTTAGGTGCTGCCATCTTCTCTTCATTGGTTTTGCACTACTGTTTTACACTGATTTAAAATGTATCTGATATGTGTGAGTGTTGAGTATCTGTGCCAGTGAAATAAAGGTTCTTTCAATATGCTACGTTTTATGCAGGTGGTTATATAACATGACTATAAAAAACACCATTTGACACACACAAAACCAATTTTTCACTGGGAACTTTACACTGAGATTTAGCCTGCAGCAGATCTTTAGAAGTGAGTCAAAATGGAGCATCTCCATTGTATACAAAGAGCAAAGGATGCAGCAGTTTGAGGGTTACACAATTAGAGGAAAATGCCTCCTCTTCTTTATACAACCAAAAATTATTTTACAGTGTTGTCCAGAATTTGCTTCCTATGACGTTTGATGAATTCAAAACAAAACAAAACAAAACAGAGAGACTGAGATACAGATGTTATAAAGCTGTCTGCAAGCAAAACCTATTTCCTTTCTCCTCCCCCTTGGATAATTGCTCCAATTTCTCCTCCAGCTGAGTTCAGATTATGTTTCTGTCTAACAGATGAGAAGCTTCATGGTATTGACTATATAACAGACATTTAATCATGTATTTCCTAGAAAAGATGAAGAAAAAAATCCAAAAACAAAACTCTAATCGCTTAGAAAAAAGTAACTGGCATAAGAGGCTCATGCTCAAATTTGTGCCTTATGTCAATAAATGCCATGATGTAAAAGACTTCTACAGAACCCTAATACAGTCATAGAATGGAAATTATGACAAAGAAGGAAATTTTCTATGACATAGCACTTTGTCAGCCAGAGAAACCTGTAACACTGAAACCAAGGGGAGAACCTGAACACTTACAGGATTATCAACTAAGAAGTGGCTAAATCCCAAGCTGCATACAGCTGGAAGAGACACAGCCAGCAGAGCAGGATGCAGCCCCTGTCACCTTGCACATGGCAGGTGTGCAGGGGAGGGGGCAGAGCTGCAGTGCTCACAGGCAGGGCAGGTGTGCTAAAGGCCACCCTGGGGCCCCTCCAGCACACAGCAGGACAGAGGGAAACCTGGCAGTGCCTTGGTGTGGCCATGGGGTGCTGTCACCCAGGGATTCACCTACATTGCCTTATCCTGGGCCTGTCAATCCCAATTTTACAACAGTGTTTTTGGAAGACTTGTGCAAGGCCCTTGCAGAAAATTTAAAGATAAAATTATCCAAGACAGTTTTTAATGCTTTTAAAAAAAGTTTTCTACAGATGCTATCAGATGTGTGAATGCTGCAAACTAGGACTACAAATAAATATATATCCAAGTAGTAGCCATTTCTATTCCATTTTCTCAGTTTGTGGAGAAAGCTCTATTTTATCCTGTGAATCAGTTTATCATTTTATGCAGCCAACCCTGCCACCCCAGGGGAGGCAGCCACAGCTGCCTTCCATACATAGAATGAGCAGCAGAGCTGCTTCACCAGGGCCAACCCAGCGGGCTGCCCTGGGTGAGGGGGAGCTGTGCAGAAAGCAGCCGGGCCCAAAGCATGAGGTTGTAGACCTTGCCATGGTCTCTAAGGAAGGAAAACAGAACTTTCCTGGTTAACAGCCTTCGGGGTTTCTGCAAAACCAAGTAATGGCAGACAGGATTACAGAGGAAAAGAGAGTGGAAAGACAGAAAAATTAGTGTAAACTGAAAAACATGTTAGAGATGTGTCTGAAAGATGAGTAGAACCAGTGTGTCAGCGTGCTCCTAAGGAAACAGAAAGATTTGGGACAGAAAAGAGTGTTATAGTCTCAAGCAATCACATTTCAGGGTGTGGTTCCCTTTAAGAAAATGGAATTTTAAAAATTGTTGCCATAAGCTATTAGCACAGACTATACATCCATGTTAGGCATGAAAGCAGACATTCAGATACTAAAATTATTATTACAAAATGCTTAATATTATATCTTACTTAAAGCAGTAAAGAATACAAGTTTGGCTTGATTTATTCACAAAAGTTTTCCTGCTGTTATAACCAGAACCACCTACAGGAATGCAAGACTGGTAGTGGACTTCTTGAGTCTCCCAAGATCAGGTTCTCCGTCAGGATAAATCATGTAATAAATTGATAAACTCCATCTAAAAAAAGGCAAGATTTATGTTTCCATTGCTGTGATGAGAGGCCAAACCAGATATCCCCTCTCCAGTGGCTGCAAGGCCTCCAGCTTCCAGATAATCAACACCACTGTTCGGTCCTTGTCCACTCATGGGAGAAAAAAGTGAAAATAACTGTTTCAGAAAGGAATAAGCATTAGTTTTAAAACATAGAGAGACTGGGATTTGGCCTTTGTTATGGATGAAATTACAGTTGGGAAGGATGCATGGGTGGATCACCAATCTGCCATAAAGCTGGTTCCTGGGAAGCCATTGACAGCTCACTTGGTTGATGAGAAACAGTGGCTTTGTGACAACATTTGGTTTGGCTGGCAAGGATTCATTTATTCAAAACACACAGAGCCTGTTTGTTGTTCATTTTCAGAAACATCAGCTTCTGCTCCATCCATATCAAAAGCCAAAAAAGACATTCCTTTTTCATTTTTCATGTAAGATTGAATTTTTTGGCTTATGACATGATAAAGGCTTAAAAAAAAGTTACTGTTTATAGCTACAAATAAATGTTAATTAGCATGACTTTTAATAGTTTATGTATCTCAGAATAAAATCTTGGTAACTTTAATAAAAGGAATAAAAATAATTCCCTTTTCTTCCTTGTTTTTCAAAGTTCAAACAATATGTGGAACTAAAAGTTTATTTCCTTTTTTTTTTAAACTGGTTTTAAAACCCCCAAAATCTAAATCAAAATTAAAATTATTTCAAATTAGGAAAGGAAAATCAAGGTAGGTAATAGAAGTCTTCAAATTTACTACTTATGCTTTTATATGTTTACAAATGATGTACAATGTATTTTACATTATTATCTGTAATAGACTATATCTAAAAATGAAAAAGAAAGCATTTGCTGTAAAATCAACTTCCTGTTCGGTTTCAATATTTGAGTGAGTTCATATGTCAAAACTAATGCAGTCACTGGAAACTTTTCCTAATATTTTTTGAATTTACATTGTTAATGTTTTAACCAATATATTGTTTTTTTCATTCAGATTCCTGCCTTGGGATGAATTTCTGTTATGAGCAAGCTAGAAGAAAAAGAGTGTACTGACTTTTCAAAAATCTATCTAAGCTACAGCTTCTCCAGTGCTGGAGATATGCATATCATATCTGGAGTTTTCACAAAACTCTGAGCAACAGAGATAACTTTAAAGTTTACTTCCACATCCCCACTTGCCCAATTTCCACCACGGCCGAGGTCCAAGGTTTTGACTGAAGCTCATTTCTTAATATTTAGCTAATTTAAATGCTAATTAGACTAATTTGATGAATAAAACGTGGTAGGAATTCATTAACAACTGTGCTGAGATTGCTTTACATCTACAGAGAAATTTTCTAAAACAGGACTCCAGGGACAGTAGCGCATCTGTTACCAGTTGAACAAGTTGGATTCTTTGTATTGCTAAACTTAGAGCTGGTAATATATTGCAGAACTGCAGAGAAGACGAAGGAACAATTTTAAATTTTTCAGATTTAGCACATCTTGGACATAGGCCACCAATGAAGAAGAGGCCTTACGCTGTCCTGAGCCCATCTGCTTTATAGGATTTGCTCTGAGTTTTAGAGGCAGAGGAAGAAAATGTGCCTTATCTGTGTCTCTCATTACCTACTAATGTCATTCCAGTTGTTCTCCCTGGCATTATTGGTGCCTATATAAAGAAATTAAACCATTCACCTAATGTGTGATACTGTGGATAGACTTTTATGGTTTTATTGAGCTCCATGAAGTTAGTGAGGCTCCAGAGAAATGGAGCAGATACAACCATAGATAAGATGATCTCTTTGGAAGAATAGGGGGTTGTTTGGCTTTGGTTGGTTAGTTTGTTTGGGTTTATTTCTTTTTTGTTGTTGTTTTGGTTTTGTTTGCTTTACCTTTTTTGAGTGAACTTTTTTTCACCTTCTCTGGGGGGGAAAGTATAGGTTCAGATTCCACCCTGCTAAAGAATTTTTATGATACTCAGAGTAGAATATGTAAGTGAAGCAACTCAAAGGCCTGTAAGCATCTCTCTTCTTAGAAGATAAATATATTTCATGTATGACATTTGAATACAGATATGTATTTAGATAATTAATTCTGATTTAAAAAAACAAAACAAAAACAAAAGCAGCAGTAAACAGAAACCTAAATGAGGTTGGGGATCTGGATGTTCCTATTTCTTTGCCTTCATTTTCCACCTGTAAATACTTCTCTGTCTCACAAAGGACCTGGCAAGACAAACATTACAGAGAGTAAGTGATGTGTTCAAGTATAGTAGTGGTGGAGGCCATACTAACACAATATAATTAAATGAAGACAGAAAGGAAAGGAGGTTATCTGTATTGAGAATACCATCTATCAGTAAAAAAGCTTTAAGTCAGTTTACCACTATTTAAATTCATTTCTTCACTTGTTTGTTTGTTTTTGTTTGTTTTGTTGGGGTTTTGTTTGTTCGGTTTCTTTTTTGTTTAAATGTTTGTTCCTGAATGTTAGAAGTGAATGTAATTAAGTTGATAAGTATTTCAAATGGAGGTCAGTACTTACTTCCACATGTTGACAGGTCTGAATGAGTTTTGCCAGAAGAGTTTCCAGTTCAGTGTTCCTCTTAATAAGGTTGGTGAGGTTACTCTCCAAATTTTGCTGTTGAAACGGAAGAAGAAAAAAAATTAGCATTTCAAAGTATTTAATATTTAGGTGAATATTTGAAACATCTAATTACACAGGTATGAACATGAGACTTTTATATTGATATATTCCATTACATGTTTGATTAGATGTTTTGTCTATGCAAGACAAGAGAGCAAAAAATTCAAGATAAGAGTGAATTCTGGAAAATGGGTTTTCTATGGACCTAATAATAATTAGATTGAGCAATTAGTTTTATTCAAGAGGAAAAAGAATGAGTAAGAAGACCAGAAAAAGTAGGAACATTTTCCCCCAAAAGAAGCGGTTTATTTTTACTGAGAAGGTTTTTGACTCCTTTTTTCCTGCTTTCAGTCTAACATCTGACTTTAAAAGCCTGTTGTTAACTGAAGTCTCTGAGCTGGTCAGCACTTTCTTCTTAGGATACACAGTGCTGTGGGGGGGTTGATTTATTTGATTTAATTCCCTAGCTCAGAAGAGTTATATTTTAAAATAAATAATTCTAAAGAAAAACATCCTTTCTATGTGTAAGAATGACATATCTATTCACAAACTCTGCCTTCACTGACTGTTCTTAAGAGAGAACTTGTGGCATGTTTCTGTGTTTATCATCTGATTATGGCTGCCATAAATATCTGCAACTGTGGTAAAGTCCTTTCCAGATCACAGATCTGAGGCTGCATCCTGGTTCTCAGCAATTGCCTGGGAGCTTGAGATCTAGCAACAAATGTTTCAGCCTTCCTTCTCCTCCCTGTACCCACAGGAAGGAAATCCAAGCACACAAGGAGCAGGTCTGTGACAGTTCTGACCCACTCCCTGGAGTTACTGAACAAGAATACCAGTAGTGGGTCCTGTGCTTTTCTCCTGACAAGGGCTGCAATTGTCTCGGCACAACTTTCATTAATTTCAACTCTCCTCATGTTTTATTAATGACCTTCTTTTCTTCACACTACTACTTTCCCTCTGGTGTATCTATTCTATCATTTCAGTCCCTGCAGCTACCATTAACTCACCTGACTTGCATAATCCTTCCCCAACCCCCACCTCCATACATGCATTTAGAGTCTGTGTGAGTGTTTTCTGGTGCTGTTATTCCCTGCCTATTTCATGCTGGTTTAAAACAATTTGTTTCTTTCCCTCCCTTCTGCAAGTGCAGTTCCCTTCCCATTCTTGCATGTGGCTACAAACAAATGAAGATGGCAGTATTTCCTTGCTGAATGATACACACTTTGGCACGTACCAGGGCTGATGCTGCAAGCACTGGAGAGGCAGTCAGTTCTGTACCACTAAGGAAAGCACAAGAGTTTGATGACTTTATGTATATGACCCTTCCAAGAAGTGCAATGGGTGTTTGAAGTACAGAATTTTGGCATTTTCTTCCCAGCAGAGTCATGTGTATTATGTATGACAAGCTCTGGCTGTAAAATCCCCTCTACACTACATTTATTTTATAGCCCATGAAAACAAAGAGTAACAAGAATGGGCATTTTTACCAAACTGTTTGTGCTGGATCCTACATTTCCATAAGCCGTGCTGTGAACGATCTTAATCACAAAGGCATGTTTGCTGTGCTGTCAGATATCCCTTTGTAAGGCTGAGACTCATATGCAAAGTCAAAATATCATATATAGTTACAATATCAGATAACTTTTGTCTTCAGAAAACAGTTCCTTAAGATGATCCAAATGTGCAAATACTCTTGAAATTTCATTTATATAACCTCTTAATCTGATATGCTAATTTTTTACATGTTGTAATCTCTTACACTAAAATGTTTCAATGAAAAATGTTGATTGAAGTTATCTAATTTAAAATGTATTATTGGACATAAAAAATACTAACATTTGGTACCTACATACTATATAGAAAAAATGTATTCAAAACTGTTGTGGAACACTGCAATGATTTTAAATAACTGAAAGTTATTGCTCTTCAACTGAGACCATTAATACGTGAAGAGTTAACATTTTTCTCTGAAACAGAAATTTATTGACCCATAGATTAAATATAGATTATTATATTCAGGATATTTCCAAAATCTGGATATAAGAATCTGTATTCCTATATATATATATATTGGATGAAGAACAAAATCTTAGAATAAGTTTCCTATCCAGTGACTATAAATATAAACCTATATATATTACTATGGCTTCACACAGGTCTCTTCATATTTTCTGCATTTCCTGATCATGAAAATGAAAGAAAGCTACTAAACAAGTGAGTTGCCTTAGAAAAACTGGAGTTAATCCATTCCCATGCTCTAGCTCCTTGAACTGTATAACTTTCAATATGGGAAGCCTGGAATTTTGTTTCCATGCAGTTTGGTATGCAAGAGATTGGGGTTTTTTAAGTTAAGAATGATCAGAATCTTGTTAAATTTTTGTTGAAGAACATCAGTTTATATTAGTGCTTTACCAGACGACAAGAACCTGGTGGCTGCTTTCTGAAATTAGTGTCAATCTTTCCAGTTTCACTAGGGCAGTACTGAATGGCAGTTCTTAAAAGTGGCCTGATTTGAAAGTTTTAAAGGTCATAAAACTTGATCAATTCCTGTAGTATGTTTACCCAGATTTTCTCTTGGCAGTATCTTCCTCTGGTACTTTCCCCTATAATTTTCTCAGACAGAGCATGGTGCCACTTTAGCTACCACACGATAGCAGGCACCAGAAGCAGAGTTCGAGCTCTGCCCTCTTTCTTTGTTCTGTATAGGGGGACGCAGAAAAGGCCTGAACATTTAAATTTCAGAAACAGATGTTTGCTCAGAGACTTTCCAAAGTGTTGCAACCTCATTTCTCATCCACACCAGGAAATTCCCCGGTTGTGTAAGACAACAGTGCCAGATTTGGAGGTCCGGCCGACTTGGAAAATTAATCCAGTTGTTGTAGACCAGAATTTCTGGGAGAGTATATTGTAGCCAGGTATGAAGTCTGAAGAAAGTGTGCTCTCACATTATGATGAGCACATGTGAAAATGAGTAGTAGAGCAGCCTGATTCCACGTATCTTCCTTCTTCCCACCTAATCTTCTAGTGCTGTTCTGTTGGGCAAACCAAATTACAATTGTATTTTTGGTAATGTTCTAGGCAAATCATAATTTCTTAAACATTCACACCTGCCTTTTCTTATATTTTTTTTTGTCAGTTGCTAATTTTCATTGTTATCTGTCTATTAAAAACTGATCCTAGAAACTATGGGGTGTATTTTTAAAAGAAGCACAATATTTGCTGTGTATTTTTTCTGTGGACAGGCTTCACGTATGTTAACTCAGTAGATGCACACTGCTCTCAAAAAGCAAAAGCAAGGCTGAATGTTTCCAGACTTACCAATGCAGGTCCAGCCCAAGATCTTGACATTCCATGCATACTTTGAAACTGATTTTACAACATCCAGCACAAAGTGAAAAGAATGCTTACTGTCCATTTAGCATGGTCTGACAAGTATACAACATAAATATTCCTATAATCTTGGGATACATCCAAGTAGATGAAGTCACCGACACGTAATTGAAAAGGACAGTTAAGGATGATGTTTCATTTTGACTTTGCATGCCTATAAAATGATATGATCCAGGGATTGGAGTCTAAGTTGGAAAAATAAATGTTAAAACCTAGAGAAAGGCAATTCAGGACTGATCACATTTTTTAAGCTGCTGTCTAGCTCATGATCATGTTGCTGCTGAAGTCACGATCATATTGCAGCAACGATTGCGTGAGGCTTGTGCCCTGATTGAAGTGGGAGGTCAGACTAGATGATCATAATGGTCTCTTCTGGCCTTTAAATCTATCAGTCTATGAAAACCAAATGTGAACCCATGCCCTTTGCCAAATTAACAGTCTCACGCAAAGCACTGCTTGTCTAAAATAGGAAGGTAGCACAAACAGATAGTCCTAAGCTACTATATGGGTTGGAAATGCTGTCAAAATAAATTAATGTAAGCCTCTAAAGAAGAGAAATGCTGAGTTGTGTGCTCCTGACTTACATCACAGCAGACAAAACAATAGCATTCCCAAGATCATCTTCTCAGAGATCTTCCATGAAAAAAGTCTATTCAAAAAGCCACAAAATAAGCATATAGCTATCAGATAGCATGAGATTTTAAATTCCATTTGAAGTAAAGCAACTGTATTCTTCTTATTAAAAATATTATTTTTCCTCCCATTGGTAAACATAAGTACTCATTGGAATTTTCTACTCACTGCTTACCAGAAAGATTTGAGAACTGGTCCACTGAAACTGCAGCACATGCTAAGCCATGAACTATGGGATAGTATATGTAACAACAGCCCTGATCACCATTTATATCAAATCTACCATGATCAAAGACTTTCAGCAGCAAGCATTGACTGCAGCTTGCATTTCCCTTGATCCTGGTGTAGAACTGACCAGAGAAAAGCATATTTTGAGACTATCTCTTGGTTTAAAAAAAACCCGACTTTGCACGGTGGAAATTAAGTTTAGTAATTATAAAGGTTTCTTGAGAACCACTGCCACCCTCCCATTACCTCTTTTAATCAGTCAAAATGAAACAGTTTATACATTT
Organism: Orthonyx spaldingii; assembly: GCA_013397795.1. NCBI lineage: Eukaryota > Metazoa > Chordata > Aves > Passeriformes > Orthonychidae > Orthonyx > Orthonyx spaldingii. Next base: position 1,458,109 of record VZTJ01006610.1, read on the forward strand.
TCAGATTGAGTTGGGTAAAGTGTGTAACTTTAACCCACACAGCCACACAATTACACTGCTGTAAAACATAGATGAGGAATAAAACACCACAAAGCAGAAGTGGGATTGCATTCTGATTTACTCAAGCCAGCAGGGAAACCAGAGTGGTGTTGACATGGCAGATCAATCTTTAGTACTTGCAGGCTGCCTAGAGATCATAAATATACTCCCTGTCAGTAGTCCATGCAAACACATCTTCACTGAAATTTTTTACTCCTAATTCAAAACTATTTTGCTTGTATGTGCTCCAGTTATATTTTCACCTCGTCATAGTGACACACCCCATGAACTAGTCCTGTTGCCTCCAGGACTTGTGTCTAACCTATTAAAAAAGTTGCCAATCAAATCCAGAATAATTGCCAGAATACCAAGCACGATTTTGAGCCATGTTTGGGGTATATGTGAGCTTTATGCTTCCTTTGGTGTTCTTTATTTTAATGGACATGCCAGGTGCACATGGAAAAACTTAAGCTAATTTTTATTCTTTGTACTTGTCCTGAAACAGATGACTACTCTTCTGTAGCATTCACATGATCAACCCTGTATTTCTCCAGCCTGGAAGTGGTAACATTTTAATAGGAATGACTGACCTCAAATCTCAAATGTGCAGAGCTTGACAACTGCACTCCACATTCCTATGTGTAAAGAAATAACAGCTATGATGTTGATAGACTCCTGGACGCTAAGATTTTTACCTCAAGTGATTATAGTACACCACAAGAAAAGACCCATGAGATACTGCACTGTTAATTAATTGTCTAGGACTATTTTTATTAAAAGTGCAATGAAAATATCTGCATAGGAAGCCATTATGACTCCAATAATGTTAACTAAGTTGAAGTTATTTTCATAATTCATAGGAATGTAACTTAATTTTTTATTAATCTCTACCTAACATGGGACATTGTGGAAACTAAAGGAAATCCAAGCACCTCAAATTCTTGACCACATAAAATCTTTATTAACTGAGAAAGCAATATTCTAGGGAGAACCTCCAATTACACTCCTGTGTCTCTACAAAGTCATGCCCTCAAATATACCAGGAGTTCTTGCCATTTGTAAGTACAGTTCTGCCCTTTTATTTAACTACACTAATCTGTCTTGTGAGTTGCTCTTCAGTCTTCCTTCACTGCTTCATCTCCCTTGGAAAGAGAGAAATTTCATACCTGGGGCCTCCAAGGAAAAAGAACAGGACAAGAACTATATATGTATATAGCACACTATAGCAAAATTTTCCATTGATGTGTACTATTTAGTTTGGAAAAGAAAAAATATATATACTTAAAAACTATTTGCCCATAGCAGGGACCATGTTTACCAAGAACACAGGTCAATGAAACATTCACTGCATACTTATTTTCGTAGTTATTTTGTTATTGTAATGAAAAGACATACAAAATGAAGTGAAAATAGCATTTTCTCTTAAACAGAGGCTGTCAAACTTGTTATAAGAACTTTGTTCCGCTTTAGACAGTGATAAAAGTGACTATATAGGACAAGTTGTTTTTTTTTTAAATTTAAACTATTAGTAGATACCAAAATGATAACTTGGCTGGGATCTGGGGGGTTGTTTCAGTCCTATTTTTAATGAGTCATTAATCAAAGAAGGACCAGAATAATAATCAGGAATCAAGGATCAAGAAAGAATAGATTTATCACCTGACCAAATTAAAAACTAAAATGAAGTTTGGACTGATATGTGAGTTAATAAAGGTTTGAAAAAGTGTAAAAATATATTTGAGGCCACAATATATTTGATGATGTTTTCTCTGCCTCAATGCAGGAGTCAAACTGGAAGCTGAAGTGTTAAAAGAGCACAACAAATACCAGACACCCTGAATTTAAAGCATGTCATTTAAAGACTCATTGTGGTGAGCTAGAGGGCTTATAATCTCCTTCTTTTCCACATGGGCTAATCCAGTGCAATGAAGGGGGTTAACGACAACTTGAACTATTGCACAGCTGTCCTGCAGAACCCAAGCTAAATCTACTTCCAGCCTCCCAGAACATGGAATGTACTTAAAACCAGGAGTTCAACATGATCTCCTGCCCATGAGATGCATAATGTAATCCATGCGAGCAAGATCTGGGAAGTATTCATTCCAAAACCGGAAATTCTAAGTTTTTCACATAACTAATGACAGACATGTATAGGAAAACAAAGCAAAAATGTTATCTAAAGAACCACAATTTATGCAGTGTTATTAAAGTTCTGGTTTCTACAGATGTCTGCCTAAACATTTCTGAAAGTTGTATTTATTTAACAAGTTTTATTGTGGAAAAAAATATGGGTTTAATCAACCAATACATATTACTGCATTTTGTGGTTGAAAAAATCCATCTTATCTAAGCAGGTATGTGTAAAAATTTAGTATTATGCAAAGCTGGCAGGTTAGAAAGGACAGCTAGATAGGTAAGGAATGGAGAAGGTAAGCATGGTGATTTGGTCTGCATTAGGTAGCAGTGGTGGAGCTGTCACAAGCCTAATTCAGCTCCTTCTGCTGACCTGTAACAAAGCTGACACTTGAGGCAGCCGCACCCATCCGCATTTATGTTTCTCAGTACAGCAAGCAGCACATCGAAGGATGTCTATTGACTGCCCTCCTGAACATATTAGTTGTTCATCCAGGGAATGAAGCTGTGAGTCCATCTGCTGGCATGGCTAGAAGGTTTGGCACACCCAGGACTCACACTGGCTTTGTCTGCTACTAGTGCAGCGTGTAGCAGTTGGGCTAACACAGAACACCAGCAGCTCCTGTTCAAGAAATGGGAGTGACTTTCTGTGCAGTTCCGCTATAGGGAGGAAGCAGGTGCTTCTGTGAACTCAACATATTCCCAGCTGTTGCCCTGGTGGCACATTAGGATCCATACAGGCACCATTGGTAAGCCCAAGGGAAGCCAGGGAAGTGCACCTCTTTCAGAAAATGCTGATCCCACCGTCCAATGCCATGGTGCATGAGGCCAGAATCACCAAACCACCTAAGCAGAAACCCCAATTGTGACACAGGGTGAATTATACTAAACAAAGCACCACTTACAATTGTGTTTTATAGGGGTTTGTTTTGTGTGTTTATGAACCCTCTGAAATTTTGCCAAGAATTACACCATGAGCTAATTACGACACTCTGCTTTTTTGTCACTGAAGTCATTGATGACTCTACCTTTTGCTTTCCGTGAATATGCCATATACCAAATCCTGCAGCCTACATACCATGGGCAGGCTTCTCTCCAGTTTGCTGCTTATTCTGTCACATTCTCACTGCCTTGCTGCCCATGGTTAGAGCTTGCGCTAGAGAGAAGTGTAAATTTCTCTGTGTTTCCTTCTCCTCATTTGCTCTATTTCCTATTCAGCAAACTAAAACCATCTACTAGATTGAGTAAATGCCCTGAAAGAAGTTTAGTGTGCGGAACTTGTGTTCCCCACCGTTTTCAAGTTTAGATATAAGTAACTTTTTTGAATACAAGGCTTAAACATTCATTTAAAATACTTGTCAACCTGACCTGATAATACATTTGACCAGTATTTATCTATACAAAGCTTTTGACCAAACAGATCTTACATTTAGGAGTTACTAAAACAATCATCTTTGGCTCAGATTTCAGGTACATAGCTGTTATTATATTTAAATATTTGACTTTATAAGCTGCTATGGATAAAACCAGATAGTAACATTAAATAATCTTAGTGTAATTACATACTTAGGGATTTATTAAAAGAATGTGATGGTGGTGAGCTGAGTTTGAATCAAATAGTGAGCATAAATTGCAAGGTACAGATTATGACTTGGAAGCAGATTTTGTTTTATATTTCTGTCATAGTCAGATGAAGTTTCTGTTCTGACCTGCCTAGTCCTTATTGCCAATACTTCATCAGAGATCAACTCAAGATTCCAAATTCACTAACCACCACCACTACTACCAAAAAAACACCAACCCACCCCAAACCTAAAAAAGACAAAAACTAAACCAAAACAGCAACAAATCCCCCATGAGTTTTAGCTGGAAACTTAAAGTTCTGAGTATACTTTAAATACTGATGGACTAGAAAAATAACCATGACAAATCCAGCACTTAATTTTTCCCTTGCATTTTGCAACTGATAAATGCAAGAAAAGCATACCAAGAAGATAATTAGCAGGCAGAAGTATCATCCTCTCTGATTTAATGTTTAACACAAAAGTCTTTTCCTTCCCTTACCTCATCAGTGTATCCAACTCCACTCCCGGACATCCTGATGTCCATCACTACTCCTACCTCCAAAACGCTCGTATTTTGCTCCTTTTCTTCTGGCCATTCTGTGACCTGTCCAACTGCTGCTACAACATGCCCCTCACCTCCTGCTAGACTTTATGAACGTGAGTTGAACTCAGTTTCTGGCTTTTGCTTTGCTGGCAGTGTATGATGCCAAGAGTTTCTGGGAGGAAGGTCTGGAAGTAATGTGGGTGCTCAAGAAAATGCTCAGGGAGTGAGGGATGCATGCTACAGATGGCGGAACAGCCAAAGAAATAACTCCTTCCCCTGCTAAGATACTATTTTTCACTCCCTATTGGAGTGCACTTTCACAAAGAAATTAAATAATCAATTCAATGTTAATCCAGCTATCATTTGAGAGGCCAATAATTCAGAGACACATTATTTTTCAACAGTCCTCAATAATGTATATGCAATGATTAAAAAACCCAACCAGCCAGAAGCAAACATTCCACGCGGAAGCCGCAGCAGACTTGCATGTTCACTTACCTCAGCATTGCAGATGATCACACATACGTTTTAATTTACAGATGTGAACTAATCAATCTGTATCAACTAATGAGTTGTTCATGCTAGTATGAACAATTGCATAAGGATACTTCAAAGAAGTGAGTTTTAGCTCAAGAAGGCATGTTTGCGAGTACTTTTGTAGTTTATTCTTACTATGCTCCTACAATCATTTGCAGCGTGCCAGACCATAAACATAACTCAAGCCAGTTCTACTTCATCAATACTTGAGATCCCAAGTCTATATACCAAACATTATTTTCTACTTTTTGTTTCTGATTACACACAGTTTAAAAAGTAAAACTGGATTAAAACTTCTGTCAGTCAAGAACCAGTGGATTGTGATAAAATGTTCCTGATATCACCACAGAACTCTGGTTCCACAAGACATTTAAAAATACATTAAAAATAAATATTCTGCTGTAGTTTGCAAGGTGATAGATCACATCATATTAAATCAAAGGATATTTTTAGGAAAAAAGTGCAAGTAGAAGCCCAGATAGGTGCACCTGTAAGATATCAAAATCACAAACACAAGTCTGTTTCATTTTCTAAAACATTATTTTGTACTCTTTTGAGTTAGAATTTTGTTTACTTGACATTTCAGATTTTCACCTGAAAGGCAAAGCACAAAGGCTTATGCATTGTCTAAGAGAACTAGAACAATCAATAACAGCTCTGCATCTTCTAATAGGAGAAGACTTTGAACATTTTACTAAAGAAATAAGGATGAGATTAACTTTTTATGGCCTTAATATTAAGCATACGAATTTGCACTTGTAAATTTAGTAAATCTGCCATCAGAAAAGAGAGCATTTAATCCTTAGAAAACGAAAGCAATTTATAAGTACATATATATTCTAGATTTCAATGAATGCTTAATTAAGAACAAAATACTTATGAATAACAGAGAATAAAACACCTGAAAGCACAGTCCCTCTTCTATAAGAACAGCAAGTGACAGGTATAGTCCAACCCTTGTTTCACACCTTAAAAAATTCAGATAAATCATTATAATTTTAAAGAGCCATTTTCCTGGTACGTCTTCATCCTCCAAAATGCCAAATGTAAAAATGATGGTACTCTAGAGGAACTCTTGTGTGAGTAATGAAGAAAATGGCAGATTCTGCACCTAGGACAGAGCAACCCAGGTTGTGTGTATAGACTGGGGAATGAGAGGCTGGAGTGGAGTGCTGGGGACAGGGACCTAGGGGTCCTGGTTGATGGCAAGGTGAACATGAGCCAGCAGTGCCCTGGAAGCCAGGAGGGCCAACCCTGTCCTGGGGGGCATCAGGCACAGCATCGCCAGCTGGGCAAGGGAGGGGATTGTCCCACTCTGCTCTGCACTGGGGCAGCCTCACCTCGAGTGCTGGGGGCAGTTTTAGGTGCCACAATACAAAGAAACCCATCAAGCTATTGGAGACTATCCAAAGAAGGACCATGAGGATGGTGAAAGCTCTGGAGGGGAAGCTGTATGAGGAGCAGCTGAGGTCACTTGGTCTGTTCAGCCTGGAGAAGAGGAGACTGAGGTGAGACTTCATTGAGGTCACCAACATCCTCACGAGGGGAAGCAGAGGGGCAGGCACTGATCTCTTCACTCTTGTGACCAGTGACAACACTCTAGGGCAGCATGAAGTTGTGTTAGGTGAGGTTTAGTTTGAATATCAGTAAAAGATTTTTCATCCAGAGGGTGGTTGGACACTGGAACAGGCTCCGCAGGGATGTGGTCACAACATCAAGCCTGACAGAGTTCAAGGAGTGTATCAACAATGCTCTCAGGCACATGGTGGAATCCTTGGGGTGTCCCGTGCAGGGCCAGAGCCAGACTCAATGATCTTTTTGGGTCCCTTCCAACTCAGTATATTCTATGGTTTTATGACCTTTGAATGATTTACAAAAATCTTAGAACATTTCATCTTATCCATTCCAGCGTATCTAAACTAAGGATGCAAAACTTAACAAGTCTTACATGGCCTGCTGATCATCTTTACATCAGGTGGGATAACAGTAGTAAAATGTAGAATCAGTCTACCTGAATCCTCCCATATAGCTTTGCCTACTTTTCTGTAACCATTGTAACCATAATATGACAGGCATTCAGGTAATGAAAAATAAATGACCTTACATTTTGGTGAAAAAACCAGCAATTTAGAGAGAAGTGCAAATCCAATTATTCCCAGAGAAAGAGAGAGGGAGATCTTAACGTTTAATTTGACACATTTACATAATGTGATCAATTTATACAGACTTCCTCCAGACAAATTATTCATTTGATTTATGACAGCCTTTGAAGTTTTGTCTACTATCAAGGCTACCAAACTTTTTCTGCTGAAAACATGAGTCAATGCTGATTATGTAAATATGCTTTTCATGGCACTTTGGAAAGATATAAAAACTGTAAAGCACATAGAAGTCTCAACTTGAGGCCTTCAATTAATTCAGTTTGATTTTGATTTCAGACAAAGTTTTCTTTGGAGAAAAGATATAGACTTGATTTACCCAGTGCATTATTTCAGGTCTGTATTTTCTACATCCGTTGTTTCTGAGAGACGAGCCTACAGACTTTGTGAGAAATACCTTCTCTTAGCCATACAAAACATACACAAACAAGCATTCATTTATACAGGTGCTCATACATGGTCTGTAATGTGAAAAGAATGAGTATTGCAATGTGCAAGGGGTGTAGATAGAACAGAGTATTCTCTAGTGTTTCTGCACATGGTCAACAATAGCATTTTGAGGTCACACAATACTGATTGAGTGCTGAGCCTATTTTCATATACAGCAAATTAAATTTAAAATTTCCTCCTCTTTTCATTGACTGAAGTAAGATCTCTTCTCCCTGGATAAATGAAGGCTCAAGGCAGCCTTCCCTATGCTTATCCCTATACTTAAAGGGCACCTACAAACAGACTGTCTCTTCACAAGCAGCCACATGGAGAAGACAAGGAGCAACGGGTACAAATCGCACTGGGAGACATTTCACCTCAATGTAAAAAAGGCATTTTCCACAGTGGGAACTAAAATAGCCTCCCCAGGGACAAGGGAGAGTCATCATCACTGGATGTCTTCAAGATGCAATTGGACAGATAACTACATAGTTATCTAGGCTCCCTTTTGTATGAAAGGCCTCTTGTGAGGCCCCTTCCAAAGTGTGGTGTTCTACAATTGATGATTTATTAACCACTCTTATTAATTAAAGAGCTGTATCTATAGGTAAATCATTCTTTTAAGCATGGCTCTGTGCACATATGCATGTGCATGTGTGTACATATGGATGTGTTTTGGCAAATACTCCAGTAAAATCAACCTACAGATTAGCTTGGCCTCTCATTCTAGCTTGCTGAGCTCCTTGTCTGTATTTTGAGCTGATTTGCCCAGTTTAAAACTATTTCTATTATGCAACTGTTCCCTGATTTTGAACACTACAGTGTCATCAACAGTCAAAAGTGAGTTACGTACAGCAGAGAAGAACTGATATCTCTTTAATTCCTACTGGCCTCACTCTTCTTGTATCTCCAGATGTTTGGGAAACAAAGTCTGGCAAGACTTGCCAACCCTCAGGATGTCAGACTCTCCCAGAGCGGGGGTCTTTGACTCCCTCGTGCTGTGCATGAGCCTGTTCGCCCTGTGCGTAAACGCACAAGTCTGTGAGATGGCCAAGAAAATAATTGTGCAAATAGCTGGGGAGGGGCCAGGATAGCCACACCCTGTATTCCCTGTGTAACTATGTCAAGAGAGGCTCTACACTCGAAATTGCTATTACACTCTGATAGGAAAAACAAGTTGGTTTTGGTAAGCTTTTCATGTAAGCTCTTTTGTAACTGTTCATGCAGGAGATGGGACATACATTTTGGAAATTGCATATTCTAGATAATATTACTGAATATTGAAATGACAGCTCCATTAACTTCCCTTTTTTTCATTTGCTTCTGCCACAGTGGTTCCTACTGAACATATAAAACTAGCTTTTACCTATGATTTTTGTAATTAATAAAGAACTTATTTTACTTTATAATTCAACATCTCTGTTTTCTTTTTTTTCATAATAATGTATTTGTTCCTGAAGTTAACAGTGATGCAAATCTTCCAAAGTCTTTGTTTCCATGGTAACCATCTTACTTCAACTGAAAGACCCAAATTACACACCAGATTCATGAGGCCCTAAAATGCTTTAAATTACTCATGTAACTAATTAAAAAAACTGATAAAACAAATTTTCTTAATAGAGATCAGAGAGTAATAATGCAAACCTTGTACTTTCCCTATATGAATTTCAATTAATTTGCAAGAGAAAAACATTGCGATCCTTATTTTATAGATTATTCAGTTTCCCAAAGATCAAATGCCTTTAATCAAGCATGCACTGAAGGCTATATTAGTTTTCCTGCTGAGTCAATGGGCTTTAAATGAGAGTCATCAGAAGCCAGTAAAGTTAAGAAGGTTCCTCCCATTATGGATACTATACGCTGGTAAAATTTTTGCTCAGAGAAGTAGTCTGGGTGCTCAATATAATGATTATTACTTGTTCGTTAAAGTGGTATCAGCTATTTCTCAGACAACATATACATGGTTACTGAAGACAGCAGAAGCAAAGATGCCTAGGTTTGACATAACAGAGGTACGTTGCCCTTGCCACAGTCCACTGACATGTGATCAAAATGAAAACACTTTGCATGAACATTCTCACTTCAAACTTCCAAAACTAACCCCTTAGAAACATGTTACAAAAAAACCCCCCAAAACTTGCCTTACTGCTGAATGTAATTTTTAAACTGTGTGTCTGAAAAAAGATTTCAATGGTTCTTGATGGGTTTATCCAGACCTTTAAGGTTGTCCATTCTCATTATTAAATATGTGCTGTGGTATGTCTCCACTGCATGACACTAGCTGCTGGGTGCTTTTCAAAATAAATAGAAGTCTGCTTTTTTTCATCTTGCAGAGTTCCCTAAAGGTAACCTCAGAAATGTCTTAGGTATAAATGAAATTTGTGCATCAAAAATGCTTTTGAGACTCAGGGTCAAACAACCAGCACGAAAACCAAATTGGAATGAAAGAAAGAAAAGGGAAATGAAAGAAAAGGGAATTACAGTAAAAGCAATGGATTTCACAACTTGGTGATTTTCTCTAAGGAAACACTGTATTTTGGAAAAACAGCTGTTAACCCTGACAGCTGCAGAAAAGGCCCCACAGATCCTGTGGACAAGGAGCTCACCATGTGCTCTCACAGCAAAGGTGGCTGTTGTTGCCTTGAAGGTGTTTAAATGATGAAGAGGATGCACAAAGGGGCTGTGAGGTTCTATCCTTGAAGACAGTCAAAATAGTTAGTCACTAGGCAACCTGCCCTCATTGTGAAAGGGGCTACTAACTAGATAACTTCCAGAGGTCTCTTCCAAACTGAATTATTCTCTAATTCTGTAATTAAGACACTTATTTTTATAAATCATAAATTTTACTAAAATTCTGAAAATCTGTAGATAATTAGTTGAACCATAAATAATTTTTGTATAAAGAATTTAATGAAATATATTTTTAGAAGCTAAGTTTATAATATATGATTAATATATGATCATCGTTACAGTACATGTGACATTGTTTTGTACATTTGACTGCACTATTCAAAGTATGTTGTAAACCATGAGTGAATAATATGGATATATAGCTTTTTCTATTAACTTCATTTAATCTATTCTTTGAATTTTTATCTTCTGCATGATATCAAGCTCCAGTGAATAGAAGTATTTTTGGGTAATGTACAGTTACAGAAACACCACACTTTTTCTGTTTCACCTGAAATCTTTGACAAAGAACAAGACTGTAATTTATTAAGGGATGTTTTCAGTTTTCAGTGCACTTGTGAGAGAAAAAAATTCAGAATAGGAATTGCAAGGCATCTTCAGCCTTACCTATTTCATGTACTCTACTAAACAGTGAAATCTGATTTATTTTCCTTCATTCAGCATTGGTTAAGGACTCTAACCAGGGATGGGAAAACTGTCACTCTTTTTTCAGGACAGTCTGCCAGTACGTGGCATCAGACAGTTGTGGTTCAGTGCTCCTGGGCTGAGCTAACGGGGATGAAAATTTCAAAGAGCTTTAAATTAAAAACATATTAATGGAGAGGACAGATTTGGACCTGCTTTTAACTACTTTTTACATATGCTTGCTTGATATGAAAGCTGTAGGGCAAAAGGAAGATAAAGCCTTAAAATATGTGTGGATTGCTTTACATAGAAGTACAAAAGAAATTAACAGAATTTAGTCCTATACAGTGTTAGAAAACTGTAAAGAGAGAACCACCTACACGAATTACAATGCTTATATAAAACTTATGCCTACTTCTCAGTTTTCCCTGAATAGCTTGACTTCCCTGGTTTTCTCTGCCCCATTAAACTGTGCTTTTTTTTTTTTTTTTTCACAGTCAAAAATGTTACTTAGCTGAAGTGAAATCCTTAAATCTTTTGAGGGTATACAGGATGGGTCTCTTAATTAGGACATCCTGTAGAAACACAATTTTAAAAAAGACTGGCGAAAGGTGAAAAAAGTACTACATCACACTTTGTACTGAAATAATGCCCCAATTAAATAAAAATGCCAGCTAAAAATTGCACACTCTTCATTTTTACCTAGAGGTCTTGCATAAGGCTAAATGCATTTTCAGTTTAGTCCCTCAGATTTAAAAAAAATTGTGTGCCATTATGCATCAGAGCTGTAATTAGTCATTTTGATAATAACAATGGAGTTCATCATTTCACACCAGGCTGATCATCACTTGAAACCATTTATTTCAGCTCAGCACATCCCCTGTTAATTGGAATGTTTTGCTAGTGGTGTCTTCCCATTAAGATACAGTCTTGTCATTACGGCCATTAGGTTTGACCTCTTGTCTTGAATACAACCCAGGAAACAGCCACCCTGAATCCATGCATATGGATAGCTGGATTCAGATACACTAACAGCTGTTGTTCCACTGTGAGTTATAAGTGAAAGAAAAGAATTAGTATGCAAAATGTTGCAGTCTCTCTTGCATGAGGTCAGATTCTGCAATTACTGTGGCCATACCTGGCCTTAGAAAGCGGAGAATTTATAATTCTGTCTTGCCTGGGGCAAGTTTTTAAAAGTAGAAGTTTTGCTATATGCAAAGGGCTAAATTCAGCCATTAGTTGAATGTTAAGAATCAGATGATTTCAAGAGATGTAGCTCATAATTTATCCTGTTTAGAACATATTTCAGACTTTTTATAGCTGTTACTCATATCATCAGGGATTGTAGTTTCATCTATGATTATGTGTATTTGACATTTCCCATTATTAGATCCTTATTTCACACACTGCAATGTCAAACTTCAGTTTCATCAGATTAAATTTTCCAGTTGCAGTGTTTCCTTGGCCTGATTTTATTTAATTTTCATTTTTATAGAAACATCAGATAAAACCACTAGCTAATTTCACAAAACAAGTTACAGAAAATAATGCTGCCATCAATGATACAAAGTCTTGCTCTGCTGCTTCAGTGCTTTTAAAGTTGGACTGAAATTTGGCAGGAGATGTTTTTGCACCAGGTATATGCCTTTCTGCTTTTAGCTGCCAGTCTTTCCAAATTCAGACAAGATCTGAAAAAACTGTACATCACAGTTTTGCAACTAAAAATTCTGAAGACTGTCAACACTAGCTGAGCTCCAGACTTCCAGCTCACCAGATGGGACGTGTACTATCATGGTGCAGGCCAGGGCTACTCAAACTCGATTACAATATCCTTGTAATGACTTCTTCCACCTGATGAGCCAAGGCAAGGTCATTTTCCATATACAAAAGCAAAGAGAGTTTGTCCCTCCTGTACCCCCAGTTCCCCTCCCTTGAGAACACACTTGTTAACACAGAGAAGTTCAACTGAAAATTGAAATGAAACAAGCGCCGTAAGTTAGAAACAGAGAAAGGAGTATGACAAATACATGGAATTAGGTAGATTAGCAGTGGATAAAAAGTGCTGCTGGTGAGGCTAGGTTGGAAGGAGGTGCTGGGAAGAAATGGGGATGGATAACTGGAAAAACAGAGCAAGAAAAGAGTCACCATGGAAAGGGGTGCTGATACTAGGAGATGGGTGAGCTGGAAGCCTCTCTGGAAGTACAACCAGACGAGAGCCTCAAATGGGAGGGTAAAATAGCAATGAAGATACTGGAAACTATAACCCAGGAATGAAAAAGGGGCAGAGTTGGTGGAAAGATAAGGTAATGGGAAGAAGAAACAGCAGAAGAAGGACCAAGGAAAAGTCAGTATAGTGGGATGAGAATATACAAATGGGAATTACTATGTTGGGTAAACAGCTGGGAAAATAAAGCCTTGCAGGGTAAAACCACTAGGGCAAGAGACCAGGGAGGGCAGAGCCCTGAGCAGAGCAGTGGTCTGTGGGATGGCAGGGGCTTACCGAATATAGTTGAGCATCCATGGAGGTCCGAGCAGTCTGGGAACCAAAGGAAAAGGTCCAGAATAAATACAGATGTAGAAGCAGGGAAATACTCATCTCGGGACATGGATGCTGAGCATGTACAACTGGAAAAGGATCTGAGCAGGCAAGGAGACTAAGACTGGGTGTCAGGAAAGAGGAAGACCAAGTCTAAGGAAGGAAGATGGGAGTTAGAAATTAGACTCCCTCAGAGGAAAAGGACTCTAGGTGAATAATTTTGCAGGACTTTGTGTGGGTTTATCTGACAGGGAAAAAAGTCAGCACCAGATAACTTTCTAATAAATCTCAAATGATCCCTATGATATCAGCTATATTTTCTCATTTAGCAAAACATTTCCATATGCCAGCAGATGTGTAATCATATATTACAACAGAATCACATAAATGAGAGCAACAGAGACAACTGGTCTCTCACCGGAGAGTCTGGTTTTATTGTTTCTCACAAATCTGTTTTACAACCTTGGGAATACTTCTTACATGCAAAATGTGAGAAGTGAAAACAAGAAATGGTCCAATGGTTGTCTTTGGAAATGCTGCTCTTTTGTAGGCACTTAAAAAGGCAAACATCAAAGGATCCTTTACTCTTCTAAATTATCAACTTGTAATTTCTATGAATTTTGCCATTGATTTGATTTAGGTAGGATTTCACCCTTTCATTGTTTGTAAAGGAAACTGAAATAAAGCACTTGTTCTCCCAATCCAGCTTTTAATTAACAAAAGACTGTAACATTAATGTGATTATCTGGGTTTTCATTTGCTGAGGATACCTCATTATAAGGATCAAGACTTTGATCACTTTTGTAGGTTTTTTTTCTTTTCTGACATTACCAATCAAAGAAGAAGTTAAAGTGGTTTCATTTCCCATAATACAATCATTTTACAAAATGTGTTTTCTCCCTTTTATGCTTTAACCCTAGATTTTACTTGGCTGAGTACCAGCAGCCAGGTTGGACAGGACCTCAAGGATCATGTGGTAGAAACTTTCTCGGCAAAAGCACAGTCCAAACAAGATGGTCCAGCACCCTGACCTGCAGAGTCTTAAAACTGTCCAACACTGGGGAGTCCAACACCACTTCCCTGAGGAGATTATTCCAATAGCTGACTGTGAAAAATTTTCCTTTCATGTCTAATCAGAATCTCCCCAGTAATAACTTGTACCCATTACCCCTCATTTTTCCACTGGACTCCTTGTAAAAGGAAGTCTCCATTCTCTTTGTAGTCACCTTTTAAATACTGAAACATGATGGTAAGGTCTCCCCTAAGCCTTCTTTTTACAAGCTAAACAAACCCACTTAGCTGGAGTGAAACCCTTCATTTTTTTGAGGATATACGGTATGGGTCTCCTAATTAGTACATCCGATAGAAACTCAATTTGAAAAAAGATTGGAGAAAGAGTAAAGAAAGTCCTTGTTTTAGACTACTCACCACTTAGCAACAACAAGTCATCGGCGTGTTATCGACATTATTCTCACACTAAATCCAAAATTTAGCACTGTACCAGCCTGACTCTGCCAGCTGGCTTTAGAGATATTTTAGTATTTAACACTTGTCATATGTAAAAGGTGAAATGTTCTCCTCCAATACTTTTATTCAGTGCTAGCCATTTCTCTTACCTTGCTAGCTATTGCTGCTTGTTCAAGGAATAAGTCCCTGTCTGGAAGAAAAACTATTTTTTGAAAATAAAATTCATATGTTCAACTTAACCCACACAGAAAAATCCTATCAAATCCTAATTCCCTCATGAAAAAATACTTAAGCATAACAAGATTTGTCACTTCTTTAAAAGATTCTGGAAATGGCATAGTGCAGAGTGAGCATGCTTTTAAAAACAATAGGTTTATTATGTTACTTCCTTGTTAGTCTTAAGGAAGAAACATTCCTGACTGGTAACATCCAGAAAAGAAAAAAGTGAGAGCTGCATTATTTTGAGCACAGACTGGTAGAAAAAAAAACCCTACAGAGCAAGTTTTTCACATAAGTTTTCCTTGACTTTTATTCCCAGGAGTGATGTTTATTCTATGGCCCTTGCCACTTCACATCATTGAGCATTTCAGTTCTTTCATTTATAAAAGAAAAAGAAAGTAATATTGGCCTAACTTTCTTTCATGAGTCAATGCAAAACTGGCCTCAGGGCAGTACCCAGAGGCCTTCCACAGCCACCCTTCATGTACTGGGACTTGCTGGTTTTCATAGGCTGGGAACAGGCACTACAAATGTTCTGGCAGCCTTTACATGTTATTTCTCCCCATTGATTGGGACTGGTTATATACAAGCGTTACAACAACACTGAACACGAGGAGTTCTGTAGTCTCTAGTATGATACTGTCACTTACTGGCTGCAATGACAAGATCAGTTTAGAAATATGGGTTTGCCCTCCCCACTACTGTAATCCTGCTGGCACCACTCTGTGCAGATACACTGTAGGCCAGGTGTGAGTTAAACCTCTGGAACGAAGAAGGGAATAAGAATTATCCTTTAAGCATGTGTAAGAGATCCAGCTTGCAACATCTCTGCAGACAGTTGTAGCAGAAAAACTGAGGAGTTGATGAGCTGTGACAGAGCGGGAAGATTGAGGTGCTGAAGGGTCAGAAAT
Source organism: Orthonyx spaldingii (assembly GCA_013397795.1). Classification (NCBI taxonomy): domain Eukaryota; kingdom Metazoa; phylum Chordata; class Aves; order Passeriformes; family Orthonychidae; genus Orthonyx; species Orthonyx spaldingii. Next base: position 1,473,963 of record VZTJ01006610.1, read on the forward strand.
TGCCAGGTGGTCTTCAAGCCAAGGGCAGCATGTTGTGGATTCACTAAAAAATAGTCCTGACTCACTAAGTCCCTTTAGCATTTTGAAATGCTCTTACATAGATCTCTATTTTCACTAGTGTTGTGATACTAAAAGGAGAGAAAAATTTACTAACAAAAAATGAAAAGCCAACGTCAGATACTACATATGATGCTAAAAAAGAAAGGGAGGGAATAGAGCAACTGTACAACTGCTGCCAGTTTTCAGGCAATCTCATGCTGAGGTGTATGATCATATCTCTTTGGTCAAACATTATTCAATTTGCAAAACAGCCAGTCAGCTCCAGATGCAAATTAATGTTACTTACTCATTAAATTTGATAACTTAATGACGTTCTATTTACTTATTTTGAAAAGATGTGATGACTGCTGCTATGAATGTCTCTTCCCTTCTATTTTAAAGTTATGTATGTGGCCAAAAGGTTTGCTCTACTTCAAACTACAAAACCAATGCTCTCATTTACTGACACCACTTATTTCACATGATCACTAGGAATGTATTCATTATGGGATGAGTATATACTTGTGTTCAGGAAACTGAATTATGAATGCAGGTTTCCTTACCTGGCCTGCCATGGCACTACAGAGTGATACTGCCACAGCTCCTGAATTCTCAGCAAGTTCTGGACTCCAGGGTGGGGTCAGTTCCTTGGTGAGAGAGAAATGAATTGATACAGATAGAGTTTATGGCATCCTTGCATCTTTTATTTACGGTAGATGCAATTTTAAAGAGAGGAATTAGATAGCAAAGTCAGTGTGTGGTATGTGACTCACAGACTGGTTTTGAAATTCCAGAAAAGACTCCCTCATATAAAAACCCAGACTGATTTTCAGAGTAGAAGGACTCTGCTTAAGCTCATATCTCCAGAGAGAGAAAAACTCTTATCTTTATCTGCCTTACTTTTTTTTTTTTTTCTTTTTTTTCTTTTCTTTGGCAGCTAGTGACTTAATTTCAGAAGTTACTAAAATAACTTAAGAACATGCCATTGTTGAAAGGGTCATTCTTGCTCTCACCCTTTCATCAGCACTACAGCATGTGGGGGTGTATAGCCAAGCACATCAAAATATTAATCTTACTGAAAGCAAATCCTTCTTCAAGGTGCGTGATTTTAACAGCCAGCACCAGTGAGGAGGTGGATAACAAGCTATCATGAAGCAAGTAGTGAAACAGAATCATCTTTCCTGTTAATGAGATATCAGATTACCTGAAATTACTCACAAAACTTCTCTAAGTGACATTTTCCTCAGAAGTTTCTACAGCCCACACTATTTTCTTTAGGCTTATGACTGTTGAAAGTCTTGCAGCCCCTTTGAAAATGAAACAACTTTTACTTGAAAATGTTAATTAGTTTTTCCAGATGCCTTGGATTTGAAGGACACATTTCCAGGGCATGGATTGAACAACCAAAAAACCCAAACAAAACAAAAACAAGAACTAAAAAGCCACTGGAAAAAGTAAAGTGGATATTTCAGGTAATCACAAGTATTTTATTTGCATGGTATTATAGTTCACTTATTTTTCTGGATGAGCAACCTACAACTGCAGAATGGTGAGTATCCTCAGAACACCAGTCTCTTGAAGTACTGGGTCATTCAGAAAAATTCAGAAACTACAGAAATATTTTAAGCAGCTGCTCCCTGGAAAAAATGGGTCCAAGTAATCGTGTAGCGTTGTACTGGTGAAAGAGGGAAGAGGGAGGAGTGAAAAAGTAGGTTTTTTCGCATTCTAAAGGAAGACAATATACTGCCTTCACTGTCTTTTTTTCACTGGATAGTGAAGAAAACCCTTCTTTCCAACAGGTTTCATTTAAATTCATCCTTCTCTCTAACTTTGACCTGTCTGCCTATAACATCTCAATGCAGCTATCTTCCACATCTTCTATAGTTGCAAAATGAAAGTCTATCTTCAAAGAAACAAAGACAGAAGTCTTAGATATGCCAAAGCCCTACAAATTTCATTAACATTTCTTGCTGAATGGGGGAGTGAGAGCTCTGTTACTGACCCTGTTGAGGAGGAACACCATGGTGAGAATTGAGCTGACTCAGGGCCTGCTGAAGCATCCATGTACCCTGGACACAACCCCTGTGCTGCCCAGCTGCTTGCCCAGCTGGTAGCCTATGCAAAGGAAGAGGGATTGAGGACATCCGTAGGTTTTCAAGAAAGTATAGCGAGGGAGGAAAACTGAACCCATGGAGCATGAGAAGAAACCAGATTTATTCAGAGCGGTAATCGAGGCACAATCTGCTCTGCTCATAGCTTTGCTGGTCCTGCTGCCCCAATTACCTACTTTTCCACTTTTCCTGAGACTCCAGCCTGGACTGGGGCTGGGTTATGAACGCCAGGAAAGGAGCTACCCTCTGGCCACAGGAGAAGTAAAAGCAAAGAATAAATTCTTGTCTAAATTCCTGAGCATCAGCTGCTCTCAAGATAGAAAGTTTGGTATTGAACCCAGCTGGAAAGTGCTACAGTACATGCTGGTTGTATCACCAAAAATACTGCAGGGTACCGCTATAAATAACTGCACACTACACCAAAATACAATGACACTGCATGCTGTGCGTTATTACAAGGCATACTACATTGCAATATTGCAATATACTACTGCAGTATCACTAGCTGCAACAGAATAAGTAAAAGCTCACTTTATGGCCTGGAAAGGACTACAGATAAGTATTACAGTGAATGCAGCCTTGCATTTTTAGCACATTTTTTGTATTAACATAGTCTCACACATATTTGTAATATTTGTGTGCCTGACAAATTTGGGAAAAGAGTCTAAATTAATGACAAAGGTCTGAATTATGAAAATAATGCAGTTAGTTCTATGGACTGGTACATTTCCTCTAAGCACTTTAAAAGAAGTTTCACAAGAACTGTTCTATCCTGGAGAACTGTTCTTTAGCTAAATTCATTTAAAGTATAATTCCAAGAACTCAGCTAATTCATCAAATCTTGGTAGGGAGACTGCTATTTGCAATGATAGTGCCCCTTTTTCACATTGCAGAGTGGGAAGAGAGCCTTTTTCTTGCCTCTTGGAATGGTCCAGGGGACTTAGCTGAAATTCATCAAGCTGGATAAGCATGTGCCCACTCTTAGATTCCTTCAGAATTATGAGGACTGTTACTCAGCACCAGGAATCCATCTGAACTACACCACTCTACAACATGCAAAATCCAAAAAATAAGCATACAAAGTAAATAAATAGTTAATCAATTAATATGCTAATTATCAAAAGGTAAGAAAGGACAAAACACTAAATTTTGTGCCTGCTAAAACCTCTTTCCTTCTTCAGTGTAGGAGACCTTTATCTGTAAATAAAATGTCACTAGTGAATAACGGTGAAGTTAAAAGAAATTTGTAGTAATTAAAAGCAGAGCTGAGCACTGAAATATTCCCTCCAGGGATACTTATTCAAATACTGCCTTGTTTAAATGTTAGAGAATTTAGGCCAAAACATAAATAGTGATAATTATCCATAGTCCACAGATGACTAATTGATTACTGGTGAGTGATAGTTGGTTAAAATTAAACTAATTTATCAACTTCAGATATAAATATTATAGAGCATGCTTTTAAAAACATAATTCATGATTAGAGAACTGTCCCAAATGTTTATAAGCCAAAAAATCATGAAACCAACTTTTAGAATTTTTCCCTGAAGTTTTTAATACTTACTATATTGCTATATAGTGGATCCAAAACTGAAAATAGATATTAGTTTTGAAATACCTGTGATAAAGCAATCAATTTATCAGAAAATGAAATGACATACTGCATTCTTTCCTCTGTCTCCTACTATAGAGTGGTGTCCCACATCAGAAGTCTGCTCTGCTAGATACTGTATGGATATAAGACAAAAATGCAGTTTCAGTCCAAAAGTAGCTAAAAATTTCAAACGAAGAGGATAGCATTAAAAGATCAAACATTTATACCACCTTTTATTAATATTATTTTTAAATTCCTTGACATGTGACATTCTGAAAAATCAAAAATTCAGACTTCATTGCTTTGGTAGTGCTGTCTTTCAGCCTGAAGTGACCTTGCGCTGAAACATTGAGCATTGTTCTAGGTAAGAAGATTAGTTATGAGAAATGGATATTTATTTGGAAAATGGCAGCACTGAGACAATGACAAGAACAAGGAACGCGCAGCAGGAAAGTATCACCATGTAGGCTGTTCAAAGGAACCATGGGAAGCTGAAATTCAGGGAACATCAAAACAGGAGGATACTAATGTGATGGCAAAGTAACATGTCTGAACCAATACCTGGGACACACAATTTTGACAGTAGTACTTTGGACAATGAGGAATAAAATGAGCTGAGACTCAAATTCATGAAGAGTAGGAGTAGGAATCTCTCATGAGGAATGATCAGCATATAGATAAGCAAGGACTCGAGCATGCAAGAAGCTGTATGAGAAAATGAAAGACTAAAGACATGAGCAACTTCAGCATGTCTGAAAATAGTTTTAGATGAACACATACATATTCATACACAGATATATGTATATAAAATATATCTCCCCGTGTATGTGTGTATATATACAGACATACACACAGATCCTTGTCAGTGTCAGATCAAAAAGATCTTGACAAAATGAAAAAACTTCTGTGAATGTCCCATTCTGTGGATGCCCCATCCCTGGAAGTGTTCAAGGCTAGGGACAGGACCCTGGGCAACCTGATCTAATGGGAGACATCCCTGCCCGTGGTGGGATCGGGTGGTTTGGTCCTTTCAAACTCAAACCCTCCTGTGATTCCATGAATGCAGGTTGTTCAGCCCATGTGACTGCCTGATTTTCTGCAGATTGCAGCAATTTTTATTTTTGTTTCAAGCTGTGTTTGGTTCTCCCCAGTTCTTCTGCCTTCAGACCTTGTTCCTGACTGATCTCAACTGCAATAAGCTAAAGCCAAGCATGCTGATGAGAAGTACAGCCTGAATGTTCATGATGCTGAGATATGACTCTCAGAGAGAGATGTCAAGCCTCCCAAATGTCATTAAAGGTCATAGTGTCAAAAATTTTAAAAATTAGTTTCTTGGATGAATGTTCTCTGAGGGGAAACCTTTAACAGTAGGAGACAGATGGGGACAAGGAAACAGTTGTCGTTGTTGAGGAAGGAAGCCAGGGTGGTTTAAAGAACAAAAGAAAGTGTGGGAGCACAGGGAGGCAAATGTGTATGAGGGAAACCACACCTGGCTGAATGTATTCTAGAAAAAATTAATGAAGCTTGTAGAGCTTTATAATAATGATGATCAAAAGGTAACTAACTGGATACACTGGTCAGAAACTTCATGAGATAAGCAAATAGTAGACTTTAGGTTTTACATTTTCTATTGGCCCCAAGATGACTTTTTAAACATAGCTACATGTACAAGGAGCTGTGCTTTCTTTCCTGAATTGCAGAGCAATTTTCTAATCATGTATGAATATATTAGTGTGAGAGATCCATGTTCCAGCTATGAGTTCAATGTTTATAAATAATTACAGATTGAGCACATAGTGTATGGGACATATATGTGAACTTTGACATCTTATATTATTGATTTGAGCAAATTGCCTTCAATGTCAATTAACAGTCCACCTGTAACAGGAGCATGCTGTTCCTATCATAGTCTTTCACAAAATAAAAACTATATATATATATTCAGTTACAGAAACAGTTGTGAACCTCCAACATGAACTTCTCCCTAATCATTACTGAAGAATACAAAGGTTAATCTGGTTCTCCTTCTCTCTTCCTCTCAAGCAATTTCTGGCTTTCTGCAGAAATTTTATTATAAATGGACCATACCTGGAGAAAAAAAAAAAAATGTAACTACCAGCATACAAAAAACCAGCAATAGAAAGTTCATATTCAAATTTCTAGTTGTCCCTGCTTCCAGTCCCATACAGAATCCTATCACCTTGATATCTATAGACGTCTGTAATAACTGTTCTGTAAAGATAGGTAGGATTCACCTTCGGACTCTTTCCTTGCAGCACAGATTGGAATGCATTAATTAAGAAAAAAGGAATCAACTAAAAAACCACAAGTTGTCTCTATTTGAAGATTTACACTGGAATGGAAATTGAATCTTTGTGACCTAATACTGTGTTTAAATGACAGGAGATTCAGTTACTGGTTCTGAAATGATCAAAAACTGTTGAAATGAATTGCAGCATTAAAAGTGGATCTGTGCCCAGGCATTAGACTATATTTCATTTAAAGGTTTCAGGTGTTTTTCGGGGGGTTAGTGTTTTTGGTTTTTTTTTTGCAGGTTGAAGAATGGAAAAATAGAAGATAATTAATTGAATATTAAGAGTAAGAATGGCAGGAGAGTATCCAATTTTATTTCACTCAGTATTAGCTTTGTTTTAAATAGAGAAAAGTAATTTAATAATGAATTTCTCATATAATATAAATAATAACTGTTTCCAATGCTTATCTCATGTTCTCTATGAAAATAAAAGAATGCAAAATTACTATCATTATCTCCTGATGTTTTTGGCTCTTGATCAAAGATAAACCTAATCTGATCTGCCTGCGCCCTATACTGAGATTTTTCTATTGGGAGTTGCACTGCAGCATTCATCATTTGTAAAGTTTCAGGTTGCTCCTTTTGTTCTAGTAAGGCATAATGCTTTGTCAAACTTCTAAGATATTTCTATCTAACATAATTAAAAATAAAACATTTGTTCAGCTTCCCTGTTTGAAATAAACACTGAACCCTTTGGAATAAAATAGGTGATCCAAATCTGAAACCTAGACAGGAATTCAGATTTTTTTTTCATTTACTTGAGGCAGCATTGTTTACTAGTTAGAATATGAGCACAATACTTGTACTTGACAGAAGAAAAAAACCCCTGGGTTCCATCTCAAGATTTGGCAACGACTGTGGGGGAGACAAACACAATGCTTTCTGTTCTTGCTTTAAACTAAGGGTGCAGTCACAAAAACTGTGGCAGTAGATATGGTTTTGAAGTGCTTCAAGGAGAGAGCACAATAGAAGTAATGAAAGAACGTTTGTGATGGTTCCGAAGTGTCACGTTGCTTTCGCTTCACGCTGTGATTTTCTTTCAAGTTCCAACAAAGCTCTTCTCTCATGCTGCCTAAGTTCTGCTAGTACCTTAATTCAAAAGTTTAGATCAAAATCTAGCTTAAAAAGTTCAGAAGAAAGTCAAGAAATCATGGCTGTAGCTGTTATAATGTTCAAAGTAATTTTCACTCTCCAAAATTCTCCAAGAGTAATGCCTACCCAGTGACTGAAAGAGTTGATTTTCAGGTACAATCACAATTTGCACAATCAATACAAAACCTGTATGATCTCTGTGAACTCTGCTGCAAGCTTTGATGATGACTCATAGGAATAAATAAAGTCACAGCTACAAGTAACAGGCTGCATCTCTGATTTTCAGGTTGTTTATAAATTTGAGACATGCGCACTCCTACTTTGTAAGGATGACTTACAAGATACAATAGTGCTACCCGTAATACTTTAAAGGGATCCTGGATCAGGCAATTATTCAGACTAATAATTTTTTATTTAAACCTAGGATACCAAGAAATTTAAACAACAACAACAACAAAAATAGACTCTTCTTCATTTTTCACATGAATTTGTCCTCCTTAATGCAGCACTATATTTAAAAGAGTATGTTCTTTTCTTCCTAACGTGTATAAGTAAGTTTGTCATGTGGAGGAAAATACATCAAAGAGAAAGGCATGCTTTTAGTTTGTTGTTTCTTGTACTGTGGTAAAAAGTGCTGGTTGGAGGCATTCCTGGATAATACTATTGTTTAACAATTCTGTTTAGTGCTTTGACATGGCAGCCCTGGACTTTATCCCGTAAGTCCTCATATGAGTGATCCTTACTCCTTCAAGCTGTACAACTGGACAGAGAAACAAACCATTATTTACCATATATTTTCATTACATGAGGCTGATAAACTATACAATTTTTAACTATTCATGCCTCTTCCTTCTTAAAAGCTTTGAGATAACATGTTCAGTCTCTAAAAGTTCCATTCCAAATGGTACCACAAAATGCAGGACAACATTTATTTGCAAGCAATATGCGTTGAACTGCAGTGATCTCTTCCAGGTAGGAGTCCCATCACAGTTATCCCACCTTAAGGAACCTAACCGTACTGAAGGATGAGGTTATCCATAAGTGATGAAAAAACAGCTCCCCATTATTCCTAGCCTGGGGCAACAAACAGGTAAACATCACAAATTACCCAATGCATGCATGAAAGAAATTTATTTTTTGAACTTATAACCTTTTTTTTCATGATGTCTTCAATTAACTTTAATCCTGATAGTTTTCACACTGTACAAGTGCCGTATAAAATATGTGAATTAATTATAAACCTATCAAATAAATACTCCTACTAAACATCCACATTTAAGAGTCTCAAAGCAGATGTCTTCTACATCACAGAATGATGTTCATAGAATCACAAAGTGGTTTGAGTTGGAAGGTACCTGGTTCCATCCTTCCTGCCATGGGCAGGGACATTTTCCACTAGACCGTGTTGCTCAAAGCCCTGTCCAGCCTGCCCTTGAACACTTCCAACAACGTGGCATCCACAATTTCTGTGGGCAACCTCTTCCAGAGTCTCACCCACCTAATAGAAAATAATGTTTTCCTAATATCTAAGCTAAACCTACTCTCAGTTTAAAGCCATTTCCCTTTGTCCTATCTCTACACACCTTGGTAAAAAATCCCTCTTCAACTTTTTTGTAGGCTCCCTTTAGGTACCGGAAGGCTGCTGTAAGGTCTACCCAGAGCCTTCTCTTCTCCAGGCTGAACAGCCCCAGTTCTCTCAGCCTGTCTGCATATTTGAGGTGCTCCAGCCCTCTGACCATTCTTGTGATCCTCACTGGACCCGCTGCATTTGCTCCTGGCTGGTACCAATGTGATCCAACAGCAGCAGGTACTAACCAGTGGGCTGTATGAGGTTTGGCAGTCTGTCAGTGACTCCTGTGACACAAGCCCCGGCAAGCAGCACCTCTCTGTTGAGCACATGGGTGCCTCCCTCCACAGCTGGCAGAAGAGTCACCCACTGCTATCACCTGTTCCCTTGTCTCAGCTGCACAGGTGGTTACACAGGCAGCAGATGGAGCTGCCTTACTCAGTTCCAGCAACAATCCTGATGTGACAGGTCTTTCCTCTTCACTCTCCAGAGTGGTGAAGTGGTTCTGTGAGGGCACCTCAGCCTTCAGGGGAAGTCTCTTCCTCCTGCAGCTCCTTGCCTGTTCAAACTTCCATTCTTCTGCATTACTGCCCCCCTCCCTTTGTGTGTGCTGGTAGGGGAGGTTTTGCCTTTTTGGCCTTGGATTGTGGGTCCCCTGCAGGCTGTGCTTGGACTCAGCTACCCAACTCCTTCTCAGTGTCCCTGGTATTGTGCAGCCTTCACTTCATTTTTTGCAGCTCAGTCACCAACCTCAAAAGCATATGGTACAGATACTGCAATCTCCACTAAAATTTGGTGATAAAAACTGGATGGTACTTTGTCAGAGGTTACAGCCAGAGTAGAAAAATCCAGAGTGGTATTAGTTCTGATTCCCTAAGCATAATCCATGGTATTTACAATAAGATTTATCTCTCTGACTGGATATTTTTTTTTTTTTAGGTTAACAAAAGTAATTTGAAAGTTTCCTGTTGAATGTCATATCTGTATTCCCTGAGTTCTTCAGTGGATTTCAGAGATGTAAACACATTTCACACCTAAAGACACTTTACAGACTGAAATATGTACTGAGTTGAGCTAGATGTCTCTTGCTGTACTCCTAGGGTCAAAACAGCACACAAAGTGTGGTAGTCAGTGAATTAACTTTAGATTTGACCTACAGAGGCAGGTTTCTGTGGGGTAATGTTAAGTAATTCACTATAGGCTCATTGAATCCTGAGGTCTCTTGCAAACAAAGCTGTCAAATTGCAAAGGTGCTTTGTGAAATCACCTACTGTACATGAGACACCGAACTGAGACTCCAGTGTTCATCCTCTGCCAAGTTCTCAGACACGAACAGCTCATGTTTAACCTCACTAAAGACCCTTTTTTTGACAACAGAATGAGAACTACACCAGACTGCAGATTGTCTTTGAAAGCAAACGGTTTACAAAACTTGTCTTAGACATTAATGCTAGCCTGGGGGTCTTTAGCTCTTGGGTGACATGAAAAAATATGGCAAATACACAAAACCATTTTACATAATGACAGACCCATGTCTTGTAAGAAGTCATTCTGCTAAAGGGCAAGTTCCTGTTCCCATTTAAGTGAACAGCACAATTTCCATGAACAAGATGGGGGCCTTTACACAGCTTTTATTTATCTTTTCTTTTCTTGCATATTTTCTAGTCTGATTTTCATTTTTTCCTGTCTTTCTCTCTTTTATAGTTTTTAGAAATTGACTGAGTAAAATATAAGCCCTGAAATACTTTAAATTACAGTAAAACAAGACCTTTCACTAATTAATTTATATGTCATCAAAATAAGCAGCTTTTCACTTCAGACAAATAGCGAGGTATAATGCTCAGAGAGATCAACAACAGGACCATGAAACCTGATGTTTTCCAGATAAAAAGTCAATAAATAATTAATAGGCCTACCAAATATTTGCCTTAGAAGCATCTTATTATTAAATCTTATTATATCTTATTATTAAACATCTGTATTAGAACCAAGAATTTCTAAAACATAGCAATTACTGTTTCTTCACATGAAGTTTGAAAGCAAAAAATGCATTAGGATGCTCAAAAGAAATGTAATTATATACGGTAAAACTTAAAGTAGTTGAGTAGCTTTATCCTGACTCAGGAGGAAAGAATAATGTCTCAGAAGGAAAAAGAAAAGGGTTTTAAAGAGACATCAGCCCTTGTTCTTTAAAGTAGACACTAATGTATGTTGTGTCTCTTATAATTCAGTGACCAGATATCACTCCAGAAATTCAAATTCGTGCTGAAACAGTATTGCATGAATTGGAAACATTAGCAGAAAGGTTATATTTTCCAATTATTTTCACCATAGTTTGGTAGGCTACTAGTTTACAAACAAAATAAAAAGAAGACTGAAATGGAGAAATAAAAAATGAAATAAAGACCAAATGTACAATATCCTAGTGACATAATTCCTTGCACCACACACTAATATGCTTGCAGGGCATTTCTATAAGCTTTAAATATTCACTAGAAGTATTTCCTCAACAGGGTCAGTTTTTCTAGTGAAACAACAACAGTGTTAAGTCGGTCAGCAAGAGTAAAAGGGACCACTTTCACTATGCAAAAAGCTCTTTGCAGTTACAAAGTAGATGGTAGTTTTGTTTCCACCTAGGTATACTGTAATAAAGACAATCCAGGAGGTCAGGATCTTGGGTTACATAGAAGAGTTGTTGCTAGGCAAGATTTCCTGATGTAAAAGCTGTGAACACTGGCTGTATCTTCAATAAATCTGAAATATTGAAGGTATATAGAATTTCTGGGGCTGCAAAGGCCATGTGGACCCTGTGTGATTCTTGCCAGGGACCTTCTGAAGGCTTATTACACAGTTGAAACTGAATATATGATATAGTTCATGTTCAGGAAGGGTGGAATGTCCTGACAGCATCAGAATTCCTGTGCGCAGGTGAAGAGAAGCATGCACATGCCTGGGTAGTGATTGCTGGAAATCCCAAAGATGTTTAGGGTTCCAGATGAAGAGCAGCCAAATTAGAAGCATGTGAGCCATTACACTTACCATCTGGAAATTCTGGCCTTTAAAATTTGCACAATCCAGGAGAGGACTCACCTCAGAAAACCTGAGTATACGAAAGCTTTTATTACAAACTTGTCAGGGCTTAGAATGTGAAAAAGACATCATAGTCATGAATGCTGATGAACTTCAGTTAGCCAGAATCAGGAAACCACAGTAGGTTCCCTGAGCCCTTCTCACCCGTGAAATCCACTTGAGCAGAATGGACAAGGCTAATAGAAAATGTTCTTATGATCTGATACACAGTTGACACAGAAAAAGTATGTGATTAATATACAAGTTAAATTCAGATGAAAGCTGAGTAAAAATTAGTTCTGTAGCTTGCTCATCAGTAAGAAATTCCACTTACACTAGTAAGGTGTTGTTTTGCAGAAATGGATAAGTGCCATCCACTGTCTACTAGAGAATCAGTATCTCGTGAAAAGCGTTAACTTACAATAAAAGATCCCTCATCCCCATCCTTGATGGAACCCTTGGTCACACACAATAATTATTGAATTAAAAATTCAAATTCACCCATTCTAACTTTATTCTGTGATAATATTTTGCCATTGTAAATTTCTACTTAAATAAGAAAATAAAAAAGAAAATAACGTTTTAGATGGGAGTCCTTGTAGAAATTAAACTCCATTGCTTCTCAGAAGGAGAGGTTCATCATGATAACAATTAGTTTAAATGAAGAGAATTCAACCAAAACTTTGAACTAATCAGAAACACAACTTTTTTCATATTGCTTATTATCTGGGTAATTTTAATTCCCAGGAATTCACTCTGTGGTCTGTTGTTCAGACCTCTAGGTTTCTGGATTTTAGCTACAACCAACATGAAAGCACAGAGAAGAGAAGCAGTCTTTTGACATTTGGCATGTTCTAAAGTTATCCAAAATCAGTGGTGGAGAATCAGCCTTTTCCCAAGGCATCACAGTACTTACTGCCATTTCTTGATTGCTCTGAAAACCTTGGCATCCAAAAATCTTCCTCTTCTCCGTCATGTTGGGGAACCACAGGACTTGGCAGCATCTCTCCTGGTCCCTTCTGCCGTTTAACTGCATGCTGCCCTGCGGTGTCTGAATCAGACACACATCAGGCTTCATGGCACACTTCCAATGGAGAAAGAAGCCTTGGAGCAATTCAGATCTTCTATAGTGTGTGGTTCACAAACCACAGAAGCCCTTCAGAGCTCTGAGGCTGAAATAATGCTCGCAGGGATAAGTTGCTAATAGAGTTTCCTAATGCCTGTAGTACAAACCAGGCAACAACAGCCATGTGCTTCAGTAAAGAAAATCTGCCTTACATGAACTAATGTAACATTGCTGTGTTGCTGGTGGTGTGCAAAAAAAGAACAATGAAATATTTCCTTTATCTTTCTCCAGTTACTATTAATTTGTAGTGCCAAAATGTAGAATCCAGTGATGAGAGTGATAATTCAAGTAAACACTAAAAGAGCTGATAGAACAGCACAAAGTTATTTTCTGCAAACTCTGTGGGAAGCTTCTAAAACTGAGATTTAACCTTAGGATCTGCAAAATTACACAAAAATTATTTAAATAGCCAAAGGAAGTTGGCCCACTAGCACTGCAACTAAATTATAGTTAGTCTGTTGATTAAAGACAAAAGTATCCAGAAATGACTGCATTTGAGAACCACAAAAATCCAGCCGAAACAGCTGGGCTGGAATAGGCCAAACTTTCACCATTGCTCTTTAGTAGTAAGTGTCCTGGTTAATGATCTTTGAATGTCAACAGCTGGGATCAGATGGAAAACAAGCAAAGACAAGCTATGGATACGAGGAAACAAAGATGGAATGTTGCAAAGATATTACAATGATCAAAACTGGACTGACTGCAAATCCCAAACCAGGCTACAAGAACAAAAGAGCATTTTAATGGGTGGAAATTATTTGTAATATATTATTTTCCTCACATAATAAAGAGGAAATCTCTTTTTTCCCTTTTACTGTTGTCTTATATATTGGATTGAAACACTTCCTTCTGGTCCTCTCTGCCAAATCTCAGTATCAGAGGAAATATCAGCTCACTATTGTTACTATATAAATTAGTTGAACTTCATCTAAGACCAGTCTGTAGAACTACTGTGCCAAAAAGGAAAAAAAAAAATTGGTATTCTCTCAACTTACTACATCTCTATTTTAAATATACAGAAAATGAGTTTCATTTGGAGAATATAAAGGACTATAAAGAGCTAAATAAGGCAGTACAGAGAAAGCAGCCTCTGCAGGTGTCTAATAGGCCAGACATACTCACTGTCATACTGAATATTACCTGATTCTGCACTATGTAAGGCTCTGACTGTAATTGATTTCTGGGTCAGCAGCCAAACTGAAATAATGGAAGTAAAAAATGGCTGTTTCTTTGGTCCCTGCTCTGGACCGGGAAAAGAACAAACTTGACCTGGGGTTCCCATTTCTCTGGAAGAGAACGAACATCCAGGCTCTGTGGACAACCAAGCATGAGGGCAAAGATTGCCAACGATGCCTCTCCCATTAAAGCTGTGTCAGCAGCAGTGTGAGTGCCAAGGCTGTACTGATGGGGACTTTGTGGGCCAAAGCAGCCAAGACAGCAGCCTGACAACCCCAGAGTCCATCACCTCTGGCTGGCTGGGCCCAAGAGACGGGGCCAGAAAAAAGAAGAGCCTTTGCCAAATTTTTCCCCAACTTTCTTCTCAGAGACATTGTCCTTTTGTAGAGGGAGGTGTTGTTTCCAAGGCCCTCATGCTGAGATTAAAACCAAATTCCATAATCCCTGAGTTAGTGGGTAGAAGAGGGGTAACATGATTAGAGTTTAGGCTACTTTTTTCTTATGTCAAACAAATTCTGCCATTCTACTAAAAAGTGAAAACAGCTTTAGCATCAAAACTCCATTTGTGATGAATTTGCAGGCACTAAAAGTGTTACCCAACTCTATGGACTAAACTGCGGGTTAAGGTCAGTCTAATCCTTTCATTAAGATCAAGATTATGCCAGCATTTTCTCAGTGCTCTACAGAGCTTTTACAGAGCTCTACAGCAGCTAAATAACCTGACCAAAGAGGCCAAAGCTGAAGTCATCAACAAATAATGTGAAAAAAATCACAGTGAAGCTGTTAAGCAACAGCTACAACATTTTTTGGGGTATGGCAGAGGATAGAGGTACTTAATTGTCTTCAACAATGATGAAGGTATTGCATATGAAATCCAGGATAACTGTTAAGCTTATTGTGAGCTGAAGCAACTCGGCAACAAATTATTTCAGCCTTTCACTAAGATTGCCAGCACTCTGTTGTTTGACAAACCTCTAAGAAGACATGAATATTTGTTTTTCTAGATCTCAGATAGCTTTGGGTTTGCAAAGCTACATAAATGAAACTCAGGAAATTCATGACTAATCTACAAATCCCACTCTGCCTATTTCTCCTTAACTTCTCTTTGTGGCAGTTCAAATTCAGGAGACATCAGTCTGTTGCTAGAGTAGATTTATGTTTCTGGAACACTCACCTGAGATCAAATGTTAGGTCTAACAAGTATTTTCTATTTCCATACAAAAGAAGGTTTACTGGTCAATACTGAGAAACAAAAGGATGTAGCAGGCTCATTTTTTCTTCAAGTCTCAAAATACAGTTTATCTCCAAGTATATACATATAATGGGGATTCCCACCTGACTTTGAACTCTTTCCTCTTAGTTTTATTTATGTTCTTTCCACATTGAAATTGTTAAATTGCTCTGTGAACTTTACTGTTGAACACTTTGATCTTTAATCTCAACATTTGATCTCTACACTTTTCTTTCTTTAGCAAATTATCTGTTTTGGTTTTCATCAAAACCCTGAAATTTCTCTATTTCTCACTTCCCCCAATCCTCTTTTTCAATTACTTTTGCTGGTAGCTGCTGCTTCTGCAAATTTGCCAGTAACTGTTTGCACTAAGGAATAAAAAGAAAAAAGATAACAAACAACAAAAACAAAAACCAAACCAAACCAAAAATACAAAAAACAAACCAAAAAACACCCAAACAAACAAACAAACAAAAAGAAAACAAGGTAACAAACAAAAGAAAAGAAAGGAAAAAAAGAAGAAGATAATGTGAAGGACTCTGTTGGCTTCTGATCAGCCACCCCTGAGCCGAAGTCTTAGGTAACTCCTTTGGAGACATGTAATCTTAAATATTGATGGCTATCCAATTATGAAGACATAATACTGAATATTCACATTGGAAACACAACCCCCAAAGATTTGCTTAGCATATAAAGGAACACAAACATTGTTGTTAAATTAAAGTATGCTCTGAGATACAATATTTTATATAAGCTTAATTGGAATGGACACACTAAGGTTTATTAAACATAAACTTTTAAAGGCTCAGATTTGGCCCAAATGCAAATTCCTCTCCTCTGGAATTAGAATTCAATTTGCAGTCACTTTTAAAACAATTTAGAAATACAACCTGCTTTCTTATGAGACTGGGTGAGCCTGGTTTTAGTTTTACAATTTTGTAATCACAAAAATGATTGTAGTAGTCACTTCATGACAACTCTCAGCACTTCAACAGCAGTTTGTTTGATCTTGAACAGCCTTAGCAAAGACAATGGTGTGTTCGTCACGGAAGTTTTTACAGATGTTTTAGTTGTATGTTGACTCTCCATGTGCCAGCCTGGGTCCTGACAGCTCTGGGGAATTCATCATGCACGAGGCCAACATCACTGCTTTCCCCCAGATGGAGGAGGTTGCTGCAGTTACAGTCAAGCATCCACACACGCCCTGACAGAAGCGGGGCAATGTTTTTGTAAGGGAGCAGGCTGGGAGGACGAGTCAGCTCCTGGCATGAGGCCCCAGAGCTACCCTTGCCTAATCAGGAGTTGTGACTCTTCTGACCCTGATGGCGGCAAAGCTGTGTCTCCTGCAGACTCCCTGTGGTGAAGCCTGTTTCCTTGTTGACCTTGTCACTGCAGAGAGTGGTGGGGAATTTTTCAGATGTAACATATTCAAGTTTTCTCATCCTGTCCTCCCCTTGCCATCCCAACAGGCTTTCCAGCATGGCTTGGATTAGCCTTAAGTTCTTGTGGTTTCTTGTTTCAGGTTTTGGTCTGTCCATTTGTCATCCTGGTTCTGTTTCTCCTCTCTCTGTTCTTAGAATGACAGAACACAGGATCACCTCTTTGGATAAGATTATAAATGCTTCGCTGTCAAATTGCCAGTAATGAGTCTCTGCCAAATTTATACTCTAAAATTCCCCTAGCAGCAATTTAATTACATTATTTTGGATACAGCACCATAGCAGCTGCATTCATTTGATGAGGATTCATTATGGTTTATGGTGAAAACAATGGCAAATTAGCTCTGGTGTGTTTTGGAATTTGCTCTTTATTTAGTTTAGAATAGTCCTGTTTTGTGAGCATGACTCCCAAGCCCATTTCATCCTGCAGCCCGTGAGAAAGTGGGACAGCTCTGACAAAAGTTTTTAAAAATCAGATATATCTACACCTGTTGCAGCTCAGCTGTTGAACTCCTGCTGGTTTGTGGTTGAAAGGGAATTATCAGACAGATCCATTCTACTATATTTCAAAGAATATTACAAGACTATTTCCAGTCATGTGTATAAATCAAAATAAATACATAAATAACAAATCCTCAGTCTTGCCCATATTTTTCATGGATGAATCTTTTCTGCAGAAAAGTATTATATCCCTACCAGAAAGCTAGTATGGGTTCTCAAGGAAATCAAAACCAAATGACTTCTACAACTACTTCCACGCTCAAACTTTAAGCCAGCTTTGTGAAATATTTAATTTTTTTTTAACTCTCTGTAGGATTTATAGTAAGTTGGGGGGTGACATGAAGCCTAATCATAGGGCAAAATTCACAGCTGGGATGTAAAAACCTCCTAAGATCAAATTTGTTCTCCTACCACTACTCTAAACAAAAGCCACAGCTTCACACTAGAAGCTGTTGCCAGAATGTCAACAACATGTGAGGGGCATAACTTCTGCAGGGAATTTTTGTACTAAAAAAAAGTCTTTTTATAGACAAAGTTACAGTACTACTTTTGTATCTCCAATTTATTTTGATTTGTTTATCGATACTGGTAATTTTAATGGTAAAAATAATTTTTTGGCCACTTAAAAACACAAGGAAAAAGAAAGTTTCTGTTTTCAGCTTTCATTACATTCTGTCACATTTGTACATCTTAGCCAGTCTGTGGTGATAAAGAGAACAAACCTTAACAGAGCTGGACATAGAGAAGTTGCTGTACCCTCTTTTTTAATACTCACTTAAGGGCTATAGGTGGAATTGCTTCTCCTTCTTTAGAATAATATTTAAAGTTCATTCAGTCACTTTCCTTTCTGTTCTAATCTGTCAGATCCTTGTCTTTACTTTGTGCCAGAACCAGACTAAAGTCTGACCCATCACTGCATAATGTCAACTTGCTAGACATCCAGGAAATTACTCACTTACTATGCAGAGTTGGGTTTTTTTATTGCTCTTGAGAGCTGACATAGCTAGGGTGGGATTGAACAGGCATGGCACAGGAGAAGGTGGGGATGAACTGCTACAGGAGGGGGAAAATGGTGGATGCAGGGAAACCAGCCATTAAATTGTTATAGCTGCTGGGAAATTGTATTTAAGGCACCTAATTTGTGCATCTCCTATCAGCATCTAGGGCAGCAGTTTTCCTAGAGTACACTTGTGCAGTCCATGAAGACTGCTGGGTGCCTAAAGAGGCAGAAAATGGAGTAGACTCAGAGGTCCCACCCCAGGCATGCCTGCACCACTGCACTCTTGGGTCTGCTCACGGCCAGCAGAAAATGCAGGGAATCAGTTCACCAAAGGGTTGCACAACTATTAAGGCTGCTCCAGTGGGATGGTAGTAACATGCAGAAAAGACAGGGAGAGCAACCTAACAGAAAGAACAAGTTTTGGTGGCAGCAGGTTTGTTAAATTAGTTCAGTTATCCCATAATATACCTTCAGTGCCAAGAGTATTAGTAAGACAAATCTTAAACTACCAATGATAAGTAATAAACAAATAAACAATAAATAAATAATTAAGAAATCCAATAACGTTTGTGGAAGCAATGTGGGATTTTGGTGGTCTGTCTGAAGCTAGAATTCGATATATACTGTAAACATAATGTAAAGCAAAAACAGTAATATAGCCAAACTTTTAAGACTGAACAGGACATATTTTACTTCCACTACCAAAGTAACACTGCTTCACAGCACTAGAAAGGCACATGAATTCTGAATCTTAAACAAGAATACTGAAATTATGTATATAATGTGTTAGAAAACAAAACATCAAAGCTTCAAAACATTTCTCTTGTACCTGGCACACCCAGTTTAAAACAACTTCCCATTGTGGAAGCACTTAGCTTCTCTGGGGTTTATGACAGACTTTCCCTAGGAATTTTTCTGTAGAAATAATGACTCAGAGAGAGCAGCCTTGAGACACGCAGCTTCCAAGATCGGATATTTGCCTGACCTTGGAGACCTCCTCAGGAAGGAAATGAGTTCCTCCAAGGA
Organism: Orthonyx spaldingii; assembly: GCA_013397795.1. Classification (NCBI taxonomy): domain Eukaryota; kingdom Metazoa; phylum Chordata; class Aves; order Passeriformes; family Orthonychidae; genus Orthonyx; species Orthonyx spaldingii. Next base: position 1,493,248 of record VZTJ01006610.1, read on the forward strand.
AAACACGTGACAGCAGATTCAGAGCCTGTTCTGCAAGCAGGAGTCATTCAATGAGGCACTCCAGTCTTGAACTTCAGGGTGAACCAGGGTTTCTACCGCGCTTACAGTATGTCAGAAAAAAACACAAACCAAACTGCATGAAGAAACAAGCATCCTGCCCTTTACTTTCTGTTGTTTTCTTCCTTGGAGTGACAGTTTCATTGCAAACTATAATCAGAGTCATTACAAAATAAGTTCTCCCACATCTGAATTTTTAACTTGTGACAATCATTTACCTGTAACACAACAATTTACTTGTTCCCCTACACTGCAAACATTCAAATCTGCACACAATAGATGCAAAAATTAGACTAAAATAGTTTCCTAATTTATTCTAAATTATTTTGATATTGTACGCATTAAAATCTGAAGCCTTCACTGTTGAAGTGAAGTATTATGAGATTTAATAATAGAACTCCAAATTGGTTTTATTTGTTGTTTTTCTTTCATTTTTTCTAACTTGTAATAGTGACTTATTTGACAGAAAATTTACATTGCTTTCAAGTGAGAGTATGCTAAATTATTTAGGCAGAGGAAGAATCCATTTAAAACTACTCAAAATTCAGACTTCATTTAAATGTTTTTCATTTGTTCAGAAAAAATGTTTTACTAGCTTAGCACTCTCTTTACCCAACCTCTTCTAACAAAAGATATTACCAGAAAATTATTAACCTAGAGGTAGTATTATTCAGGGTAATTCACTGTATGTTCAGATAAAAGTTTTCAACTAGTATAAATATGAACAAAGCTGGAAGTAATCAAGCAAATTAAAGGGGTAAAAAAAGATTCCTCTGATAATATTCTTACCCCAAAAGGACTGCAGTAATTAATAGCATTCTGCCTGCATAAGAATTTCTGTGCATCAAAATTTCAGAAGCATGTGTCTCCAAGTCTGAAAAGAAAGCTAATTCAGCAGAGGCAAAAGAAGTGTAAAAAATACAAAAAGGCTTCATGGTGCTGCTCTGTTTGGTGGATTTGACTGGAAAGGTCAGTTTTTCTTCAAGAGTGATCATAAGAAATGCTCAAAAGAGGGTGAAACCATTATTGTATGGCTCATATAATGCCCTTTCCCCCACAAGGTTCAGTATATTTTTTGAAGTTGAAGGTTGTAATCTAAGGCAAGGGAAAGAAGAGTGTTTGGCCATACTTGAGGGGCACAGGCAAGAAAATATTGAATAATCATATAAATTCACCCAAAGTTTGCATGACCTCAGCAGGCATCTCATGGGTCCTTTTGGTAAGTGGGCACCTTATTGACCCTTGGGTTGAAAAAGGGCCTCAATGCAGGAGCTCTCTCACATGATAGATTTTTCAGTGTAGTTGGAATGGGTTTTGTCTTAAAATGAGATGAGTTGTAATCCTCAGCGCCAGCCTTCCAACAGCAAACACTTCCTCACAAACCAAATGCAGCTCACTCCTGCCAAGCTGAAGAGCACCCTGTGCAGTGGGAGAGCCCCAGCACGGGCGGGGCCGTTCTGGAGTGACCCACTGTCCCAGGAGCCACCTACACAGCAGAAGCAGGAACCATGGGAATGACCATATGGTGACCAGGAGGTCCATGACTACTCACCGGAAAAACACAGGTGCTTTCACTCCCAAGTATTCACTTCTATCCATCTCTTACCTTTCTGTACATATATTTTCCCCTTTTATAGTTTACAGAATATAGTCCAGCTTGTTATATTGGGAAAGGCATTGAAAATATCTATTTTTTGGATTGAGAATTTAAAAGGCTTTTTTTAAACTATGTCATTCAGATATTATTTGCATATTTTAATATTAACTTGAATTATTCCTTTGAAGGGATTTCTTGCATGCATGTGTTCCAAGTCTTTGGACCAGAAATAAAATATTTTAAATACCTATTCAGATAAACCTTCAATCATACAGTGATCAGAATGTCTTCTTCTCTTTAGTAATTTAGTATTAGAATAGATATTGCTCAAATTCAGTTTGAATGAGTTATAATCTTTATATGCTACTGGCTTAATTTGGAAATAAATTTTGCACATGCTGTCATTAGCTATATCTTAATGAGTCTGCTTAATGTTTCTACCACAAGACACACATGTTGTGAACAGTTGTTCATCTTTAATCTCTTTCAAAGTTTGACAGTATCATAACAAATAAGAAAACTTGAGCTTATAGTCTTACATTTCAGAATAGACAGGACATCTCCAGAAGCACAGAGATGAGTTTTGGGGTGGGGGAGGCTACTGTAGTGTGGGGACCTGTGGAACTTCCAGCTGGTCCTAGAGCAAAGCACTGGGTGCTTATCAAGGGAACATTAACCTGTATAACCAGCACAGCAATGTAGCTTCTTCTCTTTTACTTCCTCACAGAATGTTTTTTCCCTTCTCTGGTAGTTAATGAAAAATAATGTGTTTTCTTTTTCACCTTTACTAATTTTAACTATAAGCCAGATTTATATGCAGAAAATTTCCCTGACATTCAAACACTTTACAAGCTGGAACTGACATTGTTATTCGTAGACAGCATGACATCTCAATCATCATGACCTGCATGGGGTAAACAGGAGAGTTTGACAAGTCTTACATTTTGTTGTATATGTATGGATAGTTCAAGAGAAAAGAGAAAACCTGGATTATTTTGACTGGGGAAGCACTTTTTTTCTCCCTTCATCTTCTTCAAAGTAGCCATTGCCTTGTCCAACTCCGATACTCTGAGTATGTTAAGAAATCTTTCATTACTATCTGCCATCAGAGATGTTCCAGCTGATTTGGAGTCAAACAGGTTGGTGTTTATCTTCTGAGGCAGAAATAGAAGTTTAATACCTTTAAAGTAAGTACTTCAAAATGTACATGAATTACTGGTAGAATTACAGTAAACAATATTTAAAAAAAAGCTGTAGTGCTTAGCATTTTAGACATACCCCTAAACAAGAGGTATATTAACAATCCCATCTTGATATGAGTCCTGTGATGCAAGAGCTCTATCCCCCTCCTCTCACTCTCATCTCTTCAGTCAGCCTAAGAGCAGATTGCTGCTCCCATTTTCATCTGTGCTGGTATTAGCAATAATCAACCACAACTGGTGAGCATACAGGAAACAATGGTGCAAGAAATTATTAAAGTGTTATAGCACTAGGAAGTAATTGCATAAAAAAGGCTACACATTTTGCTATTTATTGTAAAGAGCTGATATATACATTACATTAAAGATGTCTTCTCATTGTACAATGATTTTCCTTTTATTTGGAATAACCCTTCAAGAAAGAATTTTGATATGAGAACCATAATTACATTAAGAAATTAAAGCTGATACTCTTATGAGATAGAAGAGAATCTATATCTCATAAGATATGATAGATTCTCTCATACTTTGAAATATTTCTTTCTTTCTTTTTCAAATTTAGGGTGTGTAGATTTTCAGTCAATAGAGAGTCTGTTATAACAGTAACTAACATCAGTTTTGCCATCAGAATTAATTTATTAGACTGGCACATAACGCAGGACATACAGAGCCAGAAACTGCAGTGGCACCTCTGTAGATGAAGAGCACAAGAATCCAGGCTTTTCAACGTCAGGACAAGGGGAGGCAAGGCTATTGTATTTCAAACCAAACTAATTACATGAAATCAAATAGTAGTGCTTCCACTGACTGGTGAAACCAGCCAATAGTAATTTCAACCTTTCTTTTAATCTTGGCCATTACACGATGCAAACAGGTCACTTAAATATTACTGTAACCGTATAAAATATCTGTGTACCTGTCATGCTTGCTGTTGTATTTTGTTCTAAGCATAGGGGAATGAATATTCCTTGAAGCTGGGATTACATCTCAAGTACTTGCACAAGACCTTATATTATACAAATTTTTTTTTAATTGAGCCTTTGGGGATTACCATAGTAAAAAATAAATAAATTAATTTCTATACTTGACAGATGTGGTGGCAGAGATGATAGTACAGCTGAATTCTGTCTATTCCAAAGTCACAAATACCCACAGAGATTTTCTTTTTTTCTTTAAAAAACCCTCAACTTTCATATAGATATGAAACTTTATATTGTATATTACTCCATCAAAACATCCTCGACTTTCAAATTTTCAGCATTTGATTTCTACAGCCACTGTTCTGTAGGCCACTAAAAGGCTATGGACAAGGGGTCTGAGGTAGTTTAAAAGACCATTCTCAATATCACAACTAATTGAACAGGTAAATAGCAAAGGAAAAAGCTAGCCATATGCACTCTGGCTTGGCTCTGTTTCTCATCTGTGCTGAATTTGATCTCTCTGATGATGTAAAATATAATTATAGGATCATACTGCTACTTTACATTAATATGGCCAACATACTGTAAGGAAGTTAAAATTGCAAAGTTTCACAAAATAAGACTGAGATTACATTTAGACAGGAAATTTTCAATTCTCAAGAAATGCAAAGTTTTTGAGCATGGAAAGAAACCAAACCACTCCACCCTCTTGCTTTCAGTTGAACTGACAGAACTTTGTTAATGTAATAAATACAAAAGTATAAATAGCCTAAAAATTCTGGAAGTGCAATAGTCATAATTGAGATGAACAGGGGAAAACGTTTCTTCAGAACCATATTCCTGTCTATGGACTCATTGCTTTTTTCTTTTTCTCACCCTCTCTGATTTCCAGTGGTCAGAATCTCAGGGAGCTCTTACAGAGGAGTCACAGTGGATGTGCAAACACAGGTGTTAAGAGGGGGCAGAGAATTTTCTAAATTTTGAAGTGCAATTCTAGCTACTACAGACTCACATCTTGACAACTGGGAACAGCTGAAAATGGATTAGTAAGTCTTAATGGAGGGGACCTGTAAGGTACAGAAGCAACCCAAAGGTCCAGTCTTCCAAGCATATTTGTCCGAGGCAGTAAAATAACCCTGTAGATGTGCCCCTTCCACCACTGTAAACTGAGACATTGCATAGGAGCAACATGTCACACAAAGGAGAAATATATAAAAAAGTAATAGTTCCACTCCAGCCAGTAGAAATTAAAAATGAAAAGGCTATCATAAAAAGCAATCCTGCTGGCACCATCAAGGCTCATCATCAAGAAAGTCAGTGATATATTACATATTTATTAGCTAACCAAGAAATTCTAAGCATTCTACTGGTGAAAACAATGCACTTTCAACTAAGCATTTGTTCTGCAAAAGGATAAGGATCACTTAAATATGTGTTTTCAGAAGGTGTAAGGATAACAGTATAGTCACTCTGTGATAAAATCAACTTTTTCTTTGCTCCTTCTTCATTTTTTACTGACTTGAGACAACTGGAAAATGGATTTGCAACAGCAACATTATAAACAAGATGTGAAAGCTGTGAAGGGCAGGAATCCCCTTGCCTCAAGTACTTGATGTGGGTATTTGCTCTCGAGGGCAGCAATGTCCTTCCCAGCAAAAGAAAAGGCTGCATGGACAGTCAAGGGATGACAACAGAGACAGGTCTGGATGACTGGTTTTGGGGAGAGGTAAATACAGATGGGAGAGAAAGGGAACACACAGTCTTATCACCCATATCAGACTTCGAGTCCAAAGTGTGCTTTAGCAAACCAACACGGCTTCCCAGTCCATGACCTTGTGCAGAAGTTTCCCTTACCATGGACCGTTCAGGCTTTCCAAATTAGGCACAGTTTCTGTTTGGTATAAACCCTATGTAAGGTTCACAGTGCCAATGACACATACAAGTATTGTTGTTTTGATAGGAAGTATACATTTTACTGAAGAAAAAGGGCCAAAGTAAAACATAACAGATTTATACTTGCAAAGCCCAAATTGAAAGAAATATACTGGGATCATTGCTAAGTTTGTGTGGGTTTTAAGATTAGAAAATGTAAAACAAACAAACAAAAAAAAGAGGTCATGAAAATTATTCAGCATAAGACAGAGAACTAAAATTATTTACTCAAGCTCTTATAATTGTGTGTCATTGCTGGTCAGAGTTAAAATAATTTGGGTATCTCTTCATGGACCAATTTAACATATTAAATTAAATCTTGAAAAAAATCTGAATAATGAGTGTTCTGCAGTGCTTATTTGGGAGACATTTGCATCCAGATTTTGAGGTGGGGTTTTTTCATATTTAAAGTCCGTTATTAACAACTTTGATATTTGCCTGAAAATATATTTGCTGTCATACTATTTTTAAAAATATTTTCATTCAGATGAGGTTTTGCTTTAAAATAAGTTCAGAATATACATACCTAAATATAGACATACATATTTATACCCTTCACACACCTCCCAAAGCCACTGAAGACTGTGTTTTAGCCTACTGTCCTTGTTGAGTGGTTTTAGCCTTACGGCCCCAATCAGCTTTATCATTCCCTGGTAAAGCACTAAAACAATTAACTGATTAATTCTATTTATTTGTTATAACAAAATGCACTGTTATGCTAAAGCCCATAAATACTCTGCTTTTGAAGACTACTTGTTACTTTTCCTGTTACCAACACTATCTTTGTTACTCTGGTAGGCAGACTACATTTCCTAAACCTGTGTCCGGTGTTCTAAAAGAGTTTGTTGGTTTACCTATATACTCACCTACTTGCTTAATTTCCACATTTGTCATTTTATTATTTACTGTTTCTACACAAATCCTAATTCCAAGGAAGTATCTGTCATGGTTTATATTCCACTAACAACTTTCAGGCATTGTATTATCTAAAAAAACATTACCAATGAAGGGTCAAGGCAAGAGGCCATTACAATACACCAGTTTAGAGCTTGAACATGGACTTAAAGTCTGTTGTCTGAACAGTTTGGACCAGAACCATGGAAAAGTATGACAGTATATTTTATTTAACTTCTAGTCTGGCTTCCCTGGAAACCAGTCATGAGAACAAAGATAAAAATGCTGTACTATTCACAATTTTGCTTCATTCTTGTGTTCTTCCTGAATACATTAGACCTTCAACACCATCATTCCCACTAAAATTGAAGGAAATAAGTAGTATGTGAAAGACTTGCCAACTATTAAATTTGTGAAATTAAATTATAAAACTCTATGACTTATATTATTTAAGGGAACTTGGGCAGATAAAATCCCCTAATCTCATAGTACTTAGAACTATTGTAAAGTCATAGCTCATTATCCACAGTCATCTACATGCATCTAAAGTAATAAATACACACACACACTTCCCCCCATAAAAGACCAATTTTGGTTCTGTATTAACACTTTCTGTTATCCTTCTAAACTCTGATGAAGAAATACCAAATGGAGGAAACACAGACATTGCAGATAACACTGAACTAAAGGCAGAATTTTCTAAAGTCTGTCTTAATTATATTTCAGTGTAATAAAATAAGTGTAGATGGAAAACTGTTCTAGTAAAAGAGCTTATTCCTACATCAATTTTCTTCTATGCAACAACTTCATATTTTTGGATCTTTGCAAATGCTGAAGCATAGCCAGTTAGTTATATTTTTCCATCTATTTCTGGGTCAAATAATTAAGTAATATCAAATAATATTCCATACTAATCACTGTGACCATTCATCATTTTAATTTCATAAAAAAATTTATACACTGAAATATCTATCAAGCAGTATCTAATCTAATAATATGATAATAATATCAAGCTGCATCTAATCTAATAATAACGAAAGTCCATGAGCTCTACACTTTGCCAGGTTGGATATGATGTTCTAACTATATGTTAAACTTGCATAACTGGCACTGTAAAAAGTAACACTCTAAATTTGTTAAGTACAATGTAAAGGAAGGTGCCACTTATCTAAATGTTAATAACACATATCACTATTACACTGACATATTATGTCTGTATGTTGATGCTGAATTGATTTTTGCCTTTTTGCTTTTATATATTCTCCATCTTCTTTACATATGTTTTTGTAGCTCTGTAGCCTATTATATTCATAGCTAGCATTTTACCTACTCTATTAGACAGAAAGACAAAATAAATTCCCCAGTGGCTCCAGGCCCTGGGGGTCCAAGGTTACATTCTCTGGGAAGCCAAGGTTGAAACCAGCTCTCTGAGACACAGTTTCATAAACAAAGTTTAGTTCCTATCTAAGGTGGAGGGGAATTCAGAAAAGGAGAGAACCAAGGGAGACTTACCTCATCACCTACGTCTCTAATTGGGGATTTTTATCAATTATGTTATTTGCTAAACATATGAAAATTGTATGTGCTTTATGTTATGTGTGCATCTTCGTTGGTTTCCATCTAGTGAGTTGTGCACCTATGAATCCTTATAAAGGTAACCCCTTTTTATCACCTGTGCCTGGCTCATGATTTTAGAACCAGCAAAAAGACATCAATATCAGTTTGATTTTATTAAAATAGCTTCCATTAAACAACAAGTGAGTAAAGGGTCTGTAGAGAACCTAGAAACTTAGATATGAAAATATTCAGCTACTAAAAAGGATATATGCATAGAATTGTAAAAACAGATAATAAGTAAATCTATTAATGTGTGGTTTATATACATATATGATTAAACTTTTGACTATTTATACTTTTACTGACATACACATATATACGAAACTGCACATTTTTACTTAAAAGACAGACGTGTATTTCTTCAAATTCAAGATTCTAGATATACCTTAAGTTAGACATTACTAAAAATTACCTGTATTTCTATGCTAGACAACCCTATACAGACATAAATGCCACCATATTGTATTATGCAATATTAGTATATGCTGACATAACCACTGTAAATATAGGAATAGAATGTATACAGATATATGTATGTGCATAATATATTTATATATAAGTCCAGAAACCAATGTTCCTGGATTGTCAAACCCAGTTTTGTAGGAGTACATATTTATAAGTGCTGGATTCTTATAACATCACAGTATATCAATTAATGATCAAGATGACATTATAAAATATTGCCATATAAAAATAGGTGGAAAGTATCAACACATATTTTGCCACAATCTTTGCAAAGTCCTTTAAATATGAATTTTTTTTAATCTATACTGTGTATATAGCAGAGAAGTACACATATTTTTGCATTCTGTTTGCAGTAGCTGTGGACTTGACAAGGTCTCCTACCTTTATACAATCAAAGTTTTATAAGGGTTGAATTCCTTCCTCCCTATGTAGAAACAATTCCTATTCCTTTAATATTTGTGAGTAGATGAATTAACACAATAGGAAAAGTAATTCTTGCATCCTGAAACAACAGTGTAGGAAAAATAGATGTGCATGGATTCTACCACTAAAACTAGCTGAAAACCAGATAAACAAGAAGTTCCTTTTGTTTCTGGAATTGCTGAGTGCTATTCAGAGAGCTGGCCTGCTTCATAAACATGCCCAAAACAAATCAGCATTGATAAATTCCAAACAAAAATATCCAAAAACCAAAGCTAAGCTACAACAATTTGAGTTAGCAAAAGATCTTTCTTGACTAAGCATTAGAAAAATTGTGTCAAAACTATTTTTTGGCAAGAAGATATATATTAGAGGCTAAATTGTCAGTAAATATGAAGACAAGTAAAAAAATTAGTTTCAATGGTGTTCTGCTGGCTTTACACCGTTTCAAAATACGTTTTTCCATCTATCTTTCTTTTTTTTATATCTCTTCATGGCCCTTTGCTAATATTAAATGAGTGGTGCATTTCCATCTACTCCTTATAAGTTTGTCCTCCCTCAAATATTCTCTATTGTTCAAAAGAAATCTTATCTTACTGGATTTTTCCTCATGTTCATGAGTCTAAATATATCTATCAAACAATGGTAATTATATTAATTTTTTTCTGAAAAAAATCTATGTTTAAATTATCATTTTCTTTTTATTGCAACAAGACAAAAAGTAAAAAATCAGTATCAAAAGTAATTACCCAAAAATATTTTCTTTGAGTTAATATGGTGGTAAGCACAGGCATTTGTTCTTTCTATATTTAAAACATTGACTGTTTTTGTTGCTAAAAATTATTTTTGTCACTATTTTGATCACCACATCATAAATCTAGGGTATTACCAGTTCCTTGTCTTGGTCATGGTCTATTGCTTTTTCCATTAGCAATATGCATCTGTCTATGATCAACTTTAAAAAGAAAAACAAAATCCAAAGTGCATCTATAAACACTAAACCAACAATGAACATGAAGGTGGTATCATGTGGCTGTGTAGCTAAGCAAGAAAGGATGGCTCCTGAGGAAATACAAATGTCCTCAATTCCCTCTGCCCTAACACAAGCCGAGAAATAGAAGCACCTCTCAGGGCTGGAGATGTAGTTGCCAAAGGAAAACACTTTCTCATTTTGAGAAGTCCACAATTGTTGTTATACTGACTGTTAAACACATTTCAGTGTAGATGCCTCTGCTGGACAAGTGTACAGAACTCCTAATTAAGGAGTTTCATTTTTGCCACAAAAGGAGTTAGATTGTAATGGCATCTTTTGTCCTATGCTTGATGAGGGGTGAGATATTGTTTAAACCATTAGCAACACCACTGTAAGAAAATGTAGGTAATTAGCATAGCTTAACACCCAGAACAGCACCACTTGCTATTGTAAGCATCAACAGTGTGTCGCTTTAAAAAGAAAAATCAAAAGGAGGAGTCACCTTAAGTGGTCTAGCTTTTCTTTTTGAAAGATAAAGTTAACCACACATTTTTTAACTGATCCACTATACTACTGACTACCTCATTCTCATTCTTTCGGAATTTTTTTTTTAAGATTTGGGTAGCCTATGTATCAAACCCCATGTATATTAAAAAGCCACGGCAGCAACATAGCAAGCAAAACCTCATTTTCTCAAGAGGGGATTTTCTAATCCATTTCAATATTTAATTTGCCAGTGGTGTGTGCACGTTACCTGTAAGTTAATAAAGACCATCTGCAATCTCATGCCTAAAATTATGTCAGCAGAAAGACCAGTGATTCAAGAGGTCATATCACCTTCAAGGAAGGAGGAGGAAGAGGCCTGAATGTGAAAACAGAGTTGAAATTTTTGCCCATCAGCTAGCAAATGCCAGTGTGAACCAGTATAGTTCCTTTACTTCTGAGGGATAAATGCCAATCTACAGAACTGAAAATCTCATTTTCTAAGACTGATTTGTAAACCAGAACTAAGTGCTGTGACGGGAGTGGTAATGAGGAAAGGGAAGACATTACTTTCAGATTACCTTCTTATGAACAGAGAATGGATGCTGGATCTGCATGGAAACCACTTGGCCTAACATTCCTGGATCAGAGCATAAGTGTGTCATACATGTGGCATAATTGGCATGACTGATGTCATCACTGGCATGAAATAGGCTGCTTCATGACTAAGATGATAGGAACAGGATTTCACACAGACTAATAATTGTCTGTGTAAACTTCTTTTATACACTTCGGGTACAAAAAAATTCCATATCTCAAAAAAATCATACAAATAAATAATGGTAGGAGTTGTCATTCTGAGACAAGAGTTATTTGGCTCAAGTTTATGCTAACCATTAAATTAGTACTTTAATTAGTCTTAAAGGAGGCTGGTGTAGAATACTTTAGTAGGCTTTTGCCAGGTTATCTAAACTGGGTGATATGCATTGTGAATGTTACTTGTCTTTTTGAGATACACCTTCAGAGTCTGCTTAAATATCTTTGCACAGAAAAGACACAGATCATGCACAAATACCTTCATTTCCTTCCTACCTACAGTATTGAGTCAAAGATCACAAGGGAGAAGACATGTCTTTTAAAGTCTTCTTTCAAGGCTTGCATTACTTATGTACATCAACACCAAGAAATGTTTACTACTTTTTTACATCCCCAAAAACATGCTTATCGAGTATTTAATGTTGAAGGTCTTTCATGTTAAGTAGTATATTAAGCTGGTATAAAGTTGGTAACCAATACATTGTTATGTTACTAAATAGTAGCACCTGTTAAGGATGTAAACCCACTGGATTATTAAAAAGCACTGTAAATCCATGCACCTATTCATGCTTATGGTGCATGCCAATGTTATCAATGACTAAACTATTAAAATAACGAATTAGTTCAGAAAAAAGAAAACAACAATAAAAACTCCTCTTTAGTAAGTATGAAGGTCTTTAAGAAATGAAAGGAAGTTATCAGGTCCAGGTAAAGAAGTGTCTTTCATTATGTTAATATAATCATATAATACAATCCGCATGTTTGCACAGCATAGAGGCACACAACCCACACAGAATGTGTATGCAGATTTCACCAGCAACCACCTAAATTTATCATAGAATTGTGTGCAGCCATGCATTTTAATCCAGAAGTATTTAAGTTAGTTAAACCTATAATTCCGTTTCTTTTCCACATTCAAAATTCTGTGTGGAAAGGCTGGCAGATAAGCTTTTCTCTCCATGCTTGTGATTTCTTGGTTGCAGTGCATCTTTAAAAAATCCCCGACAGATGCACACAGGCACATGCAGACTGTCCAGAAAGAGTGGGTGGAGGAAAGTGTGGGATGCCTAATTCCTGCCTTGGCTCTGCAGCAGCACAGGAATCAGCATGAGAGAAATGTACACCCAGGTGGGTGTGAGGCTACTTGCCTTGGCCTCAGTATTCAGCAGGAGCTCTGCCACTGCTTGCAGCCTGGAGAGCCTCCAGAGCACCCTGAGACCTGGCTGCCCATTGCCACCTCGCCCAGGGCATCCTGTACAGGGCCAGGCTGCTGGAGCCTCCCAGCTACCTGGCAGGAGATGTGCCAGAAGCTTGCTGAACCGTGGGAATGCCTCAAGAAGATCAGAAACAATTTTGGCTTTGTTTCCAGGATTGCACTGCCTGTGAGCCTGGTGGGAGGCAGCACAGGAAGAGCAGAGCTGGCATTTGACTTCCCTGGATGGACGGAGCCTATGCAAAGAATAAGCCGGCATAGATAAATGCATCTCCTGTTAGTGGTGATGTGAAGGGCTTTTCACAATGAAAGCAACCTAATGAAAAATAATCATCAGCAAAAGCCTATGCAAAGAATGCTTGACATTTCAATCAGCGCCTGTGTATGTGTAGTCAGCACTAAACCTTGCCAGCTGCCAGGAATAAATCTGCAGGTAGATAAGAAAATTCACCTAAACAGTGCTATATGCTGCATATTCCTTATGATCGCTTTAGAGAAATCCAAACACAAGTGAGGAACTTTTTCTTAAGTAAAATCTGACATGTTTTACATGGTGAGCAAACACACATACAGATCTGTATGCGTATCTCACATAATTAGAGATCGCACATCTGCCTTTCCCAAGCACTGCCCGAATGAGGACTTTAGCATGCAACCAAAGGGTACTTTCCTTCCCAACCACACACTGCTTGGCTAAGAAAACTCATAGATAACACTAATAGGTAACACTGACCTTTAGCTTGTCATAGCGGTCACTTAAAGCTGCCACCTGATGGTCACGGTGTCGCCCGACCAGTTTACACAAGGCACAAATTAACTGGTCATCAGTCACGCAGTACATGTTAACTTTCTCATCTTCATGCTCCAAGCACATTAATCCCCTGATGTGAGAGTCCGGGATGGGCTCGATGAGACGGTGGCCGGTGAATGGCTTCTTATTGGGGTGAGTGGCTTTCAGGCACTCCTCGCAGTAGGACACCTCACAGGTAACGCAGGTTTTCACCGCCTCCTGGGCAGGGTCCTGGTCACAGAACTGGCAGAGGACCTTCTCGCAGGACGACATGCTGTTGTTATCGAACGCCCGCTCCCGGCGGGTCTCGCTGGGAGAATTGGGCCCGCTGACCGAGGCTTTCTGAAACCTGTCGATGATGTTCTGCAGGGTGACGTTGCGCTTGAGCCCGTCTAGACCGCGCTGGCTGAGGGTGATGACATAGCGGCAGGTCGGGCACTGGAAGGCGGTGATAGACTCCACTGGCTCGTTGGTGGCGCAGTGGGAGACCAGGATGCGGTGCGCGCAGTTGAAGCAGAGGCTGTGAGCGCAAGGCAGCAGCAGCGGGTCTTCAAACAGCTCCAGACAGATAGGGCAGGTCAGTTCTGACTCCAGTGTTTCCATCTTCAGGCAAAGCTTTCCTGTGGCGTCAGCGAAATCCAGGGAAGCTGATCAGCTATCTGGAAACACACGTAAAATTCGATTAGGCAAGAGAAAACATGAGGGGTCAGCTGTGGGGGGTTGTCAACTTTCGCCACTGCTCCCTGGTCTATCAACCCACCACGCCGGGCGGGAGAGCAATCAAAAGTTTTGAACCTGCACATACACACATCAAGGTATTTAAACTGTTTTATTTCCCCCCTCTCTGTTCACTTAAGAATGAAAAAAACCCAAGCGTTCTTAATTTTTTTCTCTTTCGCTTTCTTTCTCATGCAATCAAGGAAAATAGCAGATGTTTCTGTGCATTATTAAAACCCAAAATGATGAACTTCAAACAGCCTATTACAGCAAAGTTAGATTTCTTTTGCAGATGCTGCTTTTGGCTTCACTCCTCTATTAGTAGAACTTTTAAAAAACCCTTCAACTTTGTATAACATTGTGCAAGGATTAGTCCAGAGTATTATAACTGATAAATTTAAAATCTCTATTAGCATTAAAAGAGTTATTTTAACAGATTGAAATTTTTACTTGCTGCTATATCAATAGCACAATATTTAGAATACATGTCTGTGTTTACTTGTACAAATATATATATATGGATATAAACACAAGGAATAGTGTTTCTAGGGAAGTGTGTGACATCCTACATATATATGTGTGATATATATCCTATACTGATATACTCCTATGTATTTCAAGAACACATGCAGCTGTATTTATATGCATCTGTATTTTTGTGCATACATACCTGTATGCATAGGCCAAAAAGTATATCACATACATGTTTGTAGTAAGATTAATGTAGCCATGGGAGCACACAGTGCTGTAACTGAACTGCCTAAATGAGGATTAATCAAGTAGATGCCAAACAGTAGTTTAACCCAAATTTGTGATGATCCTAACCTCTAATAAAAGAAGAGCCTCTAGACAGATAGCAAAATGTGTGATTTGCCTAGGAGAAATTTGTGTGTGTGATTGTGTAAGTATTCACTTTTATATGAGTGCTCTCTACTGCTAAAACATATGAACTATGGCTTGCTTTAGTGACCTTGTTAAACCCCTGAAGTGGATTTGGACTAGAATCAATGCATTTCGAATGGAGGGCATGGGATTTTCTGGAGAAGGCAGCAGTCCACCCCCATCAGAGATCAACTGAAACTTCATTTGCTTCCTTTCCTGCGCTCAGTGTTATAGAGAGTGGTTTTGAAAGAGTCGCCCTACACGGCTCTCCCTGCCTAAGCTCCTGTCAAGGGCCCGTCACTGCCGCAAGCAGACAGGTCAGTGAAGCAGAAGCAAAAGCTATGCTTCACACTCACAGAGCTGTACCTCTTCACAGTACAATCTATTTAAGCTTTGTTGTTCATAACTGAGAACGGCTTCAGATGGCACAGCTGCATCGTCTTTACACTGTAAAGTCATTGTTCAGTTTTGTGAACTCTTGACTCCTCCCCTGGCCAGGGAAAAGGGAAGAAGGACAAGAATCCCCCACAAACAAACCTTGATTCATTAAGGGTGAGAAAAGCTCAGGGCTCATTAGCAGCCTTGGGAACCGAGCATGCTTGAATTTTCTGTACTTCATGACAATTAGTGTGGGGAGCGTGGTGGCAGTGACAGGAAGGGTACCTATAACCCTAACACGGACCACAGTGAAAGGGAAAGTTCAGCAAACAGAGGCAAGGTTCAGACTTCACAATTGGTATTTAGTTCTCCTTGCTGTGTGGGAAGAGCAGCAAGGCATCTGTTCCAGACGTATGCTTAGAATTTAGGATACTTTGCCTCTTTGCACTGATGTGTCCTTTTATTCTGCCAAGAAATCCGAGCATTTAAAAAATTAACTGACCCCATCACAAAATTTGCCTTCCTGTATCTTCCGTGATGCTGATCTTATTTGAAATAAAGTTCAGTTTGCCAAAGACTAATTCATTTATAGCTATCCATCAGCTGCCATAATTGCACGGTGCATCTGGTCAAAATTAAACGTCTGGAAATTTAATATAAGCAGGAAGACAACTCCCCTCTCAGCCATAGTCATACAGCACAGAAGAGATTAAAGCTTTTTCTGCAAATGAAGACCAGTTTGTCTTTCCTCCTCTTCACTCTCTGTCTCACAGAAGTCCCAAAAGATCAAAATCTCGTGCACATTGTTTGAATCCCTTCCACACCACAACTGTCTACCTCATCATCCCCTTTTCCTGGAGGCTGAATGCTACACTGGAAAAGGGAGAAGGGGATTTAGGTTTGGCAGGAAACAATGTTTAAAAAGACAAACTAATCATTGCTCATCTATTGGCAGTCCTGTGAAAACTTGCCAGCCTTTCAGGTTTGTTTCAGAATACAGGGCTTTCTTCTATACTAATCTTTCTGTACAAAATTCCTTCTGCTCCTCCATGTGCCAAACAGTTTCATTCATTCTGTTTCCTTCTCAAGGCACTTTTTTTAAGCAAAGGGCTTTTTATGGTATTCATTTAAAAGAGAGGTACAGATAAACAGCTAGAAGCAGCAGAAAAACATTTGCATCACTGCCTCACAGAGAGATGTTTGAATCACCATCGGGGCTCTACACAAATACCACCATCTCAACTGATGACTAACTCTAATCTATCTGACCTGAATGAGCAGCAGCTCAGCCCTAACTAATGCTATTCAGTATGAGCAAGGGTGCCAAAATCTGATCTCAGACTGTAAACGTCTTGGAATAAGAACCTATCTTCCAAGGTAAACAAAGCTGAGCACACTGATAGAAACCAAAAAATTACATTTCCCTGTTTTCTTTTGCAGTTGCAAATAAGTCAAAACACACCACATCTGGGACTGAATAATGAATCCTTTGAGAGCCCCTCACCAAAGAGGGGCTGCATTTTCTGTACAATCAAATGATTACTCTTTAATCCATTGGAATTCTGCTTTCACTTTTAAATAGGTGCCTGAAGTACAGGCCAGTGTGCTGATGATCCAGCTACAAAATCTTTCAAACTCACTGGCCCTTGCCTTAAGGTTTCATATTGAGTTTGTTTTGATTTTTTTTTTTTTTTCCTTGAGAATGGTAGAGAATCCATAGCTACAGAAAACTGGAAGACTAGGCAGAAACACAATATGCATAGTTTATATATGCATATGGTTGTATTCCATATTCAACCTAGCTCAAAAATTGAAAGGTACGTTGCCTCCAGACACGGAAAGGAAAGAAGAAATTTCAAGTACACAATTTCCTATTTGCAAAAATATGGAATTAATGGCAGAAAATTATATTATTACCAAAATGTCATTGAAATTACAAGTATTATTTTTCTACCCATGGGAGGTATTTTTAAGAGCAGATATCAAAATAAAAGTGATTGTCAAAACAAATGTTATTTAAACAACAAAAATATACTTAAGTAACTTTGTGACATCTCCCCAGGAACATAATGGTTAGTTATGCAATATGTTGTAAACACACACAGAATGAAATCCCAACATCAATCTAGTTCATTGCAAGACTTCTACTAACACTAGTGGAATTAGCCTCTGTGTACCTCTGGTTACAAGCATGACATATTTTGTAGGTGGCATTAGCATCTTCATTTGCCAAGACATAGCCCAGCAGCAACAGTGGGATAACTTCTGAGATAACAGATTTAAGAAGGGGAAAAAAAAGTTACTGCAGAGAAGCAATTGCAGCCCGAGAAGAAGGGGGAATGAGAGTATGTGAGAGAAACAGCTCTGCAGACAACTAAGACAGTGAATTAGGAGAGGGATGAGGTGCTCCAGGTGCAGATTTCCCTGCAACCTGAAAGGACTAAGATGAATATGTCTTTACAAACAGATGGTGTGAATCTGCTTGTAGATAGGGCCAGGGACTTGTAATAGGGAAGTAACAGGAGAAACTATCAGTTTCAGAAAACGTTACTATTTGACACGGACTGCTGCTCGGCCAAGATAATGCTAAATTCCTGAACTTTGAGAAGAAGAACAAAGACTTAACAGAGCTATGTTATACAAAGGGGGTGTGTGGGGGTGTGGGTGTGTGTGTGTGCATGTTAAGGGTGAATTGCGAAGTCTGTACCTTCCAAGTACCTTAGGCAACGGGGAAAGGGAGAGAGTGATGCAGCTGGGAAAACTAGAATGAAAGCGAGTCTGCATCCTTCAACTATTTGAGAGACCCTATGGGGAAGGGTCCTATGGCCTCTCCCTTTGTTCTCTGCAGCCTGCAGGGGTTCATGGTGGAGCAGAGATCCATCAGCAGCCCTTGCGGTATTTCACACCAGAGCAGGTGAACGCCAGAAGGAGTCTGTGACCCTGTGGGAAGCCTATGCTGGAGCAGATTTCTGGCAGCACTTGTGACCCCGTGAGGGACTGGTGTTGGAACAGCCTGTTCCTGAAGGACTGCACCCTGTGGAAGGGACCCACACTGGAGAGTTTGTGAAGAACTGCACTCTGTGGGAAGAACTTGCTGCAAAAGTTCTTGTAGGAACTGCTGTCTCCTATGGGATGGACCCCACACTGGAGCAGGGGACGAGTGTGGGGAGTCCTCCATCTGAGAAAGGAGGAGCAGAAACAATGTGTGATGAACTGACTGCAACCCCCATTCCCCATCTCCCACTGCTGCTAGGGAGAACAAGGAAGAAAAATCAGAAGTGAAATTAAGCCTGGGAAGGCGGGGTGGAGAAGAAGGTATTTTGTTTCTCATTACCTGATTCTGATTTGATTGGTAAAAAGTTAAATTAATTTCCCCAAGTCAAGTCTGTTTTGCCTATGACAGTAACTGCTGAGTGATCTCTCCCTGTCCTTACCTTGACCCGTGAGCCTTTCATTATATTTATTTTCCCCTGCTCAGCTGAGGAGGGGAGTAACAGAGCAACTTGGGTCGGCATTTGGCATCCAGCCAGGGTCAACTCACCACAAATATAAAATTACACTTATAAATGAATGTGTCAAAAATTCTAGTATATTGAGATCACTTTTTGTCAGTAAAACACTACAGAATTCTCCCCACACTGAATAAATCCCTAGCTATTACAATAAAGTTAGCAGGCAATGTTTTACTGTGCCACACAATGTCTCCTGCTCTTTTTCTATTCCAGCTGGTCCTACAACCTTCTGGAAAGGTGAGAACAGAGTCTACCAGGAGTGGAATACAATGTCCTACAAAGCTTCACTTTCCACTCTTGTAAAGGTAGAGGTCATGGCATGAATTAAAGCTGTTTCATTTCAATTGTAGTGAACTCAGTCCTGCTGTAGGAGAAAGCAGCTGTAGGCCATTCTAGAAATTGTGAGCATCTTACTAACAAATAACACTTGTGACTTGTTTCAAAATTCCTTGAAAATTCTCTCCGGTAAAATCACAGTTTGTAGTGGTTTGGTAAATTATAGCTAAAATATGCCTAAGCAGGCTTGAATAGCATTTTTCCTAGTCATGTTTTTTAACAGTTTACTGTGTTAAGACTACTATGGAATGGCTGCTACAGTAAGGTCATTTCATCCCTGGTGCTTCAAACTCATATACAGGATGGACACAAGACCACAGGCTAATTTAAAGATTGAACACCTCAAGATAAAGCGTTTTTGTTAAAAGCACTTGCCAACATTTTCGGACAGAAAACGACATTTATTAAACTGCCATTATATGAATATGAAAAGAAATTTAATACAAAATATAAGTATGCAAGTATGAAATGCAATGAAATGTGTTATGCATGCATGTATGTGTCCATACATGTATGTATTGTAGGTTTATAGTACACGGGGAATTACAGTCAATACCCACACTATTCCTGAGTAATCTATGCAGTGCTTAAACAAGTTACTACCATAATACATAGCTGTAGTTTTCGAAGTGGCAATGGTTTTCTATTAAGTGCACAATAAAAGTAAAATTTTAAATTTTTGTTCTTGCCATAAACCTGCTACAAGCTATTTTAAAAACCCCCAGCTTTCAATTTCTTCTGTCAACAGTGAAAAAAAAAAAAAAAAAAGAAGGAAATACTATTCTTTTTGCCATTTTCTATCCTTTTTTAGGATATACACAAAATTGTCTGGAGAACAACTTTTCTTTCCAATAAGTGAATGTGATTTTTCCACATCCCACCAGTCAACACTTCAAATGCGATCAAACCAATGAACTCCTGTGTAGCTCAGGTAGTCCCTAGTCCATTACAGATTTTACCTTCTGCAGCACCGATATTGAAGTCTGTGAGTACTCATGATGTTAGCAATTGGCAGCAGCACGGCTAGTGAGATGTTCATGTAAACAGTGAGTAGTGCAAAAAGAACTAATAATCAAACATCAAATTTTTTTCTTTAGAAGTGTTTAATGGAAACTTCTACAGTAATAAAGAAAACATGCTGCACATACCCTGAAGCAAGCAAATACTTGTTTTCCCACTGGCTTTTATCAAAGCAGTGTGAATTAATAAATATTCAAAGGATAGTGTCTGTTCAACAGCTTCTGATATGCAAAAACAAATGTTCAGCATGAAAGAAAATTACTAGTTCATCCCATTCATACATTTTCATTGACAGAAGAATGATCATCTGCCTTGTCTAGAAGTTACATGCAGTGTTTCCGTATTGTTGAGATAGTTGTTTGCAACATTCAAATTATATCAATACAGCAAAAGCACACCTGCTATGCTGTTTACAGTGATATAAAGCCTTGACAACATCCCTTTCTGTTGGAACATATGCTACTAGGAGAATATATTTTCAAGAAGATGAGTCCTGTTATGTTACTCAGTGAGAAAAGAACATCTCACAGAATTAAGGTTTTTGGCACAACATCCCATATTCCTTCTCAAGGGAGATAAAACAATAACTAAGGCTCAAAAACTAACAGACTAAAAAAAAAGGATCATGTCCTGTAAATCCCAAAGCAATGAATAAATTGCTGATTTAATATTATATATAGTAATATCTTAGGTACAATATTACACATGTGCACATAAACCTATACTACTATACACATGGAATGCTTTTTGGTCTTTATTTTTTATGTTTTTGCAACTCCTGTAGCTTTACATTCCTTAGATACAAGATTTAATATTTCCTCAAAATTCTTCAGGGAAGGAAAGCAATGAATTTTTTAATCTTTAGCACATGTGAATCAGCATTGACCCCCAATTAAATTTATGGTTGAATGTCTGATCCACAAACCTGCTCAACTAAATTCACACTCTTCGTTTGAGAAACTAGTGTTTGCTCTGGGGTATATCATAGCTATATAGGAACAAATACTGAGTTCACATCTTGGTCTGGATACTGGCAGCATGGAAAACAACTGGAGCAACCTCAAAAACTTACCAAAGGGGACAAATGCCACACCATTCCTTTTTCCTCACTCATTTCAAGCTAAGAGCTTCCTAGATATAGATGCCACTCCACAACAAAAAGAAGGTAAAATAATTTTACCCACCCAAACCCACCAGTTTTCATAAGGGTTTGTTTGGTTTGGTTGCACAGTAGAGCTGGAAATCTACATTTCCCCAGGTTGTGTAATGCCTTAGGTGACGTGATACACCCTGATTTTTAGCATAGATGATAAGCAATAGTCAGAAATTATGTGTTCCAACACATTCCTTCTAGTCACAGGGGGTCACACACACATACCTTAGTGCAGCTTGGAAACACTGGAGACATTAAGCTACCACGAGTTTTCAGAGGAGGCCTTATGGTGGCAGAATGAAATGATTGCATTCACTTCCCACAAAGTTGTTCTATGAATTCCTTCCCCACAGCTAAGTAAAGGGAATCATGGATACTACTTAAGTTGCAATCATTGTCTTCACCCAGATAATGACATTTTAAGTTTTTGCAGAAGAACACCAGGGTCTGCTTTAACAAAGTGAACATTGAAAATAACAGCAAGAAATGTTCCAGGAACTGGTACAGATATGAAGGTGTGACCTGAACTCACCACAGAGGACTCTGAATTAGTCCTACCTTCAAGATGTATTTTTGATGAACTAAAGCTTCTTGTATTTATAATCACATTACAAAATACAGTGTTAACCTCTCATTGTCCTGTTCCTTGGTCCTCATATGTGATCCTCAAAAAAGCCTATAAAAGATGTTTTACTTTTTTAAAGGAATGAATACATTTTCTCAGAGTTCTATTCCGCAGATTTGCAAAGAATATAAAGAGATTCTGGCTATTGCAAAAAAAACACTGAAGAGCTTCTAATTTATGCCTGCTGTACTCTCAGTACACTGAACTCCCTAAGATCAATGGTGTATTTAAAAATCAAGATTTTAATTAGGTCATTAGAAGGGGAAGTTAGCTGTGGACTGTGGGGAGGTGGAAGATAAGGAACAAATTATATCTGTGCTCTGAACATTGTTCTGAATCTGTTTTAGACCTCTGACAGAAACCTGTCACTGGTGGAGGAAACACCCAGCTCAGGCTTCCTGGGCCTGAGAATAATAAAACGGGAACCAGCAGGAGGACTACTCCATTAGGAAGGAGAATCCTCAAACAGGCCCTTGCCAGACCCTGAGTCCTGCTGGGAGAGGAGTGGGGACATTTCCCATCCTACTGATGTCTCTGGGGCCACCATGGGCACGTTCCTGCCACCACAGCTTGGGGTACCAGGCTCCTGTTCTCTGTTAGCAGAATGGTTTTTAGGAGCATTATTCAGCTCCATAGACCAGAACAGAAATCTGCAAGTACCTGGTAGCAAATCACTAAGAGAAAAAATATGAAGATTTGGTCCCTCTCTCTTGCTGCACAGTGGTTCCTAAATGCAGGTGGTGGCATTCATCTTAACAGGTCTCTATAGGATCCCTTGGAAATCAATAGAAAGAAATGGCTATCTCTGAAGCCATCTCATTTAAACTATTTGAGATTATCTTTAGTATTAGGTGATCTGGGCCTTCTAAATATGTTTCTTTTATTCCAAGTGTGAAAGGAACTTAAAAATGTAAGAAATTAAGACTATATCAACTAACAAGTAACACTTTCCAGTGTTCTTAAGCTTTAAAAAGAGAAAATTGAGACTCTAACATCTATTCTTTTTTATTCTTATGTGCTCAACAGTCAGTTGTTTAGTGAAGTTTGCTTCTAATAAATATCTTTGAATGTGCTTAATCTCTATTGTTCTCTAGTTAAAAATTCAAGAGGAGACACAGAAAACTGAGTCGAGTTGCAGGAGAATGATCCCAAAGCTGTTTCCGGCTGACACCACTGAGCAGGGATCTTTCTGGATTTGAATAGTTCTGGTCTCTGCTGCATGCAAAAGGCAAGAGGACAGTTCCTGAGAACCAAATGCAATAGTCTGCACTGTCTTAAGACCATCCTGCTTGACATGACAAACCTAACTTCAACTTCTGTATTTTATTCATAGTTTTTTTGAAAAAGTAATAATTTTCTTTTCTATACTCCAGATCATGAACCAGGTGAAAGACCCCTGTCCTTCCAACTGTTCATCCCAGTCCATCCGGCCATCCTACTGCAACTCTCTAAAAGGTTTCAAAGGGTTAAATTTCTCCCACTCACTGTAGCAAGGAGTGTAGTAACTACTTTACTAGTCCTCTCCTCAGATTGCTTAGCATTACCAAATGGCAGCAATAATCCAAATAACCCAAAATGGTTAGGACATGTGTAAAATATTGCACGATTAAAAAGTCTGACCCTGACAAAAAAGGACACCAAATGAAAACTGCAAAATCAACTGAGAAGAGAAAGAAGTACAGAATTGTATTTAGTGGTTAACAAGCTGCAGTTATTCTGCCCCCAAGACACCCAAGAGTTTAGCATCCTAACCCAGACTGTGCAGTGATTTACCACCCCTTCCTTACGAGATAAAGTTTTAGTCTTTATTCTTTCCTAATAAGCTAGATACTAAAAAAGTGATGAGTTTCCACCTAACCTCTCTTGAGGACTTCCTAAGTCATATCATCAATTGATGTTTTTTGTAAAGAGCCAGCAATGCTTTATTGCTTACCAGAGACATGCCCACATTTGTTTTATTTCTTAAGAAAGTGTTACTTAACAGAAACATACCACAATAAACCCTGGTGATCTCAAATATTTTCATCCATGCATTTACATCCTTTAAGAATTTAAGAATACATCCTTTTAAGACTTTTTAAAGACCTGAGAAAAACCCAATCATTATCCACAGCCACATAATCTTGCATCACAGTTTTTAGTAACCACATTGTGACAAAACTTCATTACTTTAAGCTAAGAAATTCAGAGCAGCAAAGAGCTGCATTGTATCAGCAAGGAAATTTGAAGCCTCTGTTGCTGCTGTGCAACAGCCAGAAGATCCAGTATCAGATTTATGCTCACTCTGCAGAGTGAAAAGTTGTCTTTCTGAGCTGTCACTGTAGAGTGTCTTTGTTCCTTAGACTCCCAGTTTCCTCCAGCCCTGAGATATGGGTGGTGTTCTATTTGTACAGCTCTTATGTGTTCAAGGAGATCCTGATCCTGGGAAAAGCCATGCTGAGTAGCCTCATTAAATGAATGGCAAATCCTTTTTTTACTACCCAGCTATGGTTGTGCTCTGGCAGCACACAAACCCATGCATTCACACATTCACATGAAAAGGATCGAGAACTACTTACTAGTTTGGTTGGACTACTTAGCAGTTTACTCGACATCCTCAAATTAATTGTCCTGCAGATAACCTTCAGAACATCCCAAAAGGGAATAGGAAAAAGCAACTAAAATGAGCAATTGCTTCTGAATAACTGTATCAATACCACCAAGAGGCCTCTCAAATAAACGGTTCTCAATATCACTCACAAAATACCTTTGTAGCTTTTAAGAGAAAATGGAAAGAGAAAACAACAGCTTAATTATATCCCTTTAGATGTTCTTCATCAATGACATAAAAAAGACATAAAAAAAAATAGAACAAAATTGTACATTTCCTGTCAGCTGGCAAGCAGGTCAGTGTTACTGTAATAACTAGAGTAGCACTTGAGAAAGAATGACTGGTATGCCTCTGCACAGCTTCTAGCAGCTTCATAAATACCTACTTTCAAACATTACTGAATGTCATCTTATCCTGTTCTCAGACAATTGCCTATCTTGAAATATCTTGAAATATTTTACTGGGAAAATCACATGATAATTCTGTACCTGGGGACTATACATGCTGCTGATTCTCCCAAATGTATGCTGCATTTTGTGGGCTTTTGTGGATACAGGATTTGCATATAAAATAACCGTAGTGACCAGACCATCAGTCTGAGCATACTGGTGCCAAACACATATCCCTTGAAAAAACGTCCTCCTCTCAGCCATCATACTTGAAGCATGTCACTGTTTTAGGTTATGTAACTTCATCAGTTACAAATAAATAAATAAATGGAATTTGAAAGACTTTACACAAGGAGTGAAGCAGGCTTCAGGGAGCGATCGTATTTTTTAAATTTTTCTCATGTAAACATGTATCTCAGCCTTCATCTGTTATTTCAAAAACAGAATTATAATGTTCCAGATGTTGTTAACATTGTGCAGATGTTAATGCCCCTTTACTCTCTAACTGGTTTTATGACAACTAACAAGACAATAAGTCCTTGTTTGAAAACACAAGATGAAAAATGTCCCATTTTTTTCCAGACTTTCCAGTACCAAAAAGATAATTCATCACAGCAAGAGAGCAAACCTCAACTCCTCCCTACGACTGCTAAACACATTATAAAATACTTCCTAAATTGCTTGCAATGGCAAGAGTAGTACACATAAGCATCTGCTCCGCTCCCACAAAGCCACCCAGCCACATACGCACCGCTGGATCCCGCCCCACATCTTCTGTGGGAAACATTGCTGCGGAGACAGGGACCACGCTGACCCGCTCAGAAAACACCGGCAGCCCAGCCGGGACAGGCAGTAGCAGCCACCACTGTCCCAGTAATCCTGTGGCAGCACCGACTGCGTCTGCAACTGCAAGACAGTTGTGGCTGAAACACAACAGGAAAATCTCCCCTACAATTGCAGGAAAACCCGCTCCACCTAACCGCCTCCGCCAGGATCCCTGCTCCCAAAGCCAGCCCTTCGTGCTGCACCCACAGCAAAACACCTCCTCTCCCTCCCAAGGGCCCGCCCTGGTGGGGTGAAGGCAGGAAGAAATGGATCTTCTTGCAGAGCATCCCAGCACGCCACACAAGGGCTGTGGAGGGGCAGTGCTGACTCATGGCTTGGGTGGGGGCAATTAGCCCAGAGTGGGGGCTGGCAGCACCCAGCCCTGTAACGGGAGGCTGGCTTGGACTGGCCAAACCTGCCAGGCTCAAAGGAGTGTTTCCAAACTTGCTGTTCTCCAGAATGGCAGAACTCTGCACAACAGACTTGTGGCAAATAATTACCTCACTTCTTTTTTACTGTTTTCTCCAAATATTATTCAAAAATGTAACAGCTCAAAGTCCAGCAGGAGTTTGCCAAAAGTGGCAACAATCTGAGAGAGTACAGCACCTGTGTGAAAGACTTCTCTTCCTACAAACACCACAAAAACCCTCATTTCTGAGATTCACCAGGTGAAACACAAGATGATAGCCGTTGTTTAATATTTTTTTATTCATTTTATCTTAACTTGTGTCTAAGCAGCAAACTGCAACAGGAAACTGCAAATGCTTCACCCAAGTGCCCGGGAGGAATCCTGACTGAAGTCACACCAGACATTCGGTCTCCAACAAAGGTGTTAAAAAATCACACAAAGTGGAAACAGCAGGAAAGAATTACTTCCTTGTGTTCTCCTTTTTTCATGTTGCAATGCCCTCTTTCATACAATTGTAACACAACAAAGTGAAACAAAACATACCTCAGACATTTGAGCGTAAGACTGCAAATCCACACTTCTCTTAGGTTTTTCTTCCATGGAAGAGCCTGCACTTTGTTCTTTTGAAGCCATAAACAACTGTTGTGATTATTTAATTTCCTATTCATTTTATTTCCTTGAAACAATAGACCAGAGACCTCATACAAATGCATGTTCTTCATAAGGCTTTTAAAGGTTTTTGCTGGCAACGCCTGTTAACTTGTGTGTGAAAGAGCAGCTTCTAACAGATGAACTGAGCATGCAGAAAGCAAGACAGATGTGCAGAGGCATTATGATTATTAGAACCCTTTTCCATGATATTAAAAGTCCATGGATAACCCATAGTCAAGTCAAGTTATAAGCATCCCAGTAGGAGCCATAGCACAAGTTCTAGACAGAAGAATTTTAGTTTCCTCAACACATATCCTGTCCTTGATCTTTCATTAAACAGCACCATGTCGTTTCTTTAGACTGTCTCTCCAGCCTTACCGGCTTACACTCATTCAGATGCATTTGTGATCAGTCAGCCCAAATGATTCTTGATTCTATGATTATCAGATGCTGTCCTGCTGCTCTCTTTGCCCACATTATAGCTAGTCTGTGTTTTCACAGACTTTTTTTGCAGGCAACCAGCCACAGTCTGAAGCAGTTTCAATGAACAAATGTTTTTTTATATTTAAATCTCCTTTTTAATCAATCGTAAAAGTGGTACCAATTCCAATAAGCTTAATTTTGCTGATACATCTGCCTTAATTCCTGCATGTGTTTTGCTTCAGTTTGAGGGTAACAGTGCATGTGTTACAATAGAGAGCACTGAGAGAGATTTTAGAACTTAGAGCTGAGTGTCTCTATGTGATGCTTTATCAGCAAAAGGCTTCAGAGTACTTTTCACTGCTTATGCACATGTATGCACACATACACATGTACGCCAGTGAAAAATTATGAGTTCAAACCCATGGCCTCATAAAGTTGCTTTTGTGTCACTGATGACGCCAGTTTGTTTGAGTTATCGTTCAAGAATCTTAGCTTAAGATAAAGAAGGCATCTAACAATTATCCTCTGCCACACTAATCTCCCTTCTTCCACATTTGAATGCGTGTGTGAACTACAAAATAGATGTCTTCTAGCCTTCCTTCTCTGCAATGCCTTTTGAAATTCATGAAAACCTCAATAGAGATGTCTTCAGACCTAGAGTTGGATTCTCATATAGCAGAAGGACTGAGATACATGACTGAATATAATCAAATTACTGCAGTTTAACAAGATATTATCTTTAGTGCTCAGAGGCAACACAGATGTGCATTTCTGTTCTTATGATACACACCAAGAGCTTTGGTGAATTTTACAAAGGAAACAAAAGATATTTCAGCCACCAATAGCTCCTTTCTGCTGAAAGTTACCACCTTCACCACAGAATCAGTAGATTAAGTGTTGAACCACAGCTTGTGTGTTTCTTTGCATGGTATAAACTACAAAAAATGGTTGCTTAAGGTGTGTCTGGTTGCAGTAAGTTACAGCAGTAAAAAGAAGTGGGTAGCTTGTAACAATAATTTCTTAAACTATGTCAAAAAATTCACTAGATATTGACTGGCAATGTCCCTAGCTCAAACAGGATGTGAAGAAATTCAGTTTAAGACTCTGAGCTAATATCTTACTAGAGAGATAAGTTACTGTATCTAAATTTAATATAGTTTGAGGCTCAGAGACTTGATGAAAATCCATCTATAGACTCGCTGTAAAATTATTCTTTCATCATGTGTAGGTTCTAAAATTATGTATTTCTGATGTCAGAGTCTCCAGAAGGAATCTATTTGCTGTGCAGCAGCTGTTTCTGCCAAATTCAGAATCATGTGAATTTGGTAAAAGTTCATGGTAATGATCAGGGCGTTTGATCAGGGCGATCCCGTTGTTTAAGGGAGCATCGAGTATCATAGTTCGCATTCTGCAATCCTCACAGCTGTGCTGTATAGTTACAGTGCTATTCTGCTTACAATGCTCCTTGCAATCAAGAAACAGAGCATCTTAGGGGCTGAAGCAGATCAACAATAGAATAGAAAGAAGCAAGTGCCCAGTTAGGTTACAAGAAATCCTATTTCCACAAAATACTCAAAATCCTAGAAAAAGATAATACCAGACTGACTGGAAGAAGCAATTTAGATGGGGCACAAAACCATAATCCAATGTTAATCCTGAAATTCATTGACCCACAAGCATCCAGCACAGCTTTTTGTTGAGTTCCTTTGTGTTGCTTGTAAGTCAGGCATAGATAATTTGGTAAAAACAGTTGGACTTGGAAATTGGTCCACGTGTTTTTTAAGAAAGCTAGCAAGTAAGATCTTTTTCTTGCTAGTTTGGAAATACTAATATGCAGTTTCCAAAATCTCATTTTTACTGCCTTGTCTTCTGCCCTCAAAAGAGAATTCTCTATGCCACTCCTTCAATGTGCAGAACAGAAATACAATCTTTCTTTTAAGGTTCATTATTTTGTGCTATTGTACCTTTTTTCGATGGACAGGGAACATACATTTTTCGACTGATAGGTGCTGCTACCAGGAACTTATTCCAAACAATCAATCCACTGTCTACAGAAAGCAGATGCCATAGTGTAGTATAATGGATCATATTGAAACTGTAATATTAACAAATGGAACAAATACACCAATGTCTGCAGTTTGTAACTTTTTCACAGGCAAGCCCAATCACATAAATTACTTGTTCTATACAGTTAATCATAGGATTCTATGATGAAGAAAACCAACAACAGTGGACTGGTTAAAAATAGTATCTCTCCAGTCTGTCTTCCCTTGCCATATGGTCAGTCAGAACAGAGGAGTTGATCCAAATGACAGCAACAACTCACATTTTTCTGGACAGGGCCAGAGTAAGAGCAGCCTCGTTGCTGTTCTGAGCGAGCAGCATGTCAGAGATGTAGGGTTTTCATGCTCCAGGCAAATACCTTCAGTACATTTCTGATCAGCCACATCCTCTGATCACCCCAGGTGAAAGATGTGGAGAAAATACAGATGCTCCTCCCTTTAAGTCAGCATCTGCACCTTGCAATTCTCTTTGAACACTAAGGACATAAAAGGAAAAAAAGGCAGTCTGACTTTTTGGAAAAATTAAGAAATATCCTGTCACCAAGAGCTATTAAATGTGATACAATTTGAGGAATTTCTTAATATGAAATTGTTTCACATGAAAGCTAAGCACAAATTCTCCCACAAATAGTTGTTTAATATTAATTGCTCTTTGAGCTATAAAGCTCCTCATGTCTCATTGATGGAACTCTTAAGACATTGATGGGTCACTGTATGCAGGTATGCCATTTCCCCCTCAGTGCCATATTTGTATTCAAATATCATTTGAATTTGGCCCAATAAGCCGTACTATAAATGACCCACTATTAAGGCACTTTGGAGAAAGTCAAAACTATAATTTCAACAGCAGCATGTGATTCTAAAATACTTTATGCCTTGCTGGAGGAGAAATGTGTAGTACTTGAGTCATATTTGAATAGACTATAAATTTGCTCTGTCAAATATCATATTTATCCAATTTAAACAAATCTTTCTAAACTTCAAAGTAAGCCACAAACAAAAAATCCCCTTGCTTAGAATGTACAGCAGCTGCTTGTAAATTTGGGGGTAGGTGAGGCAGAGAAAGGGAAAAAGAAAAGCTACTCCCAGACCATGTCAGGGCTACACAGAACTTGCTTTTAACAATTCCTTGTGATCAATGAAGCCTTTTGCTCAGTGGTACATTTTGGGTTTTGGATAGAGAAAGAAGATTAATTACTCTCTTCTAAATTGTTAGATTAACAATACAGCACTGAATTCTAATCTGACCCCTTGGAGGACATTGAGGGAATGATCAGAGCAAGAGTATGAAAACGTGAGTAGAACTTGACTATCAAAATAAGGTTTGAAGAATATCAGTGTGCAAGGATATGTTTAAAAACAGGGGGAAAAGTAAAATTAACCCAGTCAAAAGCACAGGAACTTGTTCCTTTTTATGTTTTCCCCTGCAGCATACCCAAAAAGGTTGTTTACCCTTTCAAACTCATCACACGGAAAAGGTTTTGCATTGAAAAGATAAGAAAATTGTTTTTTTTTTCCTTTGTTGTTAACTGCTTTTTAGCAGCATGATGCCAAAACAAATGAGCTGACACTTATTAAATGTGAAGCCTGAAGTTTTTAAACACATCTTCTGAAGTCTGTCTTTTCCACAGTGTCTGAAAAGGCAATTAATCCTAAATTGTGGATAGGATATTGGGATCTAAAATCTAGACAGCCTCAAAACTTTGGAAGGTTTAGAGATCAGTCTTAATTTTGAGGGACTTGGCTACATCTAAATCCCCCAATGATTTATATTTTAAAAAATATATTTTTTTAGCATAACAGGCAGATTAGTCTCTTTGGTGGAGATGATTTACAAAGAGGATGTCTGATTATGTTTTACCTCTATGTGATCCGATTCTGAAAACTGGGATAAAGATATCACTTTAACGAACTTGACAAACACTGCCTGAATCTGTTCATGTTTTTATATCATGACCACAAGAAACTGTATTAGAGAAGAAATTTAAATTTATTTTCTTAAGAATTGAAATAGAGCCCTTAGTATTATGGGAAGATTATGTGGTATTCATGAGTAGTAGTATGAGTATACACTTCCAATAATTCCAAGTGTATTTTAGCCTCACACTCAGGTCTCAGTTTTGCTCAGCTCTCAGTTTTGCTGAAACTTCAGTTCAGTTTCCAATTAAACCCATAGTTTAACAGCTTTCTTATGTAAGGAGCATCTTCTTAACTGAAAAGAGTAGTGGCAGTTGCCCTGCAGAGACTAAGAGCATCAGATACAAGAATCTCTTGGGAATGTTAAAAAAAGTTAAGTACATAGACAAATACTTAGAGGATTATAACCAAACAAGTTTATGCTAATGAAATAATCTTTAGTCCTGAGGGTATTGTCTATTGTCTTCCAGCAATATTCATATATTAACTGTACCAGTATATTTTATAAGAAATGAGGATCATTAGCAAATTAAAATGAATAGCCTTGAAAAGTATTAGTAAAAGAAAGCTGTGCCTTTTAATAAAGAAGACTAACTTATGAAAAACAAAACAAACTCAAATCCTTACGTGCCAGCACAGGGCCTGTTAAGTGAATTAAGTGTCTTTTATATTTCCAAAAACTTCAGGAGAGACACCCTCGATGTGCAGAGAAACATATGCATCCTTTTGTTATTTTTCTAATAGCTTGTCAAGTGAAGAGATATAACTATTTGTAAAATCAAGTGTGTAAAAGAAAAAGATTCTGGATATTCAGTGTTCTCAATGGAAAGCAAATTGCTTAAAACATAAAAATTATATACTTAGTCTACAGTTAGTTCAAAGACTAATTCTTGTAACCTCACATAAGATGAATTTAAACACAGACCTCCAGAGACTGCTAAAGAAAACATCTCCACAAAGGCAAGCCTTGCTGATTACATTTGATTTATGGGTTGATTCAGGTTTTTTTGATTCTCCAATGAAATATAAATCATTGTAACCCATTACATATTATTTTTGTATGCACTACTGACCTGTTCATCTGATTTCTCCTACATTCAAAACCAAAATGGTTTGAATTTGTAAACCAATGTAGATTGCAAAGAGCGTTCTTACAAAGTTCAAGTTTTAATTAATGAGCCACTAGAGCCAGGAACACTTGTTAAACATATATCTGTAATTAATCCCATCAATCACTCTCCCTCTAAGTACTCATGATCTGCAACAAATTAAATAAGCGCAAAGTCCTGGACAACACAGCAATCTTTTTTTTTTTTTCCTATTTATTATTAAATCTGTAATTATCTGGCAACTTTCCTCTTTTGTCATACTCTACTCATTATTTTCTTGTCAGTGTCTTCTTCAGGGTGGTGCACCTGCATATAGACTGAAAAACACAACTCACTGTCAAAGTTCAGATTAAGGACTCATGTAAGTATTCTTTCCCATCAGCCTGAAAGAGGAGTCTGTCACTCGAGTTGTAGGCTCTCCAGAGCTCCTGCAGTTCTCAGTACCACTATCACTGTAGTCCATGTAATGGAGTTTTCCCCAAAAGTAATGCTGACAAATAGACGAAGAAAGGAAACTGTATTGTATTTCCTTCCATTCTTCAAAAGAATCTCCTGCTACTGTAACCTATCATAAAACACAATGTAAATTACAACTAAAAGCAGGATAAGAAACAGTGCATTTGTACTCAAGCAAGACAAAAGGAAAAAGCTTATATAACAACAAAGTCTAGCAGGTAACCAAAGAATAAAGGCCCCTGTAGTGACTCCAGACAAAAATCCAAACCAGTTTAGCTATTAAGTAGTAGCAATATCTTTAGGGAGAAATTTTTATGAAACTTCCAGGTCTTGAGAATGACATTTTTCAGTCAAAAAGGAATGACAAAGTCCTCTAACTGGTAGGGATGTTAAACTCCAAGTTTCTGTTAATGAAAAGGTCATCACACAGGTAATAATATGTTTCAAAAGCTAAAGTTCATGCAGGACTGGTATTAACATACCACAGAATACCATTTGAGCATAATGCATATTGCAGCCATTAACTTTAATCTCCTTGAACCTCAGATTTTTAATACAGACATGTCATTTCATAGGAAGTCCTTACACAAGATTAACCAAATGTTCTCTTCACGGTTGCCATGGAAATGCTATGTCCCATAGAAGATGGGTGAGGTAAAAGAAAACTGAGGAACAAAACAGCTACTGACTGATCCTCTCCCAGGAATACCCACTCTGATGTGGTGGAATAGCCATCCGTATGCCCATGTTCCATTAGTTACTCCTTTGAAAGCCTTTTTATACTTTAGCCCTTTATAACATGCCATTGCAGTGAGACCCACTGCTAATTTTAAGTTTTGGACTTGCTGAGCAATAATTTCACAAACACCTCCCTCCTCCAAACAAAAAAACACAAAAAAACCTTCCCCCCACAAAACCCAATGCCTATTAGTGCTTTATACAGTGAAGATTCAAAGAATCAGGATCTTGATTCTATGCTTTCAATATGTATTGCTAATTCAATTTTCCATTCCTGATAACATGTATTTGCCACAGTTATCATCAATTTATCCTACCTAGCTCTATTTAGAGCAAATAGACAAAGCACAAGTCCCTTGAAAACAAAGTTACTGGGCTGTTTTCTGTTGCCAGTAGAGACAGCCACTATGCTCTGCAGTCTTCCTCTCCACTTGTCAGTTCCGTATATATTATCAGCTCAGGAATACAATAACTTCTTTTCTTCTCTTTTTCTTTCCTACCTTCTTCATCTAATTAATGCCAACCAGAATAAATGTGTCTTTGTGAACTAGTCAGACATAGTAGTGGCTGCTCTGAGTAGCAGCTCCAGGTGGCAGTTTGTGCCTCTCCAGATTTCACAAAGCAACCAAACAGGTTCAGCAAAGTCTGACATCTGAGCATGACTTGGGGAGGAAGAGAGGAAAGGGGGGAAAAAGACAAGACAGACCAAACAATTTGCCTTTGGATTACTTTGCACTAATGTCTAAGAATCTGTTATAAATTCAAGAACATTATTTTTTTTATTTAATAAAGAGAGAATAATTCCATTTTTTCTATAGCAGCAAAAGGAATGTACTCAAAAACGTGAATAATGGCCACAGTGCACTTATTAAACAGCAACCAGCCTACAGAGACTTCTTTTCTGGGGAACCAATCTGGCTGGCAGATTAACTACCCCTGACAGAAGACTCACTGTATTAGTCTTAAAACCACAGACTCTTATAGGTGGATGTCTATAAGGATATAAATCTAAGGATATAAATATCACATTTTTTAACTACCTTTGTTTTTTGCTGGATCAACCTAATAGTATCTTCTGCCTGCATTTGTCCTAGATGAAAAAATTCCCCTAGCAGAACATGAACACTCATCACCTCCCTTCCAACAGCAAGAAATTGTGTAAAGGTACTGTATTACTTGAGATGCTGGAGAAAAGAAGTAGCTACAATATGCCAGAAAGAACAGTTTGCTGCCACTGGAAGTTAGAGCAGATCAGTTATATCCCATGAGACTGATGTGTTAAGGGGTCTGCTCCTGCAGAGTTTTGTAATTGTTTTCTACTCCTTCCAAGTTCCTCATCAGCACAGAGATCCACACCCAAAATGGTGTCAGAATCATCACCTACCATGGAATATAAATCCATGCTTTGATCCATTCACTCCATGATTAGGTTTTGTGCAGCTTTTTTATCCATTTTCAGTTAGGAAAAGACAACTTCAGTCACCTCTAATGCCACAGACAGGATGAGCCAGGTTAGCATGGGATGATTATATTGTCAAGAAACCAGTCTGAGAAAGGGCAAATGGGGCAAGAGGCTGGTCAAATGCAGCAGGCAGCTGGCCTGTGTCAAAGAACTGACAGATAAGTTCCTCTAGACATCACAGAACAAAACTTTATTTTTAGCCATTAAAAAGCTAGAAAAAATTTTAGCCAGCTGTTTCAGTTTAATTCTGGAAAATTGAGTGAAACAGGCACTCCAGAATGGGATGGGACAAATCTTCCTCTGGAGATAGAGGCCCAAAATAGGTGGCATCAATGTCTCTTTGTCAGTAGCCATCTCTTCCACTAATAACTCAGAGAAAAAGAGCACAACCAGGATGTTCTGGATTCCTGACCTTCAGACAGCTAAACCAGTCCTCTGGAAGAGATGGGAGTGTGTAATGGCAGTGAACACAGCTCATATCCAGGTTATATCACTTCCTTCAAAGCCTGCTCAGGTTCCTGGACTATCATCAGGAAAGGATGATCCAGCATTTCTTCAAACTTTCACAAAGGCCAGACCTTCTCAAACCAAGCAGAAAAGGGCAGAACTTGTTTCAATGTATATTCCTGCTTTCTGCTAATCTTGCAAATGCACTCGGAAGACTTCCAGTGCAGCGGTGAGGGGAAATTCCATCTTAATGACATAAAAATAGCCCTACAAGCCAGGGCAAGAAATGAAGTCTGTTTTCACTATCTTACTTTACCTAATTTTGAATAGCATCTAAAATACCAGTTAAAGCTGCTCTCATTTCCAGCTCGTAAGACGCAAGCCTTATAAAACCCTCATAGAAACCACTACTATTTTTTTTGCTTGTTTTTCAACTCAAATCAGCAACATCGCATATGTCAAAGGGTCACACATGGACACCATATTTATAGTACTTACTGGAGTGCTTTCCTTTCCTAAACTATGTACACCTCTGAAAAATAAAGATCAGTATAAATCCCTGGCAAGAAACATGGCAGAGTTCCTGTACAAAAGACATAAGCAAGATATGGAAAATGAGGTGGCAGCAGCAGAGCCTGTCAAGGTTTCAACTCATCTTGGAGTGTCTATAATTCGGCAATGAAACAACATGATTCCTAAAGCAGGGGGAAGGCCAGATGCAGAAGTATTATTCTGAGAAAGACTCTGTAAAAAGCAAGTTTTGCAGTCCTAGATATGTAGGATACAGAGTCACAGAATCAATCAGGTTGGAAAAGACCTTTGAGATCATTGAGTCCAACCTATGACCAAACATCACTTTGTCCCCTAGACCATGGCACCAACTGCCACACACAGTCTTTCCTTAAACACCTCCAGGGAGGGTGACTCCACCATCTCCCTGGGCAGCCTGTTCCAATGTCCAGTCATCCTTTCTGTGCAAACCTTCTTCCTAATGTCAAATCCAAACCTCCCCTAGTGCGGCTAAAGATTGTTGTGTCTGAAGTGCAGGACTCAAGCACTTTGTCTTGTTGAACCTCATATCACTGGCCTCAGCCCACCAATCCAACCTGTCCAGATCTCTTTGTAGAGACTTCCCATCCTCCTGCAGACCAAAACTCCAGCCCAACTAGGTGTCATCTGCAAGCCAAGTGAGGGTGCCCTCAATTCCCTCGTCCAGGTCATTCGTACCTATATCAGAACTGTCCCCAGTACCGAGCTGTAGGAAACACCACTGGTGATTGTCTCCCAGCTGGATGAACTCCATTCACCACCATTCTCTGGGCTGGTCATCCAGACAGTTTTTTTACCCAGAGGAGAGTGCATCTGTCCATGCCATGGGCAGCCAGTTTCTCCAGGATGATACTGTGAAAAACAGTGTCAAAGCATTCCTGAAGTCCAGGTAAACAATATCCACAGCCTTTCCCTCATCCACAAGACAGGTGACTTTGTCACAAAAGGCGATCAGGTTGGTGAAGCAGGACCTGCCTTTCCTAAACCCATGCTGGCTGGGCCAGGTCCCCCAGTTGCCCTGTACATGCCACATGATGGCATTCAAGATGATCTGCTTCACTTGGTGCTTCACCGGCACCAAGGTCACACCGGTATTATGCTCTCTGCTCAGGGAGCTGAGCATACCGGCCATTAAATGAGATACTGTCTGTAAAAGATGAGAAACCAAAACATTTTCCTCACATTAGCATGAATGAGATGTGTAAGAAACCCTGAGAGATGAAATATTTTAGCAGCCATGCATGAATTCAAAAGGCAGCAGCACAGCCATAAGTTACCTCAATGTTTAATGTTGAAAGATTTAATGCTATCCTCAGTGACTCTTTTTTTAGGTAACAAGAAAACAAGTGTTTTTTCTCCACATTGATTTTTTAAAAGTAATTTAGGAGTAATTGTATACAAACAAACCCACACAATAAACAAGGAAATAATATAGCAGTATATACCAGAATTACCAAAATATATCAGAATTACCAGCAGGAAGATGGGGAAAAGTACTTTTTTCTCCATATTCAGATTCAAGAATATGTTATTCTGTCACCAATGCTAATCTCCTTTGACATAAAGAACCTGCTTTAAAAACAACATTCGGCATCTAAGGAGATAGATTAAAAAGTCCACCAAGTGCTTCACCATGAGCCCTGCTATCACTACTAAGGTTATTATTTCAGGATAAACCCTGTCTCATTTACAAGCCTCCTTCCCCTTTTCCTCCCCCACCTCCCCCACTGCTGACTTTTGATTTCACGATCTTGTTTTCTCTTTAGAGTAGTGATGGGGGGAGCTGTCTTGTGAGGAACTCAGAAATGATTGTAAGACTGGCTGAAGGAAGCTTTGTTCTCTCTTTTTCCTCCCTCCTGGGGCAAGTCGAGTTTTTCCCTCTTTTCTCCTCCTTCTTTTTGAAATTCAGTTGGTCAAACATCAGCCATACATTTATAAACCCTCCTCTATTTCACCCCCTTAATTCCACCCCCACAACCTGGCACATGAACACCCAGAAGCAATTGCCTGAATGGGTGATTTTTAATCACTGTATTGACTGGCAGCACAGGCATTAAACTATGGTCCATTTGAGTAGCAGCTTTAAAACATAATAGCCCACTGAAGTGCTAGAGTCTAAACCTTTTCCTTCTGCTATGTCTAGCCTCCATCTTGCAAAAACCTTTACTTATGGGTGCAATGCCTAGTTTTTGATCCACAGATTATTACAGAAATTGAATTAACTGGCATGGCATTTTAAAAAAACTACAACTGACCTTTCTGTTCAGAATGTAATAACTCAGGATGAGAAACTTCCTTTTAGTAAAGAAAGTCTTTGTTGTTGCCTTTTTTACTTAAGACAACATTTTGGTTATTCCTAGATCAACTGACAGTAACTATTTATTTTATTGTTGCAGATCTTTATACTACCCTGCCATCTCTATTACAAGTTTGGGATGGATCAGATGTAAATAGATGATTGAAGATGTTGATCAAAGTCAGCCTCTTCGTAATCTAGCATAGTTTCTTACTTGATGGCCACACCTAACAATACACCATCTGACCAGATTTTGCTACCCTGATATGTTTAAATTGCCAGTGCAAATCACTGTTACCATAATGCAACTGTTCCTACTGAGGAATTTTTTTCCAGCAGTAGCAGAATCTTTGCCATTTGTAATGCAGAATAGTCTGTCATCTCTTAGAATAAAGGCATCCCATGCAGTAGGTAGGGTTCGACTTTGCAAAATTTCCATAAATGTTCCTGCTGTTTAAAAGGAAGGAATTTGCTGGTTTTCATTTTTTTTTAAAGCCAAGTTTATACTCCATCCCTCTTTTACTCCAATAGTGCCAGTATGCCTCAAAATTAGTCTGTTATTGCCAAGATCAGCACTGTGTTAAGTGTCTGATTGTGATTTAATAAAAAAGGAACTGAACTGAGCCCACTGAGTTCTTTCAATTGTCACCTAAATCAGATATTAACCTAGGCTTTTCAAAGGTGAATAGAATGCTGTAGACTAAACATCCAGCATCACTTACATTAAATCCCACAGGAGCAAACCATTTTGAACTCTTTAGGAAGTAAAGAAAGTTAATACTTCATTTTGCTGTTCATTCATGCTGGGATTGTGTCACACACCCAGAGCACAGAATATCTTTAGCAAAGAAACTCTATTCCCTTCACCATTTATATTATTGTAAATTATTTTGAAATGTTGAAGGGCTAATACTCAAAAAAACCTCACGTATTTTTCAGATCCATGGCTTTGTATTATATTTGTACTTGGATTATGAAGTCATAAGAATTAACATTTCCTGGAAACAAAAGCACAAAATCATGATTCTGAAAAACACAGTCCTTGTCTTCCTGAGTGCTTTATTGTGAAATCGAACTGGGCTTCACAACTGTCTCTAGGTGGTCTGGACCGTTTGTACACAATCAAAATGTGATCAAAGTGGTTTACAATTATGAAGCACATAAATAACTACATTGTATTATCAGCCTGACTTTAGATGTTACCTCTTTCACTTGTGTGAAGAATTCATATTATTATGTGCATACAAGAAAAAAGAAACAAAACTCTCAAGCACTTGTTGTGTGAGAGATCCCCGAAATGAGAACTATATGGTGAAAAATTTCAAAATAAATGACTGACCACAACACCCAGAATGATTTTCACTTACCAAAGTCAATAAAGTAAATTGTACTATTCAGGTCTCATATACAAGTAGTAGGGAAAAGTGTCTGACAGTATTATGAACAGAATTATTCATGTCTATGCCACCACTAATGGTCCGAACAGTGTAAATCAGACATATGAAACCTGAGCCCTCAATCAGTGAGTGATATAAATATTTCAGCTACATTTGTGTAGCACACCTCTTCTAAAAAGTCAGACAGGAAAAATTCCATGTCACATGTGTTCATGTTGCATCAGGAACATGGATATCCTATTCCAGATGCTGAGCAAAATCGAGTTTAAAATAATATATAGGAGAGAGAGGAGAATATAAACAGTTCAAAGCATAGTACTGCACGATCCACTCGAGATTCTCTGATATCTTTCTTTCCTTTGAGTCAGACCTGTATTCAAGAACTTAAAAAGATTTCTTCTGTCTAGTTTGAAGATAAATATCACCCTATTGTAGAAGATAAAGTATGGCAGTTCTCAGGATCTGTTTCGTGTTTGGTAAAGACCTCCAGTACATTGAATGGTTCTTGTTCTTAGGGCAAAATATTTTGAACATACAATCTTTCAAAACATTCTCACATATATATTTTTATTCTACTACTTCATATATTTAAAAATGAGGGTCTGCTTTCAACTTAAATATTTCAGAAGCAAGTATTTGTTTATATCAGAAGAAAATGACATTGTAAAAATAAGTAGTTAAGGTATAGGGGGAAAGGGTGTCTTTTTAGGGTCATTGTCATCCAACCTCCCTTCAGTTTCCTATCTGCCTTTCTCAGATGCCCGGAGAGTGGAAAGTTCTGTGATGGTACAGCATCTGGAACAGGCTGACTCTTCCAGGACAACTGGTTAGTGAATTGCTTAGCAGAGTGCTGTTAGGAAGAATGGTTCAAATAATCAACAAAATCACATTTTTGCCAATCTGATGTTTGATAACACTGTTCTCTCACCACCATCTTTGAAGATACTTCTGTCCATCTGTCAAGATGGACATACCGAACAGAAATCTGGACAAAAGTACAAACAGAAATCTGGACAAAAGGCTTATTGGTGGGTTTTACCTGATGTATTTTAAGTTAGAACCATGTCTGACAGTCAAACTAATGGTAAGGTTGGATTCCCAAGGGGGAAGTGGTGGATAAATTGTCTGACACAAGTCACAGTTTTCCTTAGAGAAGAAAATATAGATGCAGAGACCTATCTGAGCTCTCAAACTGGGATCTTTAGGGCTTTTTCTGACTCAGTAGAGAGGATGTATCTTGGAATGGTTTTGTTATGATATTGGTTTATAATACAGACGGGAAAATTGAAGGCAAATTAATTTTTTTACTTTCTTACTGTTATAACTTTTATTTTCAAAAAAGGCATATGACAACATATGTTTTTTATATATCCAGTTTGTGTGCAATTTTAGGAGAAGTAATTTCTCAGTAGTCTTGTAAAAACAGATCCATTTAATATGTTCCTAGTGACCTTGAAAATACAGGGTGTTTTTTCTGCCCATCATCTTGAGTAAGCAAAAATGAAGCTACAGTCACATAGCCAAAAGCTGCCAGTTGCAAATGCCCATGTGTGCCATGACATTTCCTGTGCTCAGTATGCTACTGTTTCCTTCCTGAACCAATGTTCTCTCCCTTTCGTCTCCAAAATACTCAGTTAAAAATCAGAATTTGATGGATTCAGTTCTTCTAAATGATAGCCCAGTTCTTCAAAGTTTGGTTTTCTTCGTTACCAGAGTTGTAAAAAAGGCTTCATATTTTCCTGCAGCATAAATATATATAAATTCTAAAATAACAAGGCCTTAATGGAACATAAAATGCTTACATTGCTGTAGGTAGCTCTTTGCTGCTGGCATTCCTTAGAGTGTTTGCCATGCATGGCTCATTACTCAGGAGGCAGTTCCAGTCTTCTCGTGCCCTACCCCCAGTTTGTACGTACTATTCCTTCATGGATCATAACATCTGCCTTTTTATTCCTGGATTTTAAACATTAAACTGCTAAACACATTTTAGTATTTCTTGGAATTATGGGCATTTAATCACTACATTCAAGCAGCCAAACAGATTAGATGATATATGATGGCTGGTTGAACAGGGAACACTTGTTCATCTTTTTCTCAGTGTTATGAATGCAGGAAAAACATAAGGTGTCATTTTGGAGGCTATAAAGAAAATAGCATTCAAGCATAACTTCAAAAAGAGTTTTAGCCATTGAAACCCAGCAGCCGAGGGCAACAAAAATTTCCCATGGATTTAAAATTCATAGAACTGGCAAATCTTTTGTAGAGACAAGGGGTAAAGTTCATGCGTTTCATAGCTTCACTAACTCCAAGAAACAACAGTGCCTTTATGTGCTCCTGAGCTTTTCTATAGAAGAGGTCTTTCCATGGTTAGCCGAGATAAGAAATAATGCAACACAGATACAATACACCCATACTTCTGAGCAGTATAATGTCCTGAACACATTCATATGCTTGGTCAGCAGATATTCTGCAACTTTGGTTGAATTAAAATGTTTTAACAGTAAAAACCTGCTTCCCACCTTCAAGAAACGCTAGCTGCCTTTTGCAGTTCAGCTCCCTGTTAACCGTGGAAAGAGGCAGCTCTGCTCGAAACGGGTGCCTGGGAAGACAGAGCAAAGTCTGAATAATCAGGCCCCAATAGGGGTCTGGCAACAAAGCCTAGAGAGGAAGTTAAAAGGATTAACATTATAACACTGTTTAGCATTAGCACTCCTCTCTCCCAGTCTGACCCAAACCCATCTTCCTCCTGCTAAGTCTGCACTTCATCATTTTTACAGTGCTCAGAATACCCGAGTTCACTCGTGTGTAACTTAACCTCCTCACTTGAGGTACAGTCACACCATTGTGCCTTACGAGCCTCTGAGCATGGCTTGCTCATTAGCTGTATCTGCCTTGTTAGCACCATCACTCAGGATGAGTCTGGCTTGGAAAGCCACATTAGGGAAATGAGCAGTACAAATGCTAATTCAAGGATATCTGTGCCCTTGCAGAGCAGAAGCTGTGCTTGCTGTGTGTCTTCCTGGTAGTGCTTTAGTTCAGGTCATGAGAACATTTTTAAGCAACCTCCCAATACTCTTCATTAATCAAGCTTGGATTCACATCTCTGGCTAACTCCAGAGTGCATAAAGCTTCATCCTCTCAGACAAAATGGCACAGATGATGAGATCTAGATGAGCAGTTAATAATAACCTGCTGCTAATGAAGTCCTGAGGCCCTGACTATAAGGAGTACAGGATGGGTACAAAATGTGCATAACCTGGGTTCTCTGCATCAATTATTTAATTCTCCTGATATATTGTTAACTGGTCAAGCATGACTTGTTAATGTGGACATAGGCACTGAGTATGCCAAAAGTTTCTCACCTTCAGGAAAATCTGACCAAGAAAATTCAAGTGTAGGCAAGATGGGAAATGTGGAGTTTCAGAAATAAAATACATAGGAAAACATGAAATAATGGGAATGAGTGGGAAAAGACGGGAGATATTCATGACTGCAGTCCTGGTTTATGAAGATAAAAATGTGTGGTGTGAAGTAGGCAACATTTCCTTCCACAGGTAAGGTTCCCATTAGGATTCCTCCAGGGTGTAATACAAGTCTCAAGCATAATTACATTCTGGATGGGAGAAATGCTTCTGAAGTCAACATTTTTGAAATTAAATTGTCAGTTTGTTCCCTCACTCAGTTCAGCATGACTAAATCCCATTGAGCACTTAAAATAAGCTATAGTGTGAATTCTGGTGAAGAAATCATTCCTGGCTGCCAGGAGACTGTAGCATCACTCTGCTAACCTTAGCTGGTCACATTCTCTACAAAGGCTGAAATTCATCTCACCTGACTTTAGATCAGGAAAACAACATAAAGTAAGATTTTGCTGCATGTTTTATTCAGCCATCTTTGAAAGGGCTATAACAGATGTCAGGGAAAACAAGGTCCCCCTCTAAATGATACTAAATTTCAGTTCATCTGATGAAGTAGAGGTCTCCAAAATATAGAAACCTACAGATGATAAGATCCTTGTAATCCTGGCATCCTTTCCTACTCAATAGGCATTTCAAGGAAGTAATTTAACTTATAGTTTTGTATTTAGTGCAAAATTTTAGTGCAAAATTTTGATTTTAGTGCAAAAGAGAATCTTATTCCTGAAGTACCTGTATCCATGGACTACAAAAGTAGCCTGCAGCAAATGGGCTAAGATATAGATATCCCCATTGTCAGTGACTATATTGTCAGAAGACTCCCATCACAAAAGTGCAGTATGTCCAGAGTATTTTCAGTTACATCAGTACACTTCCTGGAATGCAGTCATGCATGGTTTAATCAAGATTATCACACCTTATTAAAAGATGGAATCTCATAATATTGCTTAAAACATGACCTAAATAAACAAAAAGAAAAAAAATCATAGAATAAAAGTCTTTTCAAAGATCATATAGTCCAACACCCCTGCTATGGGCACCAACATCAATAGATGACGCTACTCAAAGCCCCATTCAGCCTGACCTTGAACACTTCTAATGATGGAACACCCACAGCTTTTCTGGACAACCTGTTTGAGTATCTCACCACACTTATCGTGACAAATTTCTTCCTTATAGCCAACCCAAATCTACCCTCTTACAATTTAAAACTATTGCCCCTTGTCCTATCACCACCCACCCTTGTAAAAGAGATCCTCTTCAGGTTTCTTGTAGACCCCCTTTAATTATTGAAAGGCCAAAATAAAGTCTTTTCAGAGCCTTCTTTTTTCCAGGCTGAACAACCTCAGTTCTCTGAGCCTGTTCTCAGAGCAGAGGTGCTCCACCCCTCTGATCATTTTTGTGACCCTCCTCCAACAGGTCCACGTTTTTCCTGTTTTGAGGACCCCAGAGCTGGATGCAGTACTCCAGGTGGGGTCTCACAAGAACAGAGCAGAGCAGAGGGGCAAAGTCACCTCCATCGACTTGCTTCTGATGCAGCCCAGGAAGCAGTTGGCCTACTGGGCTGCAAGGACACGTTGTCAATTCATGTCCAGCTTTTCGTCCACCAGTATCCTGAAGCACTTCTCCTCAGCCTGGCTCTCAATCCATTCATCCCTCAGT
Source organism: Orthonyx spaldingii (assembly GCA_013397795.1). Taxonomy (NCBI): domain Eukaryota; kingdom Metazoa; phylum Chordata; class Aves; order Passeriformes; family Orthonychidae; genus Orthonyx; species Orthonyx spaldingii. The sequence continues at coordinate 1,538,046 of VZTJ01006610.1, forward strand.
TTGTATTGATACTTGGCATTGCCCTGACTTAATCGAGTTCACATTGGTCTACTCCCTCAAGCCTGTCAAGCTCCCTCTGGATGGTATCCCTTCCCTCATGTATATCAAATTGGTCACTGAATTTCTTGCAAATGTTTAATTATATGCAAATGCCTATGAACAACTTCTTCTAAATCTACAGAATATCACATTTGGATTTCCTGTTGAAATTGGTTTGAAAAGGTGTGTCTTTTATAGGCAGCAGTCTTTAGCTATCTCATTTTGTAAATACTATTCCCGTAAAAAAACTAACACTTCCATTTTAATCTTTTTAAATAAGGATGAGGGGAGAACACAGCAAACTAAGAGCACTATTGGATTTAAGGCTAGCATGATTTTTTTATTTTCTTTAAAATACCTACTGAAGGTGCCTTTTCTCTACACCCTGTTTCCTCATATTGTATTGACCTTGCTGAAACACTAACACAGTAAACCTTCACTTACCCTGACTTCTCAGAGAACAGCAAATGCTCAATATTATGTTCGTTATTCTGTATTGTTCTGCCTAGAGCTAACCTATGTTGCAAAATATCTTTTACCATAATCTACTTAAAGCCTTCCCATCACTCTTCTTCCTTAGTTAAGTGAATATCCAACATAGCACCAGGAGGCTTCAGCTCTGTATGTCAATCCATACATCACTTGAAGATAGATTGCACAGATGATAAAGATTAGTTATGCAAGGTATTTTTGGGAAAAGCATGATTCTGCAGGTCCCTTGTTATCCATCTCCTCCTTTCTTCGATAAAAGTAATAAGCCACAGATTTAGACCCAGACATCTAAAATCCTGTTAAGTAAGGTAGACAAACTCATGTTCAACTCAGGTATTTAAAATTTTCACTCCATTGTTTTTTCAGACCAGTTTTCAGACTGAAGTTCCTGTGTTTGTTCCTAGGATCTTTTGGGACAATTGCTGTGGTTTCTGCATCTGAGCTGCTCCCTGATGCTTTCCACTTAACTGCAGGAAGGCTTTGCTGAGCTTCTGGGCACTCTGGAGGGAACTATAAACAGGTATTAGAAAACTAGCATCATAAACTGTTTTAGACTGTGTCCTCCCCCTGAGGTGAAGAAGGGCCATATAGTGGCTGAAATGAAAGTAGAACTGCCCATGCTGTTAGATTGGGAGAACTGGAGGTAACCACCCAAACATGCTGAAAAATAAACTCAGCTGCAGTGTGGACATATGGAAATGTAACAGACCACAGACTGACCCAAGCCCAGGATTCCTGCCTCAGCACATTTGCATTTAAAAGATAAAGATAAATCTGCACGATATTAAAAATACAACCGTGTACAAAACCTTTGAAATGATGCTTTAAACCACAGCCAAGTTTTGGCATGGTTAAACATCTGTGAATTATTTCATCCACTGAAATAAAATGCTCTGAATCTTTGGAAAATGTGGTCAATGCATTTTACACGCTCAAAGTTAAACCGATAATACATCTAGAGTCTGGACAGAAATTCCCCAGGTCAGATTTGGGGATTTAGATTGTTTGATGGAGCAGCCTGTCTTAGTATGAGCATTGTACACTTCCTATTATCATTTGCAATTTCCCCCAAATAATTTTCTGCTAGTGCAAGAACATTAGCAATTTATCTTTCTCATTCTGAGCTATTCTGAAGGCTTCTATGGCTTTTGATATTTCATACCATCTCTCTTAAATATATTCTGAGATACTATGACTGAATTCATTGTTTGTATAGTTAGGATTTGGAGAGTGGATGTTCCTTGTACCCTTTTGATCTACTGGAATTTGCTTTTCCCATTCTCCTTACCTCTATCATTCAAACTTCTTCTGTCCATATAACAAAGTAGTATGGCATGAAGTCTCTTAAGTAATACACACAGCTTTATAGCAGGAACCTTCCTATATTTCCTTTTTTTAAAAACTGGAGTATTCCAACAATAAAGTAGAAACAAAACCCCCAAATACTATAGTTTAGCTATGTGCCAATTTGCATCCTGTTTCTGAAACAAGAGTTGACAAGTCCAACATATGTGACCAATAACTGCTATTCAAAGTTAAGCTCTGGAAATGGTGACTGACATGGAGCTGGGCATTCCTTCAGCCAAGGGAATTATCAACTACAGACCAACAAAAATAAACTCAGAAATTTCCTCTGGGTGTTAATCACTCTGAGTATCATTCTTTCCCACACACTGGGCAAAAATTCTTGACCTTCTGATTTGGAGCAAAATCACCCCTATTAATTAAATAATTTGTCCATTACCACCTGAAGACATATGTAACCTTTTCACCCTGCACAAGAAAGGACACACTAAGTAAATAAATGTCTATTGTAAATATGAGCAAATCCCCAAGCTTGTTTCATTTCCTGCAGTGCATATGCCATCCCAATACTGCTCAGTGTAGATCTGCACAGCATAGCACATCAACACATCTTTAAAATCTCCAATTGATGTCTTTGCACAAAACTTTCAAATTAAATAGAACAAAGCAGGACAAAACAGGAAAATTAATTGTCATTGACCTTTCAGCTATAATGGCTGGACTTAGGTCTGGCCTGAAGTACAACATTGCACATCTCTCCGTATTATGATAGCACTTCAGTTACATACCTTTCATTATACCTTTTACTGAGATGACAACATTAAATGTCTTTATCACAAAAATAGCTTTCCCCATAGAACTGCAGTCATGAAATTGTGGGGGAAAATTTTGGTATTGTCATTTCCACAGGATGAGTCTTTATTCACTCAGTGGAAAAACTACAAGCTCATCATGACTAATGTTCTTCCAATTGCAACAAAGCCCTTTTTTAACAGCACCTTATGGTAAAAGTTATTCTTAGAGTTTTTTACATTGAGGCTGCCCCAAAAGTCCAGCTAACAAATTTCAGAAATGAAGATGTCTAAAGTTATTAATATATTTGACTTTTTAAAGTATTGTGTACCTCTAGCGCTCATGTGCAAGGTTTCTGCACCTCATAGAGAACATTTATTTGCACACACTATGTAATGTTCACAAGACTGAAAAAGTGAGAAGCCTTACAGTTTAATCAGAAAGCTAAGCCTTATATTTTAGCTGCTTTTACAGACATTAAAATACTCAACACCCCAGAATTTTATTATGAATTTTAAAACGCCACTGAAAGAAAAGTTTGCTAGGAAAATAGTTTTCCAGAGGATTTATAAAACAAAACTCCATTGATCATCTCATTACACCTTTACACTGCAATGCAAATGTGAAGAACAAGTACCACTGGGAATGGTTCTTTCAAGAAGGGAAAGGCCAGACAGTTTCAATAGAGGTTTTAAGTGTTTAACCCTCTTTGTATGCCTTCAGACGTCTTCTTTATCCTCCTTACCTTTCTGTCTTCTACCTTCCTTCTCTTTGTGTCCAAGTTTTTGAAGTTTCTGTGCTATCCCTCTCTCTTTAATTTATGCTTACCAAGACAAGTTCTGACTTTGTACCACTGAAAAATCCTATTTTCATGCTCAAGATTTTCAAAAAAGGTTCATTCTCAATTTCTGGATAAAGACTGCGTCCTCTGCTTCCCTAATGCAATTTGAAGAAGAGAGACAGTTAATCTTCTTCTCTGCAGGCTCCTCCTGGTCTCCTCACCCATATAGTTGTTTTCCCTCTGGGCCTCACTCTGTCCCTCCTTTATTTCTGAGTAACCTAGTCTAGTCTCAGGAATGCACCCTGATATTTTTAAATGTACTGCTCTCAAGAAAAGTAGAGCTGCTTCCCCTGTTATTATGTACAAATAACACACAGCCAGAGCTTCCCCTTTCTTTCCTTTGTCTTCCCCTTCCTTTACTTCAAGTACCTCAAAAAAGCAAACACACTCAGACATCCCTTGGAATAGCACCAATCAATGGCACAAACATCTCCCAAAAGGTGTCCACAAAGGCTAAAATAGATTTTTTATCTTAGGATTTTTCAAGAAAAATTTGCGATTCCAGTCGAGTGCTAGAAGGACAGGAAGAGAGGGGACAAATCAGTTTTCTGCTTTGTCATGATCAAACTTCCAGCTTCACACTGATAGGGCCAGGAGTTACACATCCCTGATGAGGTTAAATGCACACTTGAATAGGAGAGGGGTTGAGACAGCATTTCCCCTCTCTTTCCTCTGCATTTACCTTATAGTTCTGAGAGTTATGGTGTTCAAATATCTGGGGAAAGAGCAGGAAGCCAAAAAACTGGGGACAGAGAAGTGAGGAGACAGTAATAGAAAACCTAGAGCAGTGTCAGGGTGGGGGACAACAGGGTTCGATACAAAGAGCTAAAAAAAAAAAAAATCATTGGACTAAGAAAGTGTACTGGAATTAGTCTGAAAACTCAAGGGAATGTCAGGCAAAAAATCAGCACCATTGGTTATTAGTGTCCTTTGGTGCATACTTACATCATCAGCTCAAGACAAATGGGGAAATAAAGTGCATTTCTGCATAAACCTGTTTTCTCCAGTAACAGTTTCCAGATTTTTCAAGACCAAAATGACACAATCTGTCTTCCTAAAGCTAACTCTTCTACAATATTTAGAGGTATAAATTCATAGAAACACACAATAAAAAACATCATGGAAATAGACAAATTAAACAAAATCCATGATCTAATACCTCAGTATTTCTGGTCCAGAAAGACAGATGATGCTTGAGAAATAACTAAAGCCCTTTGTGAGCAATCATGCAACAAGATGAAGTTAAACAGGGAAAATTTGCGGGCTTGTTTTTGTTTTGTTATGTTGGCCAGGAAGACCCTTTTGGAGGCTGTAAAGTAATTACCAACTAAGCCATAATGTGAGCTTAAACAAAGATAAATGTAATGTTCTGCACTTGCAAAGAAGTAATCCCAAGCACAAGGTGGGGACCAATGGGCTGGAGGAGCAGCTCTGCTGAAAGGGACCTGGGGGCAGTGGCAGGCAGTGAGCTGAATGGGAGCCAGTGGTGTGTCCCGACAGGGAAGGTGGCCAGCAGCCTCCTGGGCTGCACCAGTAATGTGCAGCCAGTCACCCAAGAAATGCAGCTATTTCAGTCTGCTTACAAGGTCACACATGGAATACTGTGACCACTTGTGGCCCCTCAGCTGGAGAAGTTGAGAAGGGTCCAGTAGAGGCCACTGGCATTATTAGGAGGCTGGAGTACTCGACATATGAAGAAAGGTTGAAGGAAATAGGTTTGCTCAGACTGGAGAACAGAAAGTTCAAAGGGGATCTAATCACACTCCTCAAATTTCTGAAAAGTTAGTTGTAGAGGAAACAGAGCTACTCTCTTGAGAAGGATGCCGCTGACAGAACAAGAGGCAGTGGGCATGAGGCGCTGCAAGAGTAATTCTGTCTGGATTGAAGGAAAAAAAGTATTTTCCATGGGAGCAACTGAAGCTTGGAAGAGGCTGCCCAGGAAGGCAGTGGACTCTCATGTGCTGGAAATGCTCAGTATTGTTTGAGGAATTTGCTGCAGTGACCTGTACTGAAGAGAAGGTTGGACCAGATGATCTCCAGATACAGTGAGAATTTTCCATGAATCCCTATCCATGTACAGTGTTTCTAGCTATGTGAATTGTGTTGTCAGCCCACAATCATCATCTTCCTCATGCATGAGGCTTTTACTGCTCTGGGGATATGTGATATTTATTTCCAGTCGTTGCTAGTCCTTCATAAGCATTTTACACTGTAGTTCTGTTTTAAAGGAGGAGGCACATGGGAGGCAATAGCAGACTTCTCCCCTGACAGTTTCTTTTGCAGTCAAGACATTCAAGGAGAGTTAAATTGTGGGAGGATTTTTTAACCTTCAATAACAAGGTTTGATTAGGGATCAAGAGCAAATGTTATAGCAAAGAAAAGGCACCTCTGAACATTCCTTCATATTGGGCTTTTGTTCCAATTAAGCTGGTTAACAATGGATGTAAGAGCATTTGCCAGTGAAGTATGCTCAAAAAATTCATATAGTTATTACAATTTTAAATTTTACTTGAGCTGAAAATTCTGAGTAAGCAGGACCTTTTGAAGATTAGATGTATTTGTGCAGAAATGGGGAGGAACTTGTACAGCTCTTACTTAGCTCATTAAAATATTTTGACACAGCAAGGAACAAGCTCATGCTAAAACTCAAGAACAAATTTCTTATTATTCAAGAAAATAGGGATTAAGATAAATATTGTAAAAAAAAAATGGGAAAGAAAGCCTGATTTTACTGTCACACTGTCACCTGATCTGTTCAGCATTTGTCACAAATGTGCAAATTTGCTTACAGGCATATTTGAATAAGTACAATAAAAGAGTATTTTGAAGGGGGGATCCACCTGACCTCCCCAATAACACTGACTTCAGCAGATGCAAAATCAGGCTTCAGAGCTGCCCATTTTGGATTAAGAAATGTTAAGAAGCAAAAATTGCAATCTTGCAATACCCTACATTTGTTAAACACAGTAAGGGCCATAGCTGTGAAAAGATAGGTAAAGCTAAGAAAGAGATGGAGCTTTCCTTTGCTAACATTTACCAAAATACTGTAACAGCAAAATTTTTCCATTAGAGCAAAGAAGAGCTACATTTAATCCCCTGGTTGTCCCCTCCTGTACCACAATTTCAGCCCTGGCAAAAAAGTCTTGCCTTACAAGTCCAGATGGTAGCAGAGGAAAAAAAACCAGCATAAGTATAAATATGAAGGAAAGCACCTGTGGTTTACTTGAAGACTAAAAAAACCCTCAGTTTTTCCAAGAGTAATACTGATGACTTTGTATGAGACCCCACTTTTCAGGGAAGTATATGGCGTGGTTCCTTTAGGCCGCTCTATTTTATATAAACATCTAAGTCAAGTTAAAATTGCTGGATTTTAGCAATTAAAAACCTCTATGGGAAAGGCTTACATGGCTATAGGAGTTAGCACAGTTATTTTGTATTCATGAACTTTATTGAGTTTTAAATACAAAAGGGACAAGATACTTTTCAGAATTTGTAGCTATAATTTTGCTGTGACTAAATTTACTTCTTTTTGTTGCACAGAGGACATGTATAAAAGGGAAGCTGGTTTCAGGAGGTTTTTGTTTTGTATCAGTTTTTCCCAGATCTCTAGAATTAGCCTGAAGGATCCTTTTAGAGAGCAAGTAAATATATAAAATATTAGGACAACACTGCAATGCAAAAAGGATGTTAAATTGCTCATCCAAGGAGATGACATAACAAATACTGACATAATTTTCAAGCAGCAAAGCAAAACTAGGTCAAATCACATTGACCTATCTAACATAATAAGCCCTTTTTTTTCAGATTTTTACAATGTAGACTGTGTCTCCAGGCATTAATGTCCCCTGTTATCAATGTATAATGTTGTCACTTTGTTTTAATGTCTTATCACCATTTTGTGTTAATTAGACCAAAACAATACAGTGCACTTTTGAACTGCTCAAATCCCAGTTTGAAATCTCTGTATAAACTATAATTCTGAGGTTTTCCAGTTAGAAATTAAGTAATTAACCCTTTACCTGTTTCAATAGGTGCTGGTGGGATAGGGTAAATTTTGACCTGTATGGTCAAAACCTAAGTTGTTCGAAACCAAGGTCCACATGGCGACGTCTCTCAGGAAATGCATGCTAGTGTCGATGGCATTTGACACAAGGCGTAACCCAGGAACCTACAATGTCTCAAGGATCACATGGACAAACCTGGTCTGTGCTTGACAATGATGTGTCCCTGCCCAAGAGCTTCATCTACATGCACTGGCCTGAGAGGAACAGTCCTTTTCCTTGCTCAGGGCAGCCTTCCCTTCTCCTGCTCTTGTTGTTCCTCTGCACATCAGGTTTACAACACACGTATTTTTCAGTGAGATTATTAACAGAGTTGCGTAGGCTTCTGCCTACAGCCTCTTGCGATTCCAACAAGAATAGAAACACAATAGTAAGAGAGAGAGCTGTCTGTATCCCTGCCTCCAGAGCTGAGGTGGAACCAGAGACCAGGCTAAGGGCTGGAGACCTCACTACTCAGGGATCTGCAGCTGTTTACAAAGGAGGAAAAAAGGGGAGACGGGAGACAGAGGCAGACCTTGGTGGTCCCCAAAGGAGAAATTGTCAATAGAGTGTACATCTTCCTGTAAAATACATACATTTTGCAGTAAGGGCATAATCTTAGTGAGAGAAAACCCAGTACAATCCAATGATAAAACCAAAATCCCCTCCAAAACTTTTAAAGTTTGCTTGGTAATGAAAAGTTCTTTGAAACTGGGATGCTGGCTGTTCTTATGATGGAGTGACTGGATTTGGCAACTCCAATTCTAAATATAAATGGATGAAAATATGTCTCTATTCCTTTTGTTTTCTCCTTTTTTTTTCTTTTTTTTTTTTTTTTCTGTCTCCAATAACCTCCCAGGAAGAAAAATCCCCAAATTAATGCACAAAACAAGCCAAATTAAAAATAAAAAATCCCCAAAACCACCACCACCAACAAAAAACCCATCCCAAAAAAACCCCAAAAACCCAAACCAAAAAAAAACTCCCAAAAGGCATTATGTTTCCATATGGGATAACTACTGAAAAAAGAATTTTTTTGGGGGGGAACAATTTTGCCATAAAACACTGATTTTTCAGTGAAAACAGTCTCAGCTCATGCCTCAAAAAAAGGTTCAAAATAAAAAAAAAAAGGGGGAGATCCTAAAGATGGTGGGAGGGGTCTCATCTAAGGAAGCTCACACTTCACCTGAGCCTACAAAGTGCATCAGCTTGCCAGAATCACAAATGAGTCTGCCCTACCTCTCTGGTGTGTGTGGAGAGGGGGTGGTGGGTCTCGCTGAGCACCTGCTGCAGCTGCTCAGTAATTAAATACCTGCAGACCCAAAGGGAAGAGTTAATGCCATTAGTCACAGGCACCTGCATGGACACTGGGTGCAGGAGGGAGGCTGGAACCCCACAGGTGCACAGGCAGCACAAGGCAGCCTGGGTGCAGAGTGATGGGAAGATGATGTTGCCACCAAAGGCATGAGAAATATGTTGACCTCCCTGTCCCAAAATGTTGAGCGACTGTTGTAGCGTGTCAGCAGCTCCTTTCTGGGGCCATAAAATATTCCTCCATAAATATTTTCCTTAAAGACTATCCCACTACAATAAAAAAATCCTATCAGGTCCAAGGATCTCCTCATTTACTGTTCCTTTATTCCTTTCACAGGAATAAAAGCCTGGACTTTATTTTTTTTACTATCTTAAAATTGTTCTTGCACCCAGTTATCTCAACACTTATGCAATCAATGAAGTTGATAAAACTTTTGGACCAAACAAACATTGCCTCTTTGCCAGCTTTTTTCTCCTCCCACATCCCCCTGGGAAGATATAAATACTAATGATAAACAACCATGACATGACAGCAAATGGGAAAGAATTTTAAAGAATTAAGAACTGTTTTTACTGTTTAGAAAAGAGATCAAAATCAGCTTCCTACCCTTTAGCGCTTTTCCCAGCTTTCAGACAGGCTGGATTCTTCACAGCAAGCCAGGGATCTCAGGGATATACAGTAATTCCTTACAGCTTGCTAAAGCATTACAAGCTCTAAGCTGCCCGACTGTAATAAAGACTTTGAACCAAAAACAGACTAAAGAATGAAATACCCTAAGAAGTCTGAAATTCAGTTCAAACCAACTCCAGCACACATCCAAAAGGCAATTAATATGGCTGTATGTGAATACTGGTCTGCTCCTTTCTCTCAGCTCAGTCTTCACCCACAGAAAAATCAAACTGTTTCTCCAAATACCGAAGCATTTTTTGAACTTCAGCACATTCCCTGAGCATTTACCACCGCGAGCTCCTTGTTCCCAGCATTTCATTTTCCTTGATCCCAGGCTCCAGCAGACCCCTTACCTCTCGTGCTACTCTGTGGAGAGACTCTGAGGTCTGACAACTTTTTGCAGTGCTCAGAAGCTGTTGAAACCTTCTGTGGCATTGCCTGCTTCCCTGTCCCTCTGCCAGGGGGGAAGCCCTGAGACCAGGCAGCAGTGGGAAGCCGGCAGCAGCACAGCAGAGGGCTGGGCAGGCCGGAGGGAGGGAGCTGGAGACAGATCTCATCAAAGGTAGGAGGCCTAGTGGGGATCACAGAGACGGAGATACACATCTAAATAATTCAGGAGCTAATAAAAGCTTTAGGTTGGGTTCTGTTCAAGATGTGAAATGAAGCTGAATTTTGATGTATTTCAGGCTTCCATCAATGCAGAACGTGGTATTACTTAATAACCTGACACTGAAAAACCAACATTATTTTAAAAGTATTCCACATAAAGTTAATGAGGAAAGTGACTATGGATATGTATTTTTATAGCTTTAGGTTGAAATTCAATCGTGGGAAGATTTTGAGAGCTTCAAGTCTGACCTCTAGAGGTAAGCTGCTGAAACAGGAACAGAATCTTGGGATCGCAAATTGTACACGGAACTCTTACAAATCAGGGAAGGGTAATGGATCAGATGCACTACTTAACATCACATTATCATCACTGCTTCCTGAAGCCATATTTTAAACACACAACTATTTGTAGCTTCATCTGCAGCAATTTGGCTCCTACAAATGCTTCTTTTGCAAACTGCATAGGGAGTGCAGCACCACGAGAAAAAGCACATCCAGCAGGAATATTTTTACATTCAAAAGAGTAAACGGGTTATGTTTCTGCTTTTTATTATCCCTCCCCCTTCCTCACCAATCTTCCACATGATCTACTCTTGCAGAGCTACAGAAACAAGCATTACTTTGAAACTGATAACATCCATTTGCATTTTGCAAAACTGATGTTTTTAAACGCCCTGATTGGTGCCACCTTTTTCTAATCAGAACCAACCACTCTAACAAACTACCCTTTGTCAGGGGATCCCATCCCCTCTGTTCCCACCAACCTACAGCACATGTTGCTATAGCTACCCTGCATGTCTATTTACCACACAAGTGATCAAAGGGAGCAGACAACACACACACACACATACGCACAAAAAATCCTCGCCAGGCTTCCTACCGAGCAATGTCCAGCCACTAATTAACTGATACACTCCCAGCCTGTGGACTCTGTACACTTGTTTTCTTTATTCTACATGGTACACACACAAAAAAAGGCAGTGTTCTTCAAGATGCTCTTTCTTCCCTTACAGGCCAAACAAACAACAAAACATCCCAGGATGAACTCTGTAAGGTAATTTCCTAGTACCAGGCAAAGGATAACAGAACTTCAGGATAAGAATACAGCTTTTCTACAGAGGAATGCATTAAGAATTTTAAAAGGTATGCAAAAGAAAATAGGAAATAAGAAACACATGCTAAGAACTTAAACAGCTGAAAGGAAAAGGGGTGATTTTGAATTTTGCATATGTTTTGCACTGAAATTGTATACAGCCTTTATTCACATGGTAAATTATATGCACACTAAAAGCCATATGACTGCAGAGATGATAAGTAATTGTAATGGTTTTATATGCCTTAGAAACACAGTTTTTCAATTTAGGTGTCCTGTCAGTTAACAATTGATTAGTTGAACCTCTTTATGTGACGAAGGGCTCAAGACTCAAAACTGCCTCGATCAAAGTCAATGGTACTTCAATAGGAAGAGGCCAAAATAAGGAGCTGCATTTTTTGTCAATGACACTCCTGCGAGCTGCACTTCAGGGATATGCTGTGGTTGAAAGCGAATGAAAATGAAGTATTAAAATTCATCAAACATTTGATTTTCTGTGAAGTAGGTTTAGGAAACAAAACAGAGCCCACAGTGCCCTCTCCAGTTCTGCAGCAAACTCAGGGAATCCAGCCACGTATCTGTGTCCAGCCACACAAAAACTCCACCTTCATGAAGGCTGAGCACCCCTTTAGGAGTTTCCATCACTTGCAAATTTCCTTACTTTATCAATAATAAACTGAACTCAGTGCTCTGCAAAACAAAAAAAAGTGTTACTTGCAAAGGCTTTTTTCTTGTCTGTTCTTTTTTTTTTTTTTTTTTGCAACCATGTTAGATACCTTTAAAAATTGCACTTCTGCTTCCTAACACTAGTTTTACAGCACACTAGCACACACAAATGGTTATATTTCCTGTGGATGCTTAAACTTTTACTGGTACATTGTGATCAGCATAGTTTCCCAGAGAAGATAGAAATGTTCCTATTTTGGTTGCTGGACCTTATTTGTGAGGTTATTCTATGAGACAGCAAGAAGACACCTCTTGTCGAGGTTTCCCATGATTAGCTAAAAATGACTGCTTCTTTATATTGTCTCATTTACAGATCTCAATGCAATATTTACACCAGCCCCTGTAACCTACAGGAGACTATTGGATTGGCACAGTAGTAAGGTAGGTTGAATCTTATCAACAGGCTGCATATTACATTTCTACAGTAATTCCTCCACTTCCATTGGGGAATTCAGTGCATTTGTCTTTCTATGTGCTGTTGTTCAGTAGCTGTGGGCTGCCCTTGGGTCAGATCAGACATCAGCACAGTACGTGGTTTCATTCTAACACCTGCAGTACATTGCCATGTGCCTATGTACTTGATGGTTAACTCTGCAACACCAAATTGAGCTACAGCTCCCACCAACAGCCTCTGGAAGTGGGAGAACTCACCCCAAGGGCCTGAGAAGAGCAAGGAGTTAACCCACTCCCTCCCAGCTGGTGTAAGGATGAGGAAGGGAGCACCAGGGCAGGGCAGAGAAAGCAGCAGGACAGGTAGGGAGAGATGATTGTAAGGTGGAAGAGTAGGTAGAAAAGAGCTCTCTGTTGCTCTGAAAAGGAGGGCCATGGTAAAGTCATCTGCTGCATATTCCTCTATCCCCTAACAATTTCCAACTAGAAGCAGGAATGAGGGCTCCAGCTGCACATGACTTGCCTGCTTCTAAGTGTCTGCTGTAATGGATTTCCTAAACGTTTTACAGGGTTAGTTCCTAGCCCATCACAACCTTCAGTTCCCACTAAACCACGAGTTCTGCTGACAGGGCTGATGCACACAGTAGCTCAGCACCACCTTGACATCCGATGTGGGAGTGAGAATGTACCTGCCACAGCACTGGTATAATCCAGCTCCCCGAATTTCGTCTCTCAGGTTCTTAGCAGTGCCCGCAGATTTTCCCTGCCAAACTGAAAATATTTGTGCACAGCAAACCAACCGAACGCAGAGAAATACTCCCAAACTGTTCCTTTGGCACGGGAGACAGAAACCGCACTCAGAGGCAGGTGTTTAAACAAACTCTGGCCGCGGCTCAGGCGTGCGCTCCCCCGAGGAGCTCGGGGGCCCTTCGGAGCGCTCCCCCCTCGCTGCGCTTCTGCGGGAGTGGGAAGGGAGCGCGCACCCACCGGGACGGGACGGGACGGGACGGGCCCGGCAAGAGCCAGCCCGCCTGTGCCTGCACCTCTTTTAGGATGGAATGTCTCCCCCATCCCTCCTCCTCTTTTGGAGGGTACGTGTGTACCTTAGCATTCCACTTTCCCCGCCCATTCTCTCTTAGACTTACTTGCCTTGCTCTTTTAACCCACCGCCTATGAATCTTCCTTACCCATGAAGCCCTGTTCTTCAGGTAGAAATATTTCAGGAGAGTAAAGCGCACGTTTCACAGAGCATTTTACACTTTATTATTGCCGTCCTGTAACATTTCTGCTTCCTTCGCACTCCTCGTTGGTAACCCCCTGTGCCAAAGTACCCTCTTGTGGTGATAATGATTTCTGATGACTACGTGCATCCAGCTGACCAGCTTGAGTCTATAGAATGCCCTTCATTGTGCTTGGCAAGGACGAGACTTCCCCTCTCTGTAAAGAGTTATAAAATGTGGTGATTTTGCTAGTGGGAGCAAAAATACCTTTCCTCTTCATATCACCCATGTTCTCTCTTTCTTCACCCTTTCTCACCTCCTGTAACTTAGATAAAACTGGTGAGGAAGCTGGGATTTCCCACCATGGTTTCAGAAAGTGAGCCTAAAACAAATGTTTCATTTGCACTACAGGTGCAAAATCCTCACACATGCATTTGCTGGACATGTACTACAAAAGTCCCCCTGAGAACTGAATGAATAACATCCACAGAGAAAACCTAGAAAAGTTCTCATTTCCTCTTATTTACTCATTGCCTACCCAGAAAATAACATATCATGAGCAAGTTTTGGAAGTGGACTGGCTTTTTAAACTGGGACAGATCTTTGATTCATTCTTAAGATACAGCCAGTTTTTCTTCCTCCCACAAGGCTCTTATAAGTCTACATTGTTGCTGTAAAACTATGAAAAACAAGAATCAAAAACATTTTGTCACTGTGCCTTATAACTGTGAGAATGAAAACAAAAGCTCCTTTTGTCTCCTCAGGTGAATAGAAGTCTTAAAAAAAACCCCTCATTTGAATTATCTTAGAAAAAAATCCCTAGAAAACCCATCTCAAAGTACTTTTTAAAGCTGCAAGACAGCTTGAAACTACTACATTTTAAAACAATCAGAAGATTAAAGCACTGGCAGGCAAGGAACTCATGCAGAGCTGTTTAATAAATTATCCCTGGGCTGAATTATTGGCATATTTAGGCTTATAACACAGCAAGTTCTTTCCTTTCGCATGTCACAAGCAGGGCTGCGAGACAGCCTACACAATGCACTTAAACCATGGCAAACTGGAATTGATTTACATAGCTCGCAAACCGCTTCCATGCTCCCTACAAATCCAAAACGTACCATGACTTGCATGGCATCCCTGCCTACCGGGAGAATCAGGGGAAAAAAAAAAAAGGAAAAAAAAAAAAAGAATTTTTTTTTTCCCCCCACCACGGAAACTTACAATTATAAGGCAAAAAAAGAGGAGGAAAAGAGAAAGCAGTCGAGATCCGCAGGGGCTGGGAGCGGTAGCACCCGGAGCCGGTGGGCAGAGGCTCCTTACCTGCCTCATGGTGAGATTCCCATCATCCATCCAGCCGGCCAGGGGCTGCTCACACCGCGCTGCTGTCGGCAGGGCAGAAATCCATCAAGTTTCCCACCGTAAGCAAGTTTCCCTCCCTCCCTCCTCTTCCCTGTCTGTTATTTTTCCCCCCCTTTTTATTCTTTGCTGGGGGGAGTCCTAAGACAATGTCAAGTTTCCCAACCTTCTTTCCCCAGCCTATGAAAAGTCGGCAGCGGGGAAGCAACTGTCCGCCTGGCTCTGATTTCAAACCGCAGCCCAGGGATGGAGTAGTTGGCTGAGCTGGGCCATGGAATAGCCTCACCAATCAGGAGGAAGGGGAGGGAGGCAGAGCACATAAAGGCTGCTGCCTACACGAGGATTAGGAAAGCTTTCAAGGATTTAAAAGACTGAAAGCAGCTGGAAACAGTGTCTAGGGCTACAAAGAGGGAAGTCAATTTGCGATGTAAGAGATTATTCCCATTCTCATGTAACTGCTCTGGGTCTGCTCGAAGCTTAGCAGACTCCCAGGACTTCAGCAAGGATATGTAAATGCTCAGTTGAAATTACTGCAACATCAGAGTGATGCAGGAACGCCCGGTAAAGTGGCAATATCCCGTCTCCAGAAGCACCGATTTCCTCACGTCAGATTAAAAGGAAAATTACATAATGACACAAGCAGGAAGTAAAATACAGCCTACCATTTACTTTAAGGGCAAGTGCCTGTCTGTTGGAAGGAACAGAAATGTATGTGTGGATTCGTAGGCTATGGAAATATTTTGTTGCAAAGCTTCATTTGTTTCAGTCGCAAATGTTTAATCATCCCTAGCCCCAGTTCATTGTCTGCTTTCCCTTCTTTATTGAGGGTGATTACCTCATTCCTGAAGCTGACTTCCTCATGTAAGATAACACTGGACCCCAAATGCAACTTCGAAGAAAAAAAGAAGTGTTTTGTTATGTTTTGTTTTGTTTTTTTAACGAGATCCGCTGCTATCTGCTGCCCCTCCGTGGCTTTCATTAAAATAAACAAAGAAAAGGCAAAAAAATCTCAAATTTGAAGCACTCTTGCTGTTTGAGTTACACCTTTCACAGAATTATAGAATTGTTTGGGTCAGAAGGGACCTTGAGAACATCAAATTTATTGAGTTAAAAGAAAAAAAGAAAAAAGCAGAGAAGTGCAAGCCTGCAAAATTGATACTAGCCAATCTTCTCCAAAGTGGAGAAGGCTTCTAACTTTATATCAGTTCAGAAGCCTGTTAATCGCTCTGTTCTGCTCTTAATGGAAATCTGTCTTTTGATCTTAGGGAACAATCAGGCAAATCTGATGCCTGAAGTCCCAATATCATGAATTTGCTTCTGCAAGGGCTTTATCTAACAATGAAAAAATTAGTCATTGTCCAGGAAAGCCCTTAGCAGTAAAAGTAATCTTATTGAATTGAGTTACAGGAAAGAAAACCTACAATGATGTGTTTCCAGGACTTTAATTAAGGCTTTCAAAAATATATTTCCTTTTAACTTACTATATGCTCCAGCACTGGGTATGTCACAGGGAAAGAAAGAAAAGATTTTAAATATGTATTTCTTTATTTTCTCATTTAAAGACAATAATGATTTTTCTCACAAAGAAAGGAGTTTGCATAATATTGGTACTGTCTAGATCAGAAGCAAGGCATGGATGGAGGGAAAATTTGACTTAAACCACTACTGCACTTCATGCAGGTCCAACTTTGCTCTTGCCTGGTCCACGTCCTCAGGTGGAAGGATCCAATTAGATACTTTATTGTACACCAGCCATCTCCGGGGATCAATACAACATGTGACATAAGGGTAAGGACAACCATTCTCTCTAACCAACGTGGAGACAAGTGAGTGACACCCCAGTGATGGTCTCGGACTGCCCACTTGCACAACCGCTTGAGGCAGCTGCAAGGCAGAGAGTGAGGTGCTTTAAGAGCTCTTAACAGGAATGCTTGTCCTCTGCTCCCCAAGCACGGCTCAGGGGACACGTGTCACTTGAAATGAGTATGTGGTATGTGAAGACCTTTTACTACTTTAAATCTAGGAGAATTCTCTCCAGGAGGCATTCAAAGGAAACATAAAAGTACTTTTCCAAAGTGATTAGAACATTAGGGGTAAACTACCCCGGTGAAGAAGATGTAGTAAAAAGTTCAAAACTTACAAAATTAGTAAGGATTATAAAGGATTCACACCAAAACCTTATATTTGATTTCAGGGCTTTAAGAAGGGGATTCTTAGGACAGTTTCAGAGTTTCACATGGGAACAAAGCAAAAGATTACGTAAGAATTCAAATATTATAAAGATAAAACAGTTGCATAACTTTTCTGGAAATGCAGACACTTTTTCACATACAACATGCACAACTTATAGGATTGGATGGGTACTGCATTTTACTGAAAACCCAGCAGAATGTGGCATCAAAAAATGAGTTGGTAGTATAGGAATAAAAACTGATTTCTAGTATTAGCAAAAAAAAATGAAACCGTTAAAAATTATGACCTATATTCAGGGTGGGGTGTGGGGTGTGAGCTATTTTTTTTTTTTTTTTTTTTAATTCCAGTGTCACAGCCCCTATCCTATTTATGTCATTTGCTTTCTACCTTTGAGGAATGTGCTTTGTGATCAACCCACACTCAGTTGCCGGAGTTTTTTTGGTGTAATACAGTCTTTGTAATCCAGACCAAGATAAGTCTGCACCAGCTGCAGGGGGTGCAGCAGTACTATCACACACAGTGGTTCAGAAATCTAGGTCCTGTGCTTCACTTCCTAGAGTATTCTGAGCGACACAAGAGGAATAGAGGAAGTCTATATTTGAAGTGGTTTTGAAACTAGTCAGCACCCAAATACGCAGTGGCACAGCTAGGTATGAGGGAGAGGAATTGCCATCTGGGATGCAAGAAAAGACAGGTGCTGGTTTTTACACCTTCCTCTGAAAATCCAATTTTCCACTTATAACCCAAGTCTGTGTGTGCATGAGAAAGTCATATGGTGTTTGGGGAAGTGAAAGGAGATGCTATCCCTGAAAAAGGAAACTTTTATATTCTGTCCAGTGGAACCAGTGGAGGTAAGGGCAACCAGAGGAGTTGGTGCCAGGTGTAAGTTCAGATATCATTGGAAGCAAAAACCTGTAAAAGCCAGACCAAAGTCATGGTAGGGACCGCAATAGTTTTAAAGGATTCTTATTGAATTAATTCAAATTAAAAGAAAAATGGCCACAAGTACACCAAACCATTGGCAATTTTGTGTTATGTGAACACTGGTTATCAGCAGTAATGGTCACATATTCCTCTTATCAAACCCCTTGGAGTTATAAGTGACCAGTAGACACAGAAATACGAAAGTAGCTCTGACCTTGCTGCTCACTGTGGTTGCCAGCCACAGACCTTATCATACACCAAGTGCCTCCCAGGCACAGAGGGCAGACACACAAGCACTCCATGGAACCTCATGTTTCAAGCATTATATTGCCCCATTCACTAAAGCAAAATTAAGGCAGGATAACTTTAGCTGGGCTTCCATCATCTGCAACATTGATCAAAAAGATCTTCAGTGTGGTTTGTGCTGTTCTGCTCTTGACTTGGTAAGACTAGCCAGCAGGCACATGTGAGAGCTCAGGGTGCTGGATTCTAACTAAAAATCCTGCCTCCTATTGCTACTTAAGACAAAGATGTAATATTAGAGTGTGTCCTGAGCCAGTTTATGTAGCCAAAAAACTTTGAGAGTTCCCATAAATGTGCAGAAAAACCCACCACTGTGTAATACCAGTTACAAATGGTACATTATGTAAAAATATCACATAATTTTTACATAGACATAGTAATTTAGGTGTTGGGTGCTCTTTGTCAGCACATCAACTATTTCTGAAAATGTTCATCTAAACTTAGTGGGATGAGTTCAGTGTTCATCACTGCAGTGGGCAATTTTGAAGGTTTTAAGTTGAGACAAGGCAAGCACAAAAATCTTGATATCAAAAATTTAGCATTGTTTCAGAATCTGATTTGTTAACTAAACCTTCCTCAACTACTTTCATTGTTTTTCATAAATTACCAAACACAGAAATTATTTTGAACTAGTGGACCAAATGCAAAGCAGCCTAATGTGGAATTATTCAGTTGCTGAAGTTCTTTTGGTGTAATACAGTTTATGTAGTCCAGACCAAGAAAAGTCTGCATCAGCTGCAGGGGGAGCACAGAACAGGAAGTGGAGAAAAGGACTTTCTCTCATTAGCTGAATTCCAGATGCCATGGAAATCCTCCTGGGTCCAGAGAATTTAATATACGCTAAAGACAGAAGAACCTCTCTGTCTCTACTGAGCTGTGCCAAACAGAGACAGACCAGACCCCAGGATCTGATTATATGGTAGGAGTGAAAGAGTTGCAGCAGGAAAAATATGACCCAGCATATAGATTAGAAAGAAACAACCCTAGTTTGAAAATCAGCATCTTCAGGTATGAAGTCAATTACAAATATATTGCCTTTAATTTGCAATATAGGCAACTGATAAAGATGTGCTTCTCAAAATAAGACAAGCAGCTAGACTGCTGCACTTTGAGAGGAAAAGGTAATATTCACACCCAAACTGTTGGCATTGGAATTAATTTCTAATGGTTTTTATAGTCCTTCCCTTGGCAGTTTTAAATTGGCACCTGCAGGAAGAGCAGAATGTCCAGAATACAAAATACTATTTAATAACCCCATATAACACTAGAATAATTAAGGCAACACTGCCATGTAAAAATAACCTCAGAAAAACTGGCACAAAACATGAGGTTGTAAGATGAAGACAAATTTACAAGATAGTATTTAAAAAAAAGAAAAAAAATGCTGAAACAACCCAAATACGAAAAACTGTTCTCAAGAAGTGAATGTTATCATGCAATGATTTCAAATTATGTAGTTGATATTTGTGAATGTAAGACTGTACAGAGCTGGATCTCACCAAGCAGTACTTAACTGCTTTTATCACCATCACTGCAGTGAATGCTATGAAGATAAACTATCTTAGCAGAATGTCTGAGTTGTGGCATCTAAATGCACATACATTTCCTAACAGAAGTGTAAAACTAGGACCAGCAATGTCACACATCCTTACACTTACACATAGACACTGAAAGCCACAGTGCACAACGATGTCCTTAAGGCGGATCTTGGGGAATTCATTGCCCTTCAAGAAAGATGACTCAGCCTTTTGGCAGGGTATCAGTAGAACAGGCAGAGGTGAGAAAGATCAGGGCATCCTTCAGTCTTCTTGGTAGAGCAACCCTTAGAAGACCAGTCATCCTTTACAGAATCACTCAAATTGCTCTGACCTCACTTGGGACTGCACCAGCTGCAGGCAAGAGAGAGGGGAAGATATCTTCAAGATAGCTTTTTTCTCCATCGCTTATGCAACGTATGTAATCCTCAGATCAAACAGGCAGAAAGGTGGTTAAAGGATGATCCATCTGCACTTGCCTTAAGGACTACACTGACTAGACTTTTTGATTAAGGCCTTTTAATCAAAAGAATGATATCTGCTGGATTTCATTTTACTACATCTGCTATGAGGCAGATACTTGGTCTGCTAGGCTGAACAAGCTGGTGCACAGTCATGTGTAATAAATTAGTGATCAGAAGACTCTGATAGTCTATTCTAAAATTATACAGAAGTATAGTGAGCTAAAAAGACTAACAAAGAAGGATGCTATAGGGTTCAGTGCTTCTAAAACATCTGTTCTCTAGTATATATAAATGCTGAATTAAATGGAAATCATAATTAGTTTTCCACTGTTTCTCCATTTGATTTCCTACGATTTTACAATTCGTTGCTACTTCAGTGATAATTGTACTTCATTACTCTCAGAAGTAGTAGATAATAGTTAAATTATTACATTTTGTTAATATTCCAGTCCTATGAAGCCTCCATGAAGGAAAGAATGGTAAAGTAAGACAAGAATTGCCTTATGTATCTGTAACCTCTATTAGCATAGAAAAAAGATAGTAACTTTATTCCATTGCATTTTGTACCAACTGCTTATTTAGTGACCAATTGCAAAAGTCAGTCATGCAGTGACTCAAGATAAACAAATAAAGGTTTGGGAAAACAGCAGAAGTTATATCATACATGCCTTTGTCAGTCAAACATCAAACAGTATATGTCAAAATCAATATTGTTCTCTCATCCCAGGAGATATATCCAAACACATGGTCACACATTCGAGGGAGAATCATCTGGCCACAATTTCACTAAAACAAGTTAAAGTCTAAACTGATAAATTGTCACTTGGAGCAAGCAGGCACCTACTCAAATCCCCATTATCTGCGTGTTAGCTGAGATCATCAAACCATGCAAATCCTTCCTTTCAAAAGAAAAGCCCCTAAACCACAGGTTCAGCAGAAAAATGCGTGACACTCACAATTAAGCCACTCTGCTCTAAAACAGTTTTTCTTCAACCTGCATACAACAGGTTAGACATATCATGTGCCACACACAAGTGTGCCAGAAGTGAGAAATTCTAAGCACTCTTGAGGCTATGCCATGTCCAGAAAGAATTATAGAGAGATTGACTCCATGTTGCAAAACTTTCCAAAACAGAAGAAGTGCTGGTGTTTTCACATCTTATCAAGCCCTCAGCTGGGACAAGGTATTAACATGAGAAATTGGAATATTTCTGCATAATTTTTAATTCCACATATTTCTTGTTCTCAGAAAACATTTGCTATTTCAAAGTTCTGCTGTATTTCCCCGGAATGATACTACACAGGTGTGGTCATACAGAGCTATAAAAAGTAACTCAGGTATCTCTTTAAAAATCTCATGAAGCCAAATGCCACTGGAGGGACAACTGACCAATATTTTGCTGACTTCAAATCAGGTATTTCAGCTCAGATCAATGGAGCCAAAGTTGTCTAAAAGTCCAAGTCAGACTAAAATATTGCTATTTCATTTTTCTAGTCATAAAAGTTTGCCAGCAGTCTGCACCATCTCATGAAGCCTAATTTAATGAGAAGACTATTTTTTTAGGTTGAAATTCCTGAGAATATTTTGGTAGGGAATTCTCACTTCTCTTCTTTCCAGTGTTCTGGTTATGCATGACAGCTGCCTGCCCCATGGAAAAAGGCTTTCTGTGAAACAGGCAGCCTGTTGGAACAGGAGGTACAAAAGTTACCTGTCAGCTATGCAGCAACAGGGTCACATGGAAAACTTGTGAAGTGACTCAGAATCATATCCTAAACACTGGAAATATGAACTGCAGCTTGAAAATTGCTTGTGCCTGGAGGGGTAAGGTGTTTCATCTCTTCCACTGGAATTCTCAGACTACGTATTCAAGCTGCCTTTATACTGCTGAGGATAATAAAGGAGAGAATAAATCTATAAATGCTAAAATGTCTTTGAACATTACTGTAATCAGGGCAGCATGAGCTCTGCCATAAGCAGGAATGAAAGACACAAAAAGACTAATCTTTGTAGATGTAACTACAAGTTTCTGGGCTAAATCTAAGTATTTAGAATGCAAAAGTTAGTAATAATCAGACAAGGCAACAAACAGACTACTGAAATTATTTCCAGAAAAGTGTCTGTGTGTGGTGTGTGTGTGTGTGCATGTAGACACATATGAATGTGTAGAGAAACACAATCAAATTCTTCAAGAAAATATTGAGGTATATGCTTGGAGTTTCTTAGTGAAAAAGAACTGAGTCTTAAGGTGCTCTTCCCTACAATTGAACAAAATATTTCCCTACTCAGGATACCAGTGGATTGCAGTGTTGGTGGTGAGATGAAGTTGTAGGGAGTGGGCTGGGAAATGACAACAAAAACCTTAACCCAAACCCCAAACCCTTAGACTCTGACCAGGAAAACCGCTTTATGCAACTGAGAATTTGCTAACATATGTGACTCATGATTCAACACATAAGCTTCTGAAGTTCACTGGGGTTACCATCAAGGTCAGATTACATATGAAATATCAGATTACTATACCTTCCCACTGCTTCAGAGAAGCCCTTGGTACTGACCATATAATATATTTATGTGGGAAGGTTAACACCTAAACCATCACATTCCTCTAATTTCAAATGAGAAAAACAGGCAAAGAATTTAGAAGAAAATCAAAAGAACGTCTTATGAGAGGATTTTGAATTAAGCAATTCAAGGATGTGGGCAGATATCACGACGTATTAGTCACAGAAGTTAAATAGGAGACAGTTTCAGAAAGTCTTTGCTTATCACATTAATGTTTTTTTCTCACCAGGAGCATTGCTTAAAACCAGCCAAAGAGGGTTTCAAAATGGTGTGTTTATGAATAGGCTCATGGGAACTGCCCTGGGAGGACTGATCTGGTTGGGTCTCATGCTTCTATCTGTATCATGGAGCCCTTTTTTCACTTTTAAACCATTTTCAGAGTGCGCTTTTATGAGTCACCGTACCTCGTTCCTTTTAATTACGGGGTTATATAGTGTAGGTTTACCAGTCTCCAGAAGAATTTTTACTTTCTTTAGCTCACATTTCCAGATGTGTCACCTACTCACTCCTCCTTTTTTGTTAAATGGCACTGGCAATAAAAGACAATGACTGCAAAGATAATGTACTTCTGCAGCTTCCAAGCAAACCACTTTTATAATCCAAATCTTTGATTCTCATTTTATAAGATGCCCTGATTAAAAAAAAATAAGATTAAAAAAAGCAGACTGGTCAATGAAAACTATGTTTTAGTAGTTGGTGATAAACACTTTCATGAAGATACTCAAAAAATCTGAAGTAACCCAGAAAATCTGATTCAGGTAAGACTTGTGGAAAGTGAAGCCTAGCACAGAAATAAAATGCTCACTACTGGGCATTAATTTTTGTATCTCTTACTTTCACAGGTTATTATTAGTCTGCATGTATCACTTCAATGCTGAAATTGCCAGCTATTTTCCAGAGTCTTATTTCATAAATATAGATGTTTATTTACAGGGAGACTCAACCATTATAACCTCTGCCTGCAACACATTCTCCAACATCATTATTTTACACCAAGAGCAGGAAAAAAAATAGCACAGAAGTAGCTGCTACTGCACATCAGCCCCATGAAGGTTAATGCATGCCTTCTAAACTATGTCATGCAGATTTTGATCCCTAGGGCCACACTGTCACATATGCTCATACTCTCTCTCCCTCTTGTTTAGACATCTCCCTTAACTGTAATTTTGCTGTAATTCACTATGAAATTGCAATGATATGCAAAGGTCCTAACACCCATTTCATCTTTTCCACATCTCTTGGGCACAGAGAAGGTCCTTTATGTCAATGGGAATGCACAGTGATGTCCTGAATACCCTGTCAGCTTCAACAATCCAAGTTTTTGGTGCTCTCAATTTCCCATCTACCACCTGAAATTAACAACTAATAACTTGTTATGATATGGTGCTGCAGAGCAAAATGAGACAGGAAGAGCCCTTAGCACATACAGAGGAATTAGGCTGAGTAGTGCAACCATATTGCGTAATTACCAAATCACTTGGCAACAATTGATTTTGCTTTCCTCCTTCTGCGTGTCTACTCAGAGTAGAGGCACATATACACGGTGTACTGCACTTCGCACTGAAATGTGAGAGAAGAAATAATCATACTAAGGATTCAAAAATGAAAGACTCTTGTAATTTAAACACAGTTTCCATACTTCTTTTATCACAGGAACTCGGGATTCTCTGGAACTATCTGCTTCTCTAAGTATTTCATTGAGTCAAAAAATGTAGTACACCATAAAAAAGGATAAAGCACAGAGTCCTTTGGGAAATGTGATGATACTTCAGCAGGGGAGCTCTCCAGGCCATCCCAGCATCCTTAGCCCTAAAGGTTGTGGGGCACAGAAATAACTCCAGATATGCTCATATTAGACCTTAGAAGTGTAAAGCTCTGACCACCTGCAGCTTTGAAGCTGAAAAAGAAGGGAGAGCATCTGAAATGCAAAGTCTAGAACAAGACAAGCTGTCACTACAGTCAGAAAGATCATTATGTTACAGCTTTATGTAATCGGAAATCCTGCAAATAAAGTAAATGGCACAACTCATGGTCTTTTTAGATTGATAACTGTGGCAAGGAGGGGATCTGTACTTACATTATTTTGGGTGTCTTCCTGTGAGTTCTCATGTTCAATCCTTTAGGGAAACTTTTCCCTTTATGTAGGCTCTGTTTGGCCACCAAAAGCGGCTAAAGCCTTCAGCACACTTAACTGAGGTTGGTTATTACGGGCATGCTGTAGGTGAGCAGTGATGTGTGTCCACCACCCTGCTCCCTCCAGTGACTTATTGAACCCATTAATCTTTTGCTTTTGATAAATCAAACTGATATATAAAAATAAAGTAGAAGGGCAAGGAGAAATCAGACAGTAGACAGGTGCTCTTGAATCTCAAGCATTTTTATGCATTTGTCTTTCAGTGTGGCTCTTTCCAAGAGCTAATATCAGCAGCATTTTACAGATATTAGCAGGGCATTTGATGCACAATTCATGGAGATGTTGCAGTGTCTCAAACAGGTGATAAGGGTTGCTATGGTTACTATATTCTCTTAAGCTGAATACTAAATAGGTTCACAAACTGCATGTTCTTACTTGTTATTTAAAATATTAGCTGCCCAATAGGTATTTGCTTATGCACCCCTTTCATTCTGTCATGGATGTTCCACTCCTTTATCTATCAAGTATAGTGGATTTCGATACTGTTTAGAGAAAGGAGAGGTCTCTAACAATTTTCCTTCTTCAGAAAAGGGGACAAGTTAGGTAGCTCATTATCTAGCCTGTTAAGTCCAAAAATAACTGCTCCACTGTACTAGAATCGTGAGAACTTTTATTTCACAGGATTTAATGAGTCATGGAAACACATTTAAAAGTCTGCACTAAACAAAGAACTAAACATTAGCATGGCAATAGAGCATATAGCTTTTAATACTCTGAACCATTTGTCTCACATTCAGACACAGCCCTGAGATTGTCCCATCACCAACATTTCATCCAGTGTTTCTTTCAGATAGGTTACTTTTTTGCCAATGAATCTGAAGGTGATATTTAGGAAGTCTATTATCAGGTATGCAAATTGGGGGGAAAATGTGTCACATCAAACCATGACCGTTTACTAAGATATTACTCATGAGCAAATGCTTTCATGCACTGCCTACTTAGAAGGGCAGGTTGAATGGAGTTACTGCAAAGGCATCAAATTTCAAATTTTTTATTTGCTTGTACTCTTCATGATGCAATTAAAGGGAAATTTTAATATACTAACTTATTTTGACTTGGCTTATTAGGATATATAGAATGTAAATAAATATAAGGTTTCCTAATTTTTATTAACATCAAAACACCACTGTTTTGACTTTTCTTTGATCACTTTCACTATGATCATTCTGTACCTGGTACTTTATTTTGAAAATTTTCATTGACCTCTGATACAGTCATAGGATGAAACCCTGCTATTATGAAACTCATTTATTTTAAAAATGGCCCAATTTTTACTGAGCTAAATATGACTAGAACTACATTCATATGCAACTGATAAGCTGACTGTGGTCAGGCAAGACAAAAAGAATCCTCCAAGCTTGGCTAAAAACTTAGTTGGATATATTTAAACACCTCTTGCTATAATAATGTTAGTAATCAGTTCAGTTTGGAGTCACATTCAGCAAGAGCAAATGTGCCTGCAACTTCCAGATCTGCTTTCACAGCTTGTACCCAAAGAGTTTCCTGGGAAATGAATTAATATTTTGCAGTCTGAGGCAGCAAATTTTTAGAGTAGGACTGAGCAACAAGGTAGGAATTCATGGAAGAGATATTATATATTGAGCAGATATAAGTACTAAATAGGCACTTTTCTTATGTATTTTGAAGAGCAGAAAGTTGTATATTTCTGGAACGAGAAATGGACATAACATGTTGTACTTGCAAGGTGTTACCATGTTAACAACTAGAGAACCTTCTGTTAAAACTATTAATATGTGGCTTATCACTTCATAAAAGCTTGAAATCACAATGCAACAACAATAAGCACACGTGGTACATATGAAGCCAATCTGCAAATACAATAATAAGCATTCAGCAAGAGGTGTTTTTGTCCTGTAGTTAGCTGAGGTAAAATTTTCATGCTTATTTTACAATCACCACTTCTGTTACCTACACAATAAACCCATCCATACTCACTATGTATTTGGGCTCCTTTCTGAAGTGCAAGAAAAGCTTTTGTTGCCTCCTTGTTCCTCGGCACACACCAAACCTGACTTGAGGAGTTTGAAGGTTATAGTGAAGTCATTCACCAGAAGGCTTAGCAATTTTAAGGAAATCTGTTCCCAAGCCTACAGCTGACCCTCTGTTTATCAAGATAGACATCATCTATCATAATGATTCTGTCACTGGTGTCAGTATTTGGGTACTCATGGCACTTACAGGATAAGTGATGATTGCAGGAATAAGCATGAAAAAGAGGACGGGGTGATAAATTGTGAGACCAAGAGGTGGGAAGAGGAAGAACTATGAGTGTTCCCTGTAAATCACAGAATCATTTAAGTTGGAAGAGACCTTTAAGATCGAGTCCAGCTATTAACACAGCACTGCCAAGTTTGGTTACTTCTCAGCTGAGCTTGAGATCCAACCTTAGCAACGGTAGAATACATTTTTAAAAACCGTATACAGCAGGCAGTTCTACTGATTCTTGCATCTGTAGCATTGTAAGATCCACTTCTTCCCGAGATGACATCAACTCCTCTTCTAAACTTTCGAATGCTTAAAGCTGATTATTCCACATAAAAACTTGCCAGACAAACTGGCAACTACTTTTCACCTAGCTTTAATGGCTGTGAAGGAAGCACACTATTGCTGTATTCCAAGAGTTGCTGTTACACTTTATGCCCTAGCACTACTATCCCCATGAAGTCTCTGCATTGTAATTCCTTGTACTTACAGCCTTAAAAGGCCACAAGTTTGCATACTTGAAATCTGTGATACATTTTCTTCCCAGCGTATGCCTAAACCCTTGGGACACAAGAGTTTTTGTTAAGGACCGGCTTTCCGCTTGTGAAAATAACATTAAATCACTGAACTCTGACCATTAATATAGAGTATATTCCACACTAGCCTATACCAACAGAATATCCCATCAGCATAAGGGGGGATAAAAACACCAGCAAGTAAACCTTGAGCTAATTCAAACTGTTCACTTGAAATAGATGGGTATCAATCCATCTTGCTCATTTACATATTCCTCCCATCTTTCCTGATTTAACATGTACTTTTTTTTCCCCTCCAAAAGAAGTATGCAGCAAACACAAACTGAATTTTTCTATCAGAAAAATAACCAGGTTTTGAATGTCATGTCCAGACAGGTGAGAAATGTGTTCAATACCAGGGCAGCTATCATATATGATGACTCTGTGGAAACAATATTATTCCGTTAATTATTTCATCCTCCAAGATCCATGCTAAAATCAGGTCTCCTCATAATTAAATGAGCTTTTATCCCTTTCTGCAGTCACAGATTTCCATTGCTCATTTCTTCCTAGATATAGGAATAGTAAATATTATGAAATTTTGGCATACATACTCCTATTTCCACCTTTGTGAATACTCAGTTTCATATTATTTGTGGGTGTGAACTGGTTCAGTCCTTAACCTTGTGCTCGGAAACATGCAAACCTAAAAGTATATATCCAAGTTTAACCTCCTCTTGGAGACAGATTTATTGATCTTACAAAAAAAAAAAACCCCAAAAACCCAAAAAACCAACAATACAAAAAGCAATACAGCCTAACCTTCAGATGAAGCTTCCTCTCCAAGCTCATCCATTCACGGTATGTCCTTTTAGGAATTCCTCTATCTTAATTCAGTTAATTCTTCCTCTTACTCACACTTCCTTTATTTTAGGGGTAGTGAATGAAACTGCATTTGCCACAATAATTCAGCAGAACTTTAGCAGCTTTGGGCAAGAGAGTGGGACAAGAGCATCCTGCCACCCCAATGTGTGTCCAAGAGCAGTGGTGCTGACAAATGATTAGCTGGTATCATATTGTTCTTCTTTTCAGTCTGGTGAAAAAGACCTCTCAAAGGAGAACAAATTTTATTCAACCAAGGTTTTAATATTTCTCTGTATCTCATGAGCCCTGGCATTAATATTGTATTGTGGTGATTTAACCTGGGAGTGTGGGAATTACTGAGGGATGTGCTTATTTTTCAAACAGAAGTTCAGGCATGCTATTATTAGCAATCTCTGGTATGTCACCAATGTCAAAGGCCAAATACTTTCTTGAAATGTTTAGGAATCAAGTGTATTCTGAATCTGAGGAATCTGTTCTCCCTCTGCCATTCACATCCCCACACAGCAGCATTCTGTAAAAGGACTCCATCTTGCCAGGATGCTCCCGAACACTCCCAGTGCATCTGTTTTGATAATGTTCAGGTTCTCAGCAGAACAAATATTAACTTCAGAGAGGAGACTAACCTCCCCAGCCAATATTTCAGAAACACTGGAACTGAGAGCCTGAACCTATTTTAGAGACCACATTACACCACATATGGCTCCTTGCATACATAAGTGTATCTGCCAGTTTAGTACCTCAATAATACTCAGCTGCTTAAGCATCTCATCAAGGACACACAAATAAGACATACAGAGGGTATTGACAAAAAATTCTTCAAGCAGCTGTATCATCAGGTAGATCAAGAAGAGGATGTTCCTAAGCACTCCCAAGACCTGTCTCTGAGAGCAGCATAGATCTACCACATCACTCTGAGAGTTGGCTTTTAACAGCTCTGTGCTTCCTCACAGACTTTTGGAATGAACTTTCCCTGCCACATTTTATGAACAGAAAGAGGGTGACCAATGTGAAAATCAAATGCGAGACATGTAGTCATTCTTTCATTTAAAACTGGCAATAGATTTTTCAACCAAAACCTTTCTTGCCTTTGTCATCAGAGTCATTTATAGAACATATGAGTAACAGTTGCAAGACACTTCATAGAAATTAGAAGATAAGTCAGTGAAAAATCAATCCCAAGCCTTTTCTTTCCCAGGGAAAGGGTTAAGTAATACAATTATTTCATTAGAAGTAGTGACCATCTGTTATGCTTTATAAAAAGACTGGCAATGTTCAAAACATCCATTACATGCAATACAGAATAATATGTTTATTTAGCAAATGTTAATGTTTCTGAAAGATGTTTGATTAGAGTCTGGAATTTATCATCATTTGCTAGAGCTCAGGCTAGAAGCCTAGCATCATCAACACATATTGTCAACAGGCATTAGCAAACAGTTTCATCTCCCTGTGAAAATACAGAGATTAAGCTCTTCCAACCACATTACTAGGTGTATCATCCTCCACAATACATAATATATGCTCTTTTACGTTCCCTTCCAAGAAATATCTCTCCAATCTCTTAGTCTTTTTTTTTCCTGTGTAGTATAGAGACTTAAAAAAAAAAAGTCTTTAGAAACAGAAAGACAGGAGGGTTTTCTAGCAGAAACAAGAGTCTAAACTTTCACCAGAAAATTTTATGCAAGAAGAAAGAGTAATGTGATTATGTATCAGAAGAAAACTGAAATGATTCGCTAATAAAAAAAGGCAATGTCAAGAAGCATGTAGGGCAAGTGCAAAACTGAAAGTAAATCATGGTTTCTATTTTGACTGTTTGCTTCTCAACAAATGGTCAAGCAAACCAAACAGTTTTCGTCTTGTTTTAGTGCTGTTTTGCTACAACATTACTTAAAGAAAGCAATAGCTTTTGTGCTGGGAAATTAGGGGGACAGGGGAAGAGTAGACACACCTTTGTTAAAATGTGTATACATATATATACACACAAAGCTCCATTTGAATCAAAGAGGAGATGTCCACTGACTGGTTCATGCATAATGCAGTATTTCCCTAAAATCAGAAATCTGTGGGAGAAGCAAAGCAGAGGGATAGCAGGGGTATATGTAATGGGGAAAACTTGCCCACATGTGCTTCATTCTATACTCACACAAGGAAAAAGAAAAACAAATATTTTGTATATAGTAGATAAAAGGGCTGAAGTCAAGCTCTTCCACTTGACTTAATTTGAAATCCTGGGGATTTAACAATTTTTAGGACAAAAGTCTCCCAGTAGCAATCTACCTGTTCATGGGTTGGTTTATAACTCCAGAGTTGTTATAACCATGCCACACCTTGAGGCAAGTTTGTCCTACGCAGGTCCTGACTGTGAGAGATCCTTGCTGAGGAACAATGCTCATCAGGCCAGGAGATCCAGAACCCCACCACATGGTTGAGCAGACCATGTAAGTTTTATGATCCCTCTCTTCAGAGCATATTACTGCTTTCTGATGGCTTCTGAATTTCCTGTATCTCATTGTACATTTGTGACTTACACGTTAAAATGGCCATAAGGTTTTATTTCCTCCCAGACTTAGTAATAATTAAGCAGGCTTTAGTATTTGAATCCATTTCAAGGGAATGAGAATACACTGGAGGCTGTGGGGAGGGGCATGCACTTTGTGAATGAAAAGAGCACATGGAAATGCTTTTATTCCATTAGCACAGACATAGAGGTTGCTTCAACACAGCTGCAGCTGTTGAAGAAGAGTGTGCAGTCTGAATTGAGCTCATGGTTGGGTCCAAATGGGACAAGGGTCCTGCTCTCTTTTCAAGGAAGATCACCAAGGAAGAACAAGCTGTTCACTGTATTGTCCCTCCACCTCTGTTCTCGAATTTTCTAGGAGTTTAATGCCAACCCACTCATAACCAATTTTGGCCCCATCTGTGTCCATGAGTTTGTTTTTTTCTTTTTTCTTTGCACAGTATCACACATCTTGTTACCATTTTACATACCACAACCATCAAATTAACCCCTTGCAATGCTTGAGTGAGCAGCTATAACAATACAGGAATCTGTACAAATGACAATCCTCAACACACACAGGGTAGGAGCAGTACCGTCTCCTGTCACTGGGACTATATATATTCTTGGTCATCTGTCTCAGGAACATTCAAAGACTCCTATAACTGAGATGTTACTCTATGGGATAATGAGGCGTTGCCGTTCCTTACAGTTCTGTCACAAGGCTCAGGCTATTTGATCATTTCTGTGAAGCCTCAGCTCGAGATACCAAGTCATTATGTGAGAACTGAAGATTTATTTTCTTCTTTAAAAGGGATTTAGCCTTTAGACTGTTACAGAGAGAGAGCTGACAGTCTGACCTGAATATAACCCCTACGATTTGAAAGCCAGAGGCTAGAAAAAAGGAATGCAGAATTGCCTTTAACATGTTATGATTTTTAACCTAAAATATTATGATTGTGAAAGAGGTGGAGTCTGGCAGGAGGTTAATGTTTTTTGAAAGCTAGCTCTCCTCTACAGGTAAGAAAAGACCTCATTTTGTGCTCATGCTAGCCTAGGCAGAGAGCTCCTGGAAGGGAAAATATGTGTTGTGATAGCCAGGAGGGCTGCTGCAAGCTCCCTTCCTCTGCAGAGCAGATGCAGAGTAGGTTGTGCAAAGCATGCTAACTTTCAGGTTAAATACCTGTTGCTTAAAACAGCCTGCTGACTCCATGGCATTCTTCAGTTTTAGCTCAGGCTTTGCAATCCCTTTAAGTGGAAGGGACTACAGAAATCTTAGTTTCTGAACACAACCCACAAACTGTCCCATTTTCCACACCTGTTTGCTGTTTGGAAAGGTAGATATCAAAAAGACACTAACCACACTGATCATGTATACATTGTCTTTTGGAAAAAAGCTGTTAATTGTACAGTCAATATTTTCAGCATTTTAAGATATTCATTACCTGCCCTGCTGACTTACCCTGGAGCCCATCACTGAAAAGTACTTCTGTGTAACCATACGTGTGCCTACACTTCCAGGGGTTAAATTTTTCCTTTTCTGTGTCAGTATTACACAGAGCACGCTGTCGTGATTTGACGTTGGTTAAACGCGAGGTATTCAGGAAAATCATTCAAGGGCTTACGAGCTGAGAATAAGAATTGTGGGAGAAATATTTTAAGCAAAACAAGTTTAAAACTATAAGGTAAATTTATTATTAACAGGATCAGAACAGGGCAATGAGGAGTAAAATAAGTCTTTAAAACACCCTTCTTCCCCTGCCCCAACCTCTTCATCTTTCTCACTGAACAAAGTGTGGAGGAGATTCCTTCTGTTGTACCATGGGGTCCCTCTTATGGGGGACAGTTCTCCACGAACTTCCCTCTGCCTGCGTGACTCCAACCTCGTGAGCAGCAGTTTTCCCAAGACTGCTGCACACAAGTTGCTTGTCCACAGAGTGCAGTCTTTTATAGCTACTTCCGCCATCCACTCACTCCAACATGCACATCTCTTTCATGGGCTGCGAGTGGACTTCTGCACCTCTCGTGGACTCTGTGGGCTACAGGGGGACAGCCTGCCCCACCATAGTGCTCACCACAGTCTGCAGAAAGAACTCAACTCCAATGTCTGGAGCACCTCCTCCCCCTCCTTCTCTACCGACCCTGGTGTCCGCAATGTTGTCTTTCTCATGTACTCTCACCTCTTTCTCTTCTCTGACCAAAAGGAAAACAAAGAAAAAACCTGTTGCCTACAAAGACCAATGCCAGCAAGTTTTATCAGTTCAAAGACTTCCACGGAACTTGGCAGGAAGGATATGTTAACATAGAGGGAGGGGGGCAGGCAGGAAGGAGGGAAGGAAGGCAGGGAGGGAGGGAAGGAAGGAAGGCAGGGAGGGAAGGCAGGGAGGAAGGCAGGAGGGCAGGAAGGAAGGCAGGAAGGCAGGAAGGAAGGAAGGAGGGAGGGAAGGAAGGAAGG